>OY987258.1:48874133-49219133 GCA_963920725.1 Rhamphomyia laevipes | reverse complement strand
GATGATTTTGAAATAAATAATCCGCTAGGCTCGCATGCATCGGTTCATACTGTTTGTAATTTTTATTACTCATTTCCGTGTCTTCCATACGAAGAATCCAAATTAGATAACATATTTCTAGCTATGTCGATTAAAAGCCAGAGTATGAAAAAATTTGGTAATGAAAAATGTCTTGACATTTTTGTTAACGATCTACTAAGTCTTGAAGAGGAAGGTATAATTATATGCCCATCTGATGGGAAATCATATAGAGTTCATTTTATATTAGGACTTATTTTGGGGGATAATTTAGGACTAAACGCAATTCTTAATTTTAACAAATCATTTTCAAGTCATTCTTCCTGCAGATTTTGTAAAGTTACAAAATGTGAGTCACATACTCTGTGCGTTGAAAAAACAGAACAATTACGTAACATAGAAAATTATACTCAAGACTTACACATGCAAGATTCAAAACAAACTGGTATAACCAGCGATTCTTTATTAAATAAAATTCCTTCATATCATGTTGTTCAAAATTATGCGGTTGATATTATGCACGATATTTTTGAGGGCGTTTGCCACTACGATTTATGTCATATATTATTATATTTTATTAATAAAATGAAATTTTTAACATTAGAAATGCTGAATAAAAGAAAACAAAATTTCGAATATGGTCCAACAGAAGTGGGAAATATATCAAATGAAATAAAATTAGTACATTTAAATAACAATCATTTAAAAATGTCAGCCAGAGAAATGATAACTTTTGTTACTTACCTTCCTATGATGATAGGAGATTTAATTCCAACTGAGGAAGAAGTTTGGAAGTTTTTGTTGAATTTAGTTGACATTGTAGACATTGTGCTCTGTTTTCAAATTACAGATGAGTCAATTTCTACTTTAAAAGCTAAAATTGAGATCCACAATAAAGACTATGTTCGACTTTTTGCAGATAATTTAAAACCGAAATTTCATAATATGATTCATTATCCAACAATTATAAAAAACTCCGGACCTCTAAGGAAAATATGGTGCTTTAAATTTGAGGCAAAACACAAGCAATTTAAAATATATGCACATGCGATCACATCTCGAAAAAATATTTGTTTAACTCTTGCAAAAAAATATCAGCTTACTTTAGCAAATCAATTTCTTTGTGCACCATATTCGCCAACAAAACAAAATTACATATTCGATGATCATAACATAATGGAAGGTAGTTTCCGAAAAATTATTTGCTTCAAATTAAATTGTGAAGACTCCAGCATCAAAATTTTCAATAAAGTTAAATATAAAGAGATAACATACAAAAATGGCTTTTATGTAACTGTATTTGAGAATGACTTTAAGATATATAATATTGTAAATATAATTTTGTACAAAGAACGTATACTTTTGTTTTGTCAAAAAATAATATCTATTCAATTTAATCCCCATTTGATGGGTCATGAGATCGATCCTAATTCGCTTGGAAACTTTTCAGTTTTGGACATAGATTCAATTGTGGGCCCTCCCTTAACTTTGATAAAAACAGCAAGAGGAAAATGTATGGTTAGGATAAAAGAATATTACAAGTCAATTTTATAAAGAATTTATTATTTTATGTAAATTATCAAAAAATTAAATTAAATATTCACATATAATAAATATTCAAAAATAAAAAAAAATCATATTTAATCCGCAAAAGCCTTGCAACATGAGCAATGAAAATATATTTCAAGAAATCCTAGACAAAGCATTGACTGATGCCGATGATGATATTTCAATACATGAGATTCCAGATTTTATTATTGCATCTACGAGTACAAGTACAAATATAGGCATTGATGGAGCAGACAAAACAATTGCAACTGGTGATTATATAAGTGAAAGTGATGAAGAGAATTTTAATAATTTAAAGCTATTGTTAACTAAATGGAACTGTGAATACTTAACTGAATCACTAGTTAGTCAAAAAATTACAACGAATACTTTAAAAATTATTAAACCACATCACATAGAGAAAATATTGAAAGAATATTCAAGTGGAGAACAAATCGAATTTGAACATAATTTGGAAAAGTGGCGAATAGAACTTGGTATTCCTTTGTCATACCAGTACTATACAGCCACCAATTTTCAATCTCCAGCATCCTCAACAACTTCCACTAGAAGATGCATTTCATCACCTAAATTCCTTACTTCACGTTGTTTATCACCATACTCCACATTAAACTTAACACCACGAGGACGTTCGCCACAACTTTTTGATATACCTTCTCTAGCAAACATTTTAAATAATTCTAATAAAGGAATCATGTTAACGGAACTTTACAAGCAAAAGCAAAGTTTCGAAGAAGAACATCGCTCTTTATTAGTTAGTGCAATCGCTCAATATTACGAGGACAACAATTTTCAAATGACCCTAGCAATGTCTTACCAAATAGAACAACAAATTGTTGACAGATTTCCAAGTGAAAAATTAGAATTTTATCGTATTGGTAAAAGAGGAAAAATTTACAACAAATATTGCAATATGAAAGCGAACATAAAACCGATATCAAAATTTCTTAAGGGTTTAGCAACACTAGATCCAGAAAATGGAAGCACCACCTTGAAAGAGTTTGGTATGTATTTTTATGTTACTTTGCAGATTATATAAAGATAATTATTATTATATCTTTCATATTTTTAAAAAAAACATATATTTATAATAAGTAATACTTATGTTTTGTGTTTCCAGAACCTGAACACGATGCTCAGCAATGTATCCGGTCACTAAAATATGATAATCTGAGCTCAAATGACTTCGATAGCTACTGGAAAGCTTGTAGCCAATATAGGTTAAAAACAATTAAAAATTCAACATTAAAAGAAATTCTAGAAAATTGGCCATTTTACAAGGAATCCAGAGGATATCTCTTGGTAATATAAATTGTGATTCAAATATTAAACTACAAAAATAACAGATATAAATTCTTATTGTTTTGAAAATGTATGCTTTTTTTATTTCAGGTTGAAATGGATTTCGCTTTAATGTTTCAAAATAATTCATCAATTTTAGATGATTGGTCCAATAATTACATCAAAATTCTGAGTTTTTTGGCTTCTGACAACCATATAAAAGAAAAAAATATTAAGGCAGTTGTTGAAAATTTAAAAACTACCAAGAATGCAGAAAGTACGTAAATATTATCCATTTACATATTTAGTAATTTAAATGAAAAGCTATTTTTGATTTATTTATTTAGTATAATTTTAAAAAAATGCTATTTTTGTTTTATTTTTACTTTGTTAGATAATCAAGATGGGGCTGCTGCACTCATGTGGGCACTACATGGCTATTTAGTGCCAACGCAAAAAGTGATAAGAAAGGACATTACTGGAAAAAAATCAACAATCAAATTCACAATTAAAGACTCTCAAGATTCATTTCTGTTTATTGGCAACAGCGTACAAGAACTCGAAGATCATATTGCTTTCATCAAAACCAGATCGGAAAATATTCAACCTTTTATACTAGCCACTGGTGATAATATATTCAACCTAAATCAAGTTTATCTTTATTTAGATGGTGTTAAATTTAAATTCACAAATTTTCTCAGAGCCTTAGATATTTGTTTCAAACTTTTTTATTTATTTAATATGGAGTATCCACTAGCTTCAACTAATTTCTGGACTTTCATTCAAATGTACTTTTTTAAATTAAATAAGGGAAAATCTAATGCAAAAATTGCGGTATTAATGCAAAATATTTCCAAGAAGTAAATTTAGAGTAAATAGTTATTAATAAAATAAAATTTTCTTATTTTTATTATATTATTATAATTTTGTTAAATTTCTTTCTTTGCTTTTTATGTAAATGAAATAATTTATAATTAAAAAAAAATTTGTAACTCAAATTATATAACTTTCTAAACTTTGTTAAATTTCTTTCTTTGCTTTTTATGTAAATGAAAAAATTTATAATTAAAAAAAAATTTGTAACTTTAAAATTATATAACTTTCTAAACTTTGTTAAATTTCTTTCTTTACTTTTTATGTAAATGAAATAATTTATAATTAAAAAAAAATTTGTAACTTTAAATTATATATACGAAAATAAAAAAAACTGATAAATCTAAATAATTAGCTTTTATTTTCTTTACAGCAAAATTAATAAATTCGCTCATTATATTAATGTATACATTAATTAAGAAAATTAATTGTTTCATTAAAATTAATTAAAAGATTTATTACATTAATTAATTAAATTTATTGAAATTGATTAAAGGGTTCGTTGAATCAATCAAAATAATTTATGAAAATTGATTAAAACATTAATTGGATTAATTAAATTTTCCTATAAAAATTGATTATAAATATTCGTTGAATCAATTAAATGTTTAATTGATATGATGAACAAATATTTATTTCAGGATTCGTAATATCAATTAATTAGTTTATTAGTTAATAAAAAAATTTATTAATTAATTAACTCTTGTTTATTGAATCAATAAACTAGTTAATCGGACCAATTTTAATAAATTTTTAATTGATATAATTAACTTTTTAATTGTATTTACGTCGAGATTTTTTTCTGTGTATGTAAATTTTAAAAACGCTTTTATTATAATAATTTACTTAAAATAACAACACAGAAAAAAACGACACTGCGTAAGTAAATTTAACAAATTTCCAGTCAAATGCAGATTTTAAGATATAATAACACATTTCTTAAGGAGATGAGATAGCTGGATGTGCTGTAAGGACAATCAACATAAAAGAGCTATTAATTGGAGGTATTACAGGTACGATATTTATAGATACCATTCATTACGAACCAATATCAACATAACAATATTGATAGCAAATGTTTTGCATACCTTATTATTAATTATAAAAGATTTTGCAAATATTCGAAGGTTTCTAAGATTGTTCGCTTGGAATTTTAACTATAATTCAGAAAAATCGATCATTTCTGAATCTAAGAGCCGAACTTAAATGAATCAAATTAATTTTGTTTTATTGCGAGCATGATTGAATTGAGGTTATGTTTATTTTGATAAAATATAGTATAGATTGCCATCGGCCATGTTAGTTTATGATAGATACATTGAGTCGAATACGATATTTACATTTACAAGCTTCTTAAATTATCAAAAATTGGCTTTAAGTAAAGTAAAATATACTGTAACCATTTACTATAAGTGTCACTGTTTGAAATGAATCCATAGTTAGGACTAATATGGAGTAAAGACACAGAAATTTAAATTAAATTACCTTTTTCTAAACTAATTTAAATCAAATAAAGTAAATTATTTTATTTTTTGTTCATTTCAACTGAATTTACTCTATCATTATAGTCTACTTTAGTTGCTGGTTACATTACTAAGTAAGACTATACGTTCTAATTCCAACATAAATTAAATCACATTTTCAACGAAATCAAAACTTAATCAAGTTTTAATTTCTATTAAAATTTAATTATCCTTATAAAAAATTAAAATAGAAAATATATAATCCTATTAAAAAAAACCTTCTTTTATATTAACAAATTCTATTTTAATATCCTAGTAAAAGGATTGAAAAAGCTACCTTAATTGTATTATTGTTTCCATATAAAATCATTTTTCATATTTTTTTTTCTTGCAAAATCCATGAAACTAAACTTAAATCAACATAAAACCACCTACACAATGACGTATTATATTATTATAGTATATATAGTTGTTTTGTTGAAACCTCGACCCACAATTTAAATTGTCTTACATCATTAGATTCTGAGGAATGAACTCCAGCAAAAAAAAAATAATGAAATAAATAAAAACAAAGTCTTAAAAAATTCTTATTTAATCAAAATAAAAGGAAAATTTACTTAAATAATAAAAAAAGAAAAAAATTATTTTAAGAAAATCTGTGATAAAGAAAGTCCATTCCGGAAAAGAAAATATATATAAAAGAAAAACCCTTTCAATTAAGGTTTATGATATGAATTTGATATAAATTGATTGGAATTTTTTATTATTATCTTATGTTATTCAAAATCATTTTTTTTTTTGTTTAAATGAAATAAGAAACGTATTTTTATTACGAAATGAAGCGTAATTTATAAATCCAAGTCGTATATAAAATTACCTCTAAGGGTTGGACATAAAGTTTTTATATAAAGAGGAAGAACTTGAGTTGGTTTATTTGAAACTGAAGTGAGATTGAAACATAAAACTTATCATACAGGGAAAAATTGAAGGCAGGAAGCAAATGTCATGGCTGCGAAATATTCGTAATTGGACAGGCCTCCGAACAATTCGTCAACTATTACATACATCACAAGACAGAGAAAAGTATAACAATGTGATCGCAAACGTCCATTAATGGATATGGAGCTTAAGAAGAATACAAAAACATCAAATGATAAATCGCAATGTGTTTTAAAGTGATGTATTGTATTTAGGTAAGGGACGACAACGTTAGCGTCATCATTGCTGGCGAAAAACACGACGACAGACGTCAGATAGCAACGTATTAATATAATCGTAGGTTAAATGTTTCTTTCCGTATAATAATGTGACCACTGTTATTCCTTACACAAATCAGTTTCATTCATTTATGGGTAAGGAGTCACCACATTTCTATTTAACTCTTTAGCTGGCATAGTGTTAAAATATTTCTTTTGTGCATCAGTGTTTTAAATAGGGTCATATAATTCACAAAATATGACTTCCTCTGACAAGAAACTAAAAAATCTCAGAAACGTGATATAAATTTTAACAAAATACGACTGATTGATAATTTAATAGAACTGGGGTATGTGCAATAGCCATGATTATATGTAGTTGGCAATAATATTTCGTCGACCACACATTTCATAATACTTTAGTAAAATATAATATCTATAAATAGTACAGAAGTATTCACACCAATTCTAGGCAATGAATGATAAATTAACTTAACTGAAAAAAATATAAAAGTATAATTTAAAACAGATCAGTCCAAATTTTGGCATCATTTTGATTGAATGAATAACTAGTAAGCTAAACGGTGTTAAGATGAGATTATAAAATGGGAAGGTGGGAAGGGAAGGGCTACGACATATTTACGTGTCCTCTTAAGTCTGAATATTAGAGGTTTCTAAACCTTCTATTACATTTGTTGGTATACTAATTCCAAACTTTTTATAGTGCAGTAATTTTATTGCAGATATAACGACTATAATTAATAAATTTTAATTATAAATTAATTGTTTTATGTTGGTTTTACAACCCTGAAAAAAGTATATTAATTTTAGATAATATGAAATGAAATTTCAAACCGTGAGCTAAATAAAAGTGTACTTAGTCATTAGTTCAACAAAAATAATAATTGAAAATAATCTTTTTGACGAATTCTGTGTTAAAACCTTGAAATTTACCTGGAAAATATTGTCTCTTTTTATTTAGACTTTATTTGAAAATTTAAAAAAAAATATATAAAACATAATAAAAATATGAATAAAATCATATTTTTATGTAATGAAATTCTACTTTGTGAGCATTAATTTTCACAAATAAAATATTTAAATTAAATTTGAGGGAACTGGTCAAAAAAAAAATCGAATTCTATGAAACTTTAAAGGTTTTTATACGATCTGTCTTGATTGTCAGTCTAATTATATAAGAAGTGGAAACTTCAAACCAACACAATACTAAAAATCTCTAGTTGATTTTCACAGATTTTTGGTCAACGATTTTTACTTAGGTTTTTATTTCGTTACGAAGTTTTATACAATATGCTTTGTCAATTCAAGGAAATAGAGAACTGTAATATAAATATAATCTGCAATTATCCTTTTACTTCATTTAGAGACGATTTGACATTTACAAAGCCTAAAATGACTCCAGACAATCCTCCAAAAATGGTAAAAACAAGAAAATCTGTTAAAGGTAACTTAACTTTCCTTCCAATTGAATTCGGAAATTAAAACATAAGAAATTTTTATGGTTATTTTTTAATAACGTTTTATTATCATTTCATCAGGACCTTCAAAAGTCTTTCTTGTCACTGACGAAGACATTATTCAAAATTTTCTAAATGGCACTTTATAAATTAAAATTTTTATTCAAATATCGAATTTGAATTTTTAAGTTTTGATAAAAAAAAAAAAAATTTTTTATTATAAAAAATTATTTACATAAAAATTTTTTATGGCGAACATTTTGTTTTTTTTTTTTGTTTTTAATGGTTTTTTATTTTTATGCATTTTAATGAGTTACCAAATTTAATATTCTGTGTATTTTTTTATTTTATAAATGAATTTTTATATTTTTATCATTTTATTTATTTTTTATTCATTTTTTTTCATTTTTTTTAAATATGTGTATCCTTTTTATTTACGGATCCTTTATTGTTATACAATTCCAACAAAAATAATAATAATATTGAATAGTCTTTTGGGAGTGATTTGGTTCATCCAGGAAAAATATATATATAAAGGGTGTCCAAAACAGGAACAAACGATTTTAATTTCCCGGCATTTTACCTTTGTCACGTAGACGAAACTTGACAATTACTGTCATGTAGATGCATTGCAATTATTTATTTGTCATGGGTTGGTGTACACGAATGAATAACTCATTATTTTGTTGCAAAAACGAATGTGAAATTATTACAAAAACAACGAAAATTGAGTTCAATTTTTGGTGGACATAATTGGACCTTTAGTAGCCATAATCTTAAAGCAGGTCATGAACATTCCAAAATTAAAATATAATTAATTATCAGAAATATTGTGTGTTATTGGAATTGTTTAGAAAAATGTGAATTGAAGTCTACTAGTATTAAATGAAAGCTGTTGAATGAGTAAGTGTAACGATTCTGATGACTCTGAAAAAAAGGTTTGGGCCATGGGTGTTTAAATCTTTTAAAAATATTTCATCTTATGTTTACAAAGACCAATTCCTGAAATCAAATATAAGAATAAATGCATTTGCTAAAACGAGCCGTAATTCTCTACTCACAAGGCATAACATCTTATGTCAAAATTACCAGTTTTTGAGTATATACTAAAATGATGGGTACATTTTTGTTGTAAAGTATTTTAAGAAGAATAAGACATCATTCCTACCCAAAACTGTAGCTGCCGTACAGGTCTTTGAAAATAGTATATACAGATTTTTATTTCATTTTATAAGTTATAAGTAAAATGCAGAATTTCTTCCAATTTTATATCAGTTTTGAGGCCTATGTCACTTGAATTATTATTTTATTTTATATATAATTCTGCAATTGCTTCTGTTAACATCTGTAGATAATTTATTTTCAAGATAATTTAATAATCATAAAATATTTGTACTAATATAACATCTTGAATAGAAACAGATGCTGGCAAACTTGTAATTCTCTATACTAACATTACTTAAGATATTTTCCCAAATGCAAAAAGTACCTTATAACGAAAAAAAATGAATTGACTTCGGTCATATCAAAAGAATATAGCAATTTCAGGGTCAGACTAAACATAAGAAAAATTGTCGTAAATCGAAAGCAATAACAATTTTTAGTTTTACTTATGTCAAATTAAGCTGTTATGCCTTGTATGACTAAGAGAATTAAATTTCTGGGTAAGACTAAACATAAGAAAAATTGTCGTAAATCCAATGCAATAATAATTTGCAGTTTTACTTATGTTAAGTTAAGCTGTTATGTCTTATATGAATAAGAAAATTATGCCGAAAATTAATAGAAAAATTCGCCAAAAGACCGGAAGTATAATAAGCAGAGTTCTATCGTTCATTTTTATATGAAAATTTAAATATTACCAATAATTGTCACATTAATTATGTGTTTTATTTAAAAAAAATTAAATCATGCGTGCCAGTTTGGACACCCTTTACAAAATGATTTCCTTAAGAATTGAAATTATAGTGAGGCAACTATAACCTTTTTTTTATTTATACCTATATACAATATCAATAAACGTAAAAAAAATATATAAACTTTATTTGATATTATCATAAAAAAAAAACGTATAAATGATTTTTAACAAACTCAATAATCAATAAATCAGCATTCAAATAATACCAAATTGACTATACAAAAAAACGAAAAAAATTATAATAAAATTGAAAATATATTTTTGAAATAAAATTTAGTAAAACAATATTACATCTATAAAATTTATATATAAAGGCATACATGGTATCTTTGTAGATTGATACTTTTTAACCCAATGGGTAACCTTTGATGGAAGAAAATAAGATTTTATTGTACCGCATTTTCATAATAACATTTTTTTTTTGTTTTTGTTATATAAAAAATTATCCTCTTACTTTTCTGTCAAGCTTCACTACCTACTTACCTACCTACCAACCCCCTACACATCACACTGTTTTTCCTCTGTTCACAATTTTATTAACAAAGACTGATCCTTTTGCGTGAACTCATGTATTTTATTCAAAAAAAAAAAAAAAATTAACTATACAACCCCATCCAAAATTGTGTGCACGCACAAAAACAACAATTCCATATACGTACATAATCTGATAAGGGTAACTTGTTAGAGTGAATATATAAATATTGCGTGCGGGTTTTGTTGATGTATATTTGAGGTATTTAGTATTGTGGTATTGGTTAAGAGGGTGGTATATTTATAGTAGTAGTGATGGTGATATTTGTAGGTTTTTTATTTTTGGGGCCATCGACCTCAAAAAATACGTAACTAACAATGGGGGAAGCAAAAATTATTACTTCGTAACTATACACATTTTATATATTCTTTATTTTACTGTTTTGAGTGCGTACGAAGGGTATTTGATTGGTAAAGTATATAAAAAATATCGCCCCCTTCGATAAAAGTTTTTGAACTTAATAATAAAATATTATGTTGAAGGGATGAATTTTTAGCATATTCGTAAATAGAATTGCGAAATTGTGAATATTATTTTTACAATGTCAAGTAATCTACTAAATTTTCTTATCTTCTTAGAAAATAATTAATATAAAACTTTGTATGCTTTGAAATTAATTGCAATTTATATAATAAACAATTTAACGAACTTTATATAGTGGCGCCTTACAATTAAACATAACTCTGAAATATACTACATCCCTGACAAATTGTTGGCTCAGTATTGGTTTGTCATATACGCCAAACATTGGTAATTTAGATATAAGATGTTATGCCTTGGCATTTTAACCCAAAAAAGTTACCTACAGGTTTTTAGACATCCTCTTTCTATTTCAGCTATTTGCAACCATTAGTGATTAGTTTTACAACGGTGGTGAAGCTTGACATATACCGAGATAAGGGATATAATTTTTGTCGTTAACATTGGTTTATCATACATAAGTTTATGGCTCGTACGACATAATTCATACATTTTTTAAAAAAAATTGTTCAATATTGGTTTGGGATATCCGAATTTAGCGCTCGTAGGACAAAAATCAATATTGGTTTGTCATACGTAGCCAGTTAACATAAGTTGAAATATTACAATTTTGCAATATTTTTTACGTGATTCCCTCAAATATAAAACATTACGCTTACGATTGAATCAAGATAACTTGTTTTTATTAAAATTGTTCCCGCTAAAATTAGAAGATTCTATAGCACATTTTTTCTGTGATTGTTTTAACATTAAAATCCATTTGCCTGAGTTTGTACAAATGACGTGAACGACAAATCAATCCTGACTTAAGGAAATGATATCAAAAATTGATATTGCAAACTTAATAATAATTAATTTAACTTATAAAAGTTGTTTTAGTTCTGAATACGCTTACGAATTAGAAAAGTGAATTTAAAAAGAAATCGCCGTGAACAACCAACGCCAAATGATTTACACCTCTACCTAAATCTGAACTTCAATCTGCAATCGATGTTTCTTATGACAAAGTCAAAATTGTTAAAATTTCAAATAAAATAAAAATATGTCATAATGTCAAAAATAAATGAACTATTTCCGAAAAGAGTTCAGCGATTTGTAGACGTACGAATATCGACAAAATATAAATTGCACCGGTTGCGTGTATACAATTTATATTTTGTCAATTCATAAAGTTTGCTGTCTCCATCCAGGCATACAATTATTGATTTTATAAAACTGCTGATTTTACCTTTTCGGAAAATTCGAATTAGCGTTTTTGCTGAACTAGAATTTGATTGAAGTCAGAGTTTTTTGAATATTCAATTAAATCGGTAATTTTCTCTGTTTGGCGATATAAATGATACAAATCTTTTGACACACGTCGTATGTCATACGTTTTAATTTAGGAAGAGGTTTTATGTGTATTTTAAATTTACCAATATTATCGGTTAGCCTGCCTTGTATTTCTCATTATGTTTACATCTTAAATCAATTAAATAACAAATTCGAATAGAAATTTCTTACAAACCCCGAAGATATGTAAATTTTTCATAACCAGAGTTTAGAAAATTTAAATGATAAAATGAATTTGTATTTGTGCCTAAAAAGGTAATATAATTTTTTTTTTTGGGGTAATATCAAATGGGATAAAATGGGGGAGAATAATATAATCGAAAAATATTTAGGGTCGTTTTTTTATTTTTTTATTATACTATACATTTTATTTTGTATAAAATCCTATTCATTTGCGTAATGTTGAAGTGTAATTTAAAATAAAAAAATAACGTATAGATCGAATGAGTAATGGAAAACTTTGATTTTCTCGATTTTCTAAAGTATAAAATTGATTTTATATTTTAAATATATATAAATATACATAATATTTAAATTAATGTTGAAGATTTGTTAGTTTTAAATAAATAGAATTATTGGTATTTTTTTTATTTTTTGTAAAATCGTTTTAAAAACATTTTTAAATTTAATTCCCCAATTAATCTTTTAAATATTTAAATAATATATGAATTAATGTTTAAATATTATTTTAAAATTAATAAAAACTAATAGATATTAATGGAATATCAACGATTAAACTTACATCGATGGCTGTTTTTTATCAAAATTGCTAAGTAATTCAACTTTCTCCAATTCCTTTCTCCATTTTTTCATTATATTGAAGTTAATTCAGTTTTTTTGCAATACGTTTCCGGAATAAATTTAACTATATATGAATTTGAATCTACAAAATTTCTTAAACCTTGAATTAACTGTGTCAGGTTACCGAATCAATTAATGTTTTCTTTCAATAAATTAAATATTTTATAATAAAATTAAATATTTTTAAAATACCATTAAAATTTCAAATTGATTGACCACCACGAAAATACCCAAACAAAAAAATTTTATCCTCAGATTGAAAACTAAAATTTTCCTCCAATAATTCTTGTAAATAGAAAAATAACGAAAATAAAATATAAAATAAATAAAAGAAAAACATAAAAATGAAAATCCCTTAATCGATATAAGAAAAACTTGTTGAATAAAATTTTTCTGTATACAATTTTCGTTACAAAAATCGATTTGTAAATATTTTCATTCAGTTTTTTTTATCTTAGTACATAAATTTCCAACCACAAAATATATAACCAAAAAAATAAACATGAATTTATAAAATTTTATCTAAAGATTTTTCTTTTTTTTTCCCAAACTCCACCATCTTGTCCTTTACATAATTATATATCTTCCCCCCAGGTTTCACAATATAAAACTTATATACATTAATTCTAATTCTATTGAACACCCCATCCAATATACTTAAAATGCTATCTTTGTCCTTTAACAAACGCCTCAGGACAAAACATTTTGAATTTGGACAATATTTATATACGTATACGTAAAGATATAAACATTTAACACAACAAAGTTAACATTTTTACAATCGGGGAAAAGTGAGAAATATTCAGGACCAATTTTAGTACCCTTTTTTTATAAGAACGTGAGGATTTTAAAATATATGAAAAGATAAGGATACAAATGAATATTAGTGAAAAGTGTTTGTTGTATAGAAAATGGAGGAAATTCGTTTGAATAAAAAATATATTTATGTAAAAAATTTTAAAAATCACTTGTATTAAGTTGAATTTTATTTTTGACAATGTAAAACGCCACAATGCAATAAGTTTTACCATTTCTAGATGATAACTTCATTTTCAATTCAATATTTTATTTTTTACTTATGAAATTTTTAGATCTAGTTTTTCCTGGTTACGATATACAAATTCTAAATCGTAATCATTTTAAAGAAAATTGAAGAAAATTCAAATGATGAGCATATTTTGATGGATTTCATAGAATTCATTTAATTATGTGATTTACTTCTATTACATATTTTATTTACAAAAACTTTGGTTCTATAATCATATAGAGAAGTTTCCAGATATTATATTGCAATATGGATTTACGAAACTGTGGATTCCAAACTATAAAGTGTTTCACAATGAAGAAACTTGAATTGTAACAAGCTAATGGATTTTGAATGTGAAATAATTTGTTGTTCAATTTACATATCAATCAATTTTCATATTACATATCATTTTATTGATATGTACTTAATATAATTTTCAAAACAAACTTGATCAAATGCATCACAAATTGAACCCTTGATCTAATGCATCACAGCATAAAGAACTACCAATATGCCACCGCCGACAGAAAGACTTTCATTAGCTTGTCAATTGATTTATAAATGAAATTTTAAAGGTTGAGAGCTTTTTTATTGTGTCCTGGTAACAAATAATATCATGATTCAATATTGAACCATTTTAAGCTTAAACCTCATTTTAATATGTACTTAATATAATTTGCAAACCCCATAGAAAATCAATAGCCTAATGGCGATGCAATTATCTTAAAATGTTTTTATGTAGGCGCTACAACGATATCAATCTCTTTGATCCGTGCGCTACTATTGCAATATTTGGCAGCTACCTATTATAAATTTAATATTTTTAGTATTTCAAACCAGCAAGTTTAAGACTATCTTTAATTCGAACTACTCAAGTGGCTCTTGAAAATGGTTAAAAAAAATCACAAAATTAGCATATGTGAAACAAATAGGAAGAATTTCAAAAAAAGATAGTCTAGCCAACAAGAGGCCCGCAGGACGCATGCGGCCTATCACATTTTTTCATCTTGCCCTTTACATTATTTCTATAATACATTAAAAATATTACGATTTGGCCATTCAGAATGAATTGAAAATAAAGAAGTTTCAGATAAATAAAGAAAATTGAGCAATAATTTGGAAGCCACTTATATTTCTTAATATTGCAGAACTCAAAATTAACATTTTAACATTGTATTTATGAAATAAAATATTAGAAAACATCATGAAACAATTCCTGTAAAGCCCGCGGAATGTTGTACGTCTCGAAAGTGGCCCGCAAAACTATACCGGTTAGCCATTTGTACATTTACATTTTATACAATTAAATATTCCAGAATTTAAAAATAAAAATTATTTTAAATTACATTTTACATAAAGAAAATCATTAAATAAATAATTATCGAATAAATTATTTACATTTTATTCTCCTTCTAGTTGAATTGAAAAGGAATTCCAAATATTTCCATATCTCATGATGATATATTGAAAAAGGATTCTAAGAGATAATTTATATTAAAAAAAATCATACATTTTAATTTTTTTACTTTCAAGGATTTTTCATAATATGATTTAAAAAAAATTGATTCACCACCAGAACAAAGAAATTATAAATTAATCTTGACCCAAACTAATGAAATGAATTAACATTTTGTAAAATTATATTCAAATTACACAACATTTATAAATTCCAAATCCAATTCTTTATAAAGGACGGATAACTAAAATGATAAAAATTACGAAATCTCACGTACAACAATTTTTACTAAAATAATAATGAAAAGCACACCTTAAATATAAAGGAAAAACCTTTCACCTTTCGGTAAAGAAATTTTTCATTTTATGGTTTTATAAATAATTAAGAAATAAAAATAGGATAAAAATTAATTTTCTAAAACTTACAAATTATAATAAAATACAAAAAAAAATAATTGAGAAAATTAATTTCTTTAGGGTAAATTTAAAGAGAATTTAAATATTTCATAAATTTTCAAGGATTTTTTTACAAAGGATATGAAAATTTGTATTTTTTCCCCCCTGTTGTACTAAAAGATTAAAAAAAGGCTTTAAATCTAGTTGAAAAAATGTATATCAAATAAATTTTGATATAGAGAAGAATTCACGCGGAATTTTCGGTCTGGAGATATGAATTAGGACAATTAAAAAATACCCTCTCCAATATCTATTATGTCACTCATATCACGACGAAATTTCAAAATTGATTCCGAATTGCTAATATATATTATACAATGCAGAAAGCTTAGAAAGTTACGTCATAGCTGCCACAAAATTTCTGCTGCTAACGTATCTTGCATCATGTGGATGACAAAACCTTTCAAGATCCTTGGAATATCTAGAATTTTCAGTTTGAGTTAAAAATGATATCATAACCAACTATTGAGGCCACAGTAAATTTAATAGCATCTACTATTCAAATCCTTTCCATGTAGAACTATCAATTTAGCTAGAAATTTGAAACCATTCAATAAATGTCCTGTAATGTGAGCATGGTTGCCAAATTTACAGAGCTTTAATAAAACTGTTTTCAGAATGATCCGGTGTTAATTTCAATTTTTATAGTAGACAAAAATGATTTCAAAATTTAAGAAAATCAAATTTAATTTATCATGAAAATATAAGATAAATAAAATAGTTAAATAGGAAATTTCTATTCCAAAAGGATATTTTTAACTGAAAATAATTATAGCATATCAAAATAATGGAAATTCAATATTTATAATATACATCAGGATATTTTAAGTAGGATTATAATTTATTTAAATAAACGAGGGGGAAATACGAATAAAAAAAAATATATATCCTTATAGATTGTAGATTTATCTTAATTATGTTTGAAGAGTTAAAGATACTCTGGGGATATTAATATCTTAGGTAAAAGTTTCGTATTTCGAAATAAACTAAAAAAAAAATATTATTTTTTTATTTCATTTTGTTTTTGTTGTTCAAAATAAACAAAAATAGAAAATTTCCTTGGTCAATTTTCCTTTTAGTTTCTGTCAGTATGAATTGTTTATTGTGAGAGTTGAAAATATATTTTCCAAATCTATGGAGGAAGTTTGATCTGCTCATGCCGCAGATTATTAAATAAATGTAAATATATTATAGAAGTTATTAAAGTTGCCTCTGTCATCACCCTTGTAACTTTAACAATAAAGTTGGTTTTATTTTACGTTTTTGACATGTTACTAAATTTTAATATCATTTATAATTAATTCAATTTTATTTATTTTACAATTAAAAAAAATATAATTAAATTTAGGATATCGAATTTAGAATTACTTCAATTCTATACAACTCAGAACTAACTGTACGAACTCTACAGCGATATCGATAGGCAAACGGATTCGTGTACAACGACTGCGTTGGTTTGAACACATTGTTCGTATGGATGAAAATATTCCAGCTAAATTAGTCTTCAAATCCAACTCGATCGATAAAAGAAGAAAAGGAAAAAAAATTCTACGGTGAAAAAAAGTACTTTGAGACAGACCTAAAATTACATTAAGACGGATGCATGCTACTACGATCTGTACCAGTTGGCTAAGCGACTAGGAAGAACGTTCTCCCTAAAGCAGGCGGATGACCACATATAAATTCTCTTTCATCCACTCATTATTTGTACCATTTTTACCATTATTATTGGGTAAAGCCACATAATTTAGAATTTCGTATAGATTTCCGGTTTCCGCACTAAAGTTTTCTGTTTTAATTTTGGGATAAAAGCATTTATTCGTAATTACGATCCGTTGATTGAATTAAGTACAAAGGAAGTAGATAACTGAAATATGATCCAACTTTTTAATATTTTATAAAACTTCTGAAAGATCCACCTTTTAATATAGAAGTTTTAAATGACGTTCTTGAACAGTTGGCTTCGCTTTGTAAAATATTCTAGAAAAGTTTGGTGACAATAATTAATACAATGCAATTTATTAAAGCAATAATTCAAAGATCAATTCATTGTAATAATGATAGAAAAAATCTGATTAATAAAATTCTAATGTAGACCCTTCAGCGATTGAACTGATAACGCTATTACAAATTCAATTTTAACTTTGGAGAAGATAGTGTTTGGAGATAAAAAAGTTTTGTAACAATATCAAGACATGTAACGACAAGACTTATAAGGACATCAAAGAAGAAGCACAAGATTATGTACATACCTAAATATATTAATTTTTCCAAGCTTGTAAATTCAAAATAAATAATTTTTAAAACCATATTTGCATAATTTCATTGTAGAAAATTTTCTTTCAAATTTCCTCTTCAATTTGGGATGTTATGTTAAGTAGAGGCCCCATTAAATTTGACTATTTAAAATCATTATACGAAAATACATAGATACTTTCAAGGAATTATATGAATTTTTTATGCTATGGGTTCTAATAGTATGAGAATGTTAATTTAGTTGGTATTTTTATTATATAGAAACGGTTGTTTTTGTCACTAGGTAATTAATTAAAAACTTATTTGCGATGGTGCGTACATATAAAAAAAGGAAAAGGAAAAATAATTAAAATAAAGATAAATTAATATAATAAAGGTTAAGAAATGTGTGGGTAATGATGGAAATTTATATATAAGAATTTCATAAAATATTAAATTAGTATAAAAAGTTTTTTAATATATATGTTAAGATGTGTCCTAAATCAAAATCAGTATAAAAATAATTCAATGAAATAAAATTTATATCCTTTTTATAAGGATTTTGTTGATGAGATCGAAATTAAAGATTAATGTCGCAGTTTATACTAAACAAAAAATTGTAATATATTGCAAAATTTATCAATATATCTAACTCAAACGAAATCTTATAGGCCACTATTATACCCGGCACGGTATCACTTTTATAAAAATTACTAAACTATTCTTTATTCTAACCATTTAATACCCTTGACGAATGTCCGTAAATATTGAAATTCTGAACATTTTCTCCAAGCTTTAGAATTTATAACTCCCGAGCTTAGACTGCTTTAACTTAAGCAGTCTTGATTAATTTCTTGAGCTATCCCGCCACAGCAAAAAAAAATCTCTGTTTTGAAATTCCCAGCAGAAATACTTTCAATATGTATTTTATTATCTAAGTCTAATATTAATTCATTATTCAAAATATTGAATAATCTATCCTAAAAAGTTTTGTTTTTGATTATTTTCAACCAAAAAAAAAATTCTATTATTTTAAATCTAAATATTTTAATTTATAATTTACATAATCCTTTTACATATTATTCATTGAAATTTATAAATTGACGTCATACATTATACAAAAATATGACGAATAATTTTAAAATCCCACTCAGCACAGTCAAACAGAAAAAAAAAAACAATCATATGTCAAAATAACTCATATTCCAGTATTTGACAGAAAACGTGTGTACAGCATGTAAATAATTTTGAATTTGTATACGGCTTTCCTTTTTACATCAACAACAACATAACCTAAATAAACTAATTCAAATATTAAATAAAAATTTTAACTTTCTGCCTTTATATAATTTCCAGGGTTGGACTTGGTTTAACCGGGATATTAAAAGAAATATTGCCACGGAACTCATTCCAAGGTTGAATAGCTAACCAGGATATCGAGAAATTAGCAGGTGAACCAATTGAATGAATAATTATGTGCGTCGGTATTAAAAACAAACTTGGACAAATAAAATACGATTATCACGAGAATACAACGACAAAAGAATTGTTAATATGAATATTTTGGTTTGGCTTTGATTTCGATTCTGATCTGATTGTTCAAAAATTCACGGTAGCGTTTTTATTCTCAGTCCAACCCAGATAATTTTTTACATAAAATTCTGACTTTTGTTTTGAACATCAATTTGAACCCTTATACAGTATCAATAAATTTCATTAAATATATTCGTTTTTGTATAGTAGATTTTGAAATCCTTAATTTCACCAATTCAAATTATTTATTATTTAAAAGTTAATTGTCATTTTAAATTATATCATTTTTCAGTAACTTCCATAAATTGACTTTAATTTTAACCCAGAAAAAGTATCAGGTTTTCAGAGTATTTACCAAATGTCTTTAAATAAGAAGCATTAAGGCAATCTTCACGAAAAAGTAAGAAAAAAAACTTTACAATTTCTTATTATTTATTTTAAGATTATTTTTTAACGTTCTTCATATATTTTATATATAGAAATTTTGATGATCATATCATCTAAATTCAAACAAGTGGAATGAATTGGAAACACAGTTTTAATTAATGTTTTCGCTTTTGTTGGTCCTTTTTATATTTTGTACAATAACGTTTTTCTTTTTTAATGGGAAAAAACATTATTGAAAAAAGATTTTGATTTTTGCAAATATCGAACTTAAATTTGCAGACGTTGAACAGAGCAGTATAAGGAATATGCTGCGAAAATGAGATGTACATAGATTAGAAGCCCAAAAAAGTTTAAGAATTTCTCTAATCGTTCGTTATAAGACATACTTTACAAATTCTATGGCTATATGAATCGTAAAAGACGAATCCGAAACTCATACTATTGCACGAAAAACTCAGTAATCCGAAATTCCTCTTGTTATTAACTTGAAAAGTATTTCTCAATTAATAGTTTTGATCTGAGAATTAATTCAAGTTTAACATATCTTTTGAGAATTCTAATTTTAATATTCACCTGATTCTTTTGGTTATCGACAATCGGTATATTAAAATTATTAAGTGCTGGAAACTTTTATAACTAGCCTATAGATTGTTTCATTGGTTTGAGCTCTCCCTCCTATCTATAGTATTTTCATTAACTCAGTACTTCGACTGAACCTACTTCTTTAATGAACTAATTCTGTTTTGCCGACTTAATAGTAACCGCTACATAATTAAAACAGTAATAGATTAAATCTGTTTCATATTTCAAAAGAAATGAGGTGTTCTAATAATTCCTCAGCTTCTTCATGAGATTATTGACATGCCTTTAACATTTATCATGATTATTGATTTCTCAGCACGCCATACCGTAGAAATTTTATTCAATTCAATGCCAGATGGAAGTTTAATTTCGTTAATGCAAATCCAGAAATTCTATAAGGAAATAGATTAGATCCACGAAAAATAGACACTTTATTATCAATACATAAGCAACGAAGTGAGCTAGTATTATATTTCGTATCCTTTGTCTTCTTTATGATTACGCTACTCTCATATTTATTAAATTACATAGATTTCTTACAGTCTACTGACTAAAGATTTGTTTTACTATCAATTTTCTGTAAAAATGACAACGTAATTTAAAAATCAGAACAGTTCTCAAATTGCTTCTTAAATTAAATGTCTTTTTTACCTTATATAAAAAAAAAACAGAACCAAATGACATCATTTCTTTTTGATATTAGGTAACAACAGACAAAAAAAAAATTATTGTAACATATTGCGCAATAAACTTTTGTCTCTTCTATATTATATACACAATTATTTTTCGTTAAACCAAAATTCGAAATTCTATTTTCATATTAAAGAAAATAATCTTATGTAATTTGATGTCCAAATAATATCGCCCACCAAGTAACAAAAACTGTTAACTGAACCATCTACAAATATATAAAAAAAAAATGTTGGATTCGCACCCAAGTATAAAGTTTCTTAACTTAAAATACAAAATTTATAAAAAAAATTGATCAAAAATTTTTTGAAGGATATTATGTCCTCATCATCATTTTTTTTTTTTTTTAATATTGTACGAAAAAGAACCAAGAAATTTTGCTTTAAAGTTTCAGGACAATTTAATTTTACATTGTTTAACATTGTATAAACATATTTATTGTTGTTGTTAGTGCGTGCAAACATGAAAAAAATGTTTAGATACAAAACATATACATAAATACCGTATCTGGAAAAAAAACAACATAAAAAGTTTTAACAAAAAAAAAAAATTAAATTCTGGCGACACTAATGACGACAATCAAGTGAAAAAAAGACATATTTGAAGAACACCAAAAACTATCCAAGCAAAAAAATTAAAACGTAAAAGGAAAAATGTCGTGTATAAGTTTCATAAAAATCCAATTTGAAATTAATTTCGACTAAGTGGACACCATTCTATTTATTATATTCAAACCACCCTGAATTTCAATAAACCACCCATAGAAATATACAAGTAAACAACAGCAACAACAACAAATATAATATAGGACAAAGTTTTGAAGCTACAGGTTTTTTTCATTCCTACTAAACATTATTAAATAAATTTGTATAAATATTTTATGTAGATATTTGTTAAAGAAACGCCTTTAAATAAGTTTGTACAGTTTGTCCAAAAAGCTTAGTCCATTCAAATTATATAGCAAAAATATATTTTACATAATTTAAGTTAAATTACGACAGTTTTTTAGCATCCGAGCGAGAATTACTGGTGGTAATTTCGTTGAGTCCTATCTAGTTTGAATTAATAATTATTTTTCTCTCAAAGAATACAATTTCTGATCATATCCAGTAAGCTTTACTGACAATTTCACATATGTCACAATAATGTAAATACTGACAGTAATGTAATATTATAATTGAATTAGGTTCAGATTTATGTTTAGAGTAAGATTGGCCCATGTGTACAGACCTAATCACTGCAGTCATTTTCCTTCTAAATAATCGTCACAATCAAGCCCGTACTTTTGATGAAACAGTACAGCTGATTTAGTGACAGTCGCCTTGCTACAGAAGTAATGATAGCATAGCTTTCGATGATAATTGAATTCGCTGTGTGATTGATTCATGATTACTGATTATAAGTAATAATTTAAATAACTTTTTACAATAGGTACTCTTTTTCAATAAACTTTCCATAAAATTCTGGTTTAATTTGATTAAATTTTTCAGTTCATAAATTTCTTTTAAATGTCACATTTGGCTCTTTACCATATTACCAATTCATTGGCACTAAGGTTTTGTAATAATAAAAATTAAATGCATTGTCGACTTCGCTCTGCAAAAGTAATGGCAATACGGACTAAATATTTTGATCAATCTGTAGTTATTGTTTTAGTAAATTTATTTAAGGGAAATTGAATTGAGCAGTAAAAAAAATGTCCTGGATAAAATTGGCTATATTTAAATGGACTATATCATTATGGTATATTGTATTTATTTTAATAAGACCTTATAAAAGAAAATTAATTATTTTGTTATAAATAAATTTTGATTTTGCTGTAGTGGCATAGATCATTAGAGAAACTCATTTACATATATGACATTTTAATAGTTAGAATTGTAGGCTTATTGATAATTCAAATAATAATTATAGTTGCATGACATAAAATCTGATAAAATTTGACGAGATCTGGTATTTTTAAATTAAATTATTCTCAGCAGAACTTTAGTACTATGAAAATTCGCAACATTCGAAGAAGACTTTAGTCTATAATAGTGTACTTCCATACCTGAAATACAAGTTTTATACATGAATTTGTTCTATACCCAAAATCTCAGAGACAGTAAAGTGATCTTTATAATCAGCCGCTATGCCTTGACATTAAAGATCTTACTTTCGTCCAATTTGTCTTTTCGCTACATTTTTACGTAATCCTGAATTGTACCAAGTAATTTGGATAATTTAATCTTTATTGACCGAAAGTACTACATATAAGTCTGTATGCCTACATATGTTCAGAAAGAATTGACCAACGAGAAAAACCTTTTGCAAAGAAATTTTCTATATTAGTCTTTGTCGGATTACGAAAGGTCTTTGGCCAGCACGCAATCTTTAAAACACAATGATACTTTTATAATTTAACAGAAGAAATTTGATGTTAATGGTGGGCATCCTGAAAGTACATTGTATTATGAGTAATCTGGCCAAGAAACTACGGTAAATCTATGAGAGCGGGATGCCACCAAGATCATATGGTATGTGACTGTCCGGTAGTATGTAGAAGAAGTAAGCGAATGGTAGGAAACTATTGATTTAAAGAATTGGTGGTTTTCATTGGCATCGCAGTTATCTGCCAAGATTTGTTTTAAAACATGAGGTGGATAGAGTAACGAAAGAGGGTAATATTGTTCAGAATATAAAAGGATACGAGACCAGATAATGCCGTAGTGTTTGTAATTGACAGGCCGTCAGTCTCTACAACAGACATAAACAATATCAGCGTTGCCTTTTAGGAATTTTAAATTTTCATTCATCCCATGGACCTTTAGGGAGAAACAATATTGAATTGACGGTAGGGCAGAATAATTTATGTCGAATTTATAGAAAATATTTCATTTTTAAAATATCTCCTAAAAATTTATAATTCACCAATTTTTCTAGATTTCTAAATAATATCACTTTAATAACAAATTAATTTAAGACTCGTATTTACCTTTCAGGCCTGCTACTATCAACAATAGCACTAGAAAAAAAAATATTTAACCTTAATAAGAAATCTGTAATATTTTTTTCATTGCTTGGAAAATCTATTCATTTTCCATCCCCATTTCATTTATTATATATACAAAAATGTTTTTTTTATATATTTTGGCAATTTCTATTTAATTTTCATCCCCTCGAACAAGTAGAAAATGAATTTCGACTGTAAGGTATTATTTCGCATTTTACAAAGCAATTAAAAACGAATGAATTGTTTCTGTTTCATTATACGCTTGTACGTATAGTCATTTTGTAATAGCATTTTTTTATTTATTTTTTTTTGGTCCACCCTTACTTACTTTTTACTATAAATTTATGGGTTGTTGTTAGTGCTGTTCTGTTGTTGGATTTCTTAAGGATATAATTTTATTAAATTGACGAAATAACTTTTAGGCACGATCCTACACACAATGGTCCTATTATTAAGTAAAAAAATAAATAAAAATTCTTTATTTTTTTTATACTTAATACAAATTTTTTATAATGTAACATAAAAAAAAAGCATATTTAATTGTGTAGACAATTTTAACAATGTTAATGAATTTAGAAATATTTTTCAGTTTAGTAGATTCCTTTATGTTTCTATAAGATTGAGTTTTCCAAGGGTACATAAAAATTATGTAACTTGAATGAATGGTTTTAGATATAAAGTAAAATATTTATATAAAAAAAAAATCTTTCTTCAATTTAATTGATAATTATTTCAATTAAAATAAAGATAAATTTTTTATTTTTAGAAGAACAAGAAAAAATCCGGGAAAGATAATTAAATTTTCATAATTAACTTTCTTGGAGTATATAATTATTTTTTATATATAGATAGTAGATAAGAAATGATTATTATTAATTATTATTATTATTCAGAAATTGGAAATATTAATGGTTCGCCCCCACCAATAATCAAAACGAACCGAATAGAAAAATTGTTCAATGAAAATTTTCAATATTTTTAAAGTATAATATAATTAAGACATAATTCATATTTTATATTACTGCCCAAATCGAAGCGACTGCCGACTAAGAGAGCTTTAATTACAAATTTGATGTAGCTTGGAAGAAATGTTAAGAATTCATAGATTCATCAAGAGGAGAACTAAATGGTTAGAAAAAGGGATTTTAGTGGTTCATTATCGATTTAGAAGTTCTTTGTCCTCTTTCTAAATAACTAACTAACTATATAATTACTAAATATATGTTTAAGAAATTTATCTAAAAGAGTATTCTTAGTCGGGATTGCATCCTACTGAAACGAGGAATTATGGTGTTTTTCGTAATCATAAATTAATGTAAATAAAAAAATCAATTTTAAAGAGTTAGCCACAATGATTTTCGATCCGTTACGACACGTTCGAATCGAACATTTTAAATTTTAAAACCCCTAACGATTTCATGTTAATGACGTATTGAAAGTCACAGTGAAAGTGTCGAAACAAATTCGTTCGTAAATCGAGATACAAATTAAATGTCAATTAAAATTACTGTCATAATTTTAAAAATGGAAGAATCTCTTATGTTCGAATGGAATATTTGTTTAAATTATTTTGGACAGCTTTGCGTACACAGTTTTAGACATTCGAGTAACTACAAAAAAATATTCTGTATTCAACTTAATGTAACCAGTTTTGTTGAAATAAATTATGTGGAATTGTCAAATAAGTTTTCAAATGACCGAAAATAATCTCTAAAACATTGTGACTAGAATTTTTTTTCTTTCTAAACGAACAGATAGGATCGATTTAAACCTGCCGTACCGCAAACGAAATCATTGTGACTCCTACTTAACTTCATTTATAAACAGATTGAATTAATTTAAATATCAAATCTTTGTCTTTTTATGAAATACGTTTTGTAAATCACTAATTACATTTGACAGTGCTGTCAAGTTAAATTATTAAATTTGAATTTTGCTTTATATACTTTTAATGTACCTCGTATCGTCATCGTTAATGCATACAAAAAATTGATTTTCAATTAATAATTGTATGTTACTTTTTATTTTTATTATAAAAGTAAGAGTACAAAGGACATAGTTCTTCACATAAAGGATAATTGATACGATGAAGTTAAAGTTTAAATATCTGTTTTGTATACATGTCAGTATTTTTTTATAAAAGTGTACAGGACAAAAGTCCTATTGAATTATTCATATATGAATGTATTATATAAAACATTATCGAATGAAGTAAAGAAAAGTGCCAGGAGGTGCGTTTCATATACAAAGAAAACCACTATTTCACCATATTTGTACTAAGGATATTAGTTGGTTAATGTGTAAGTGATTATATTCATATAATTCTATATTGATAATTATCAATACTCTTTTGTAAATCAACTCAACATTATGTTCCATCGCCTTCAACCGTTAATAAGAACACCCTTTAAAAAGGGCGTACACCCTTTAATAAGAATTTGTCCTTATTTTTATTATAAATTTACAATGCATGTCTTTATATAAATTATAAATTTTTAATTAATTTAAAACTTTTATTAATGCACCATTAAATATACAGGAAGAACAATTAATGAATTTAAACTAATTTAAATATTCATTTATTTTGTGAAAATTTAATGTTAAATGTTACAATTCTTTTTAGTTATCTTATTGAAATATCATCACAATTTTAAATTATTAAATTATTGATTAAATAATTATATAATTTATTGATTATATAATTTAATTGAAATTAATTTATTATTTAATATATGAAAATTTTATTGAAAATAAGAAAATTATTTTTGATTTGAAAGAAAATTTGTTTTCAGAAAATTTATGTGTAGATAACCAAACATTTTTCTGTAATTGTCATAACAATATAAAATTTCATTGTTTATCTGTCAAAAAAATACATTTCAAATTAATATTTATAATTCACAATATTAAAATTTCGAAGATGATGTAACAATTAATTTACATCGACTAATTTCTCAAGAGATTAGAATGACGAATGAATCTCTAATCCGGAAAATTTTCAATTCATTTGAATATCAATTATCAATTTAATTTTTGTAAAGTATGTGCTCACAAATCTTAGTTTTCATTTTCGGAATACTATGTATTTTGAGGCCCCCTTAATTTTTGGAGTTTGATATCTCAGTTATTGTCCTATTCTAAGTGTACAACTGTTCACAAAATTCGGATAGAAAATTTTGTAATTATTCAGAAAAAAGATAAAATTTACAGACATACGTCCGTATTTAGATTATGAAGTATTAAACGGATTCGGTGACCAACTAGAATTTTGGTGGTATATCAATATGAAAAATTTACTTTTCGAATGGTTTTAATATGAAGTTTATTGTTCTTGTAAATATGGAGGAAAAGCAATAACAAATGTACAGAAGGTCAAAGTGGAAATCTGAAGATAGCTTCAATCGCCGTTACCGTTTTATGATAACTAATTCCATATAATTTCATATATTTTAATTTAAGACGGAAGATTTACTAGATTTACTAGTACTAGTACAAGACCTTTAAGGATACCAAATTTTTTAATATTACTCTTTGACAAATTATTTAACAAACTCCTACATCAAAGTTCATAAAATTGTATGATAGTTGCTGAAATTGAAAAAATAAAATTAATTATAAATGTTTCCTATAGCCTAAAAGTTTGTAGTTTTCGTACTGTAAGGTCTAATTTATAATGTTCTTTATTATCTAATTAAAACTTTATATTGTGAAAATCTAATTATATTTCACATAATACGAAAAAAAATCCTTATAAACATAAAATACGATTTTGATAACTTCGAAAACTATTTCCAGAAAAAGTTAAATTTGAAAATTGGTTCAACATAAAAAAAAAAAGTTTTCATACTTTAACTAAAATATTTTATGACAATAAAATTATTTCCTATCCAAAGTTTCGTAATTATTATAGTTATAACAATTATATCATAACTTTTTGACATAACTGAATGGCTAATTAATTATAAAAATATGAGTAATTTTAGTTAAAATATAGAGTAATCTAGAAGGGCTTTAAATGGAATAGAAAGAGCTGATGGTGACAGTATTTGGATTGATGAATAACTCTACCTATATAAAGTTACAAATCTAATTATTGTTGAACTATGTTCATTTATTACCGAGAGATCTTGTGTTTACAACGAATTTAAAACGTTATTTCTTCGTGATTTTCTCTGAATCCTGAATCATACTGCACAATGGGTTTAGAGTAAGGGTGGGCCTGAAACATTCCTAATCATTGCATTCATTTGTCTTATTGTTATATGGCTTTTTTCCTTTCTAATTATTCGTCACTGATCAAGCGCGTACTGTTGAAGAAACCAGTACAAATGCTTTAATCACAACCGCCGAAGAAGTTACAAAAGAAGTTATGAAGAAGTTACAAAATAGCATTCGAGGTTTTGAGGTTTCGATAGAGCCATATAGTATATGTTCCACAATTTCGACCGAGCTTTTTTGTTGACAGAACCTACACACCTAGTCCGTTCATAGACCAATTGTGTGAAGGTGGTTTTAAATGTTACAGTGACCTGTAATGAAGTCGGCCATTGTTCTGTTTTCTTTCTATTCATTCATTTGAAGGAGCTCTGTCACTCGATTTTTTAATGGCTCAAGAAACTCTGTATTTACGCTTATTCTGATGTAATTCGTTAAATTGGGCAGTTTTTCTTTTTTGTAACGCGAACGCCTTAAAAACGCAGATTGAGACATCACAAACCAGAATGGTTCTAAGTCCATAATGTTAAGTGGTTGATCTGTTAGACATCTGAATATTTTCTATCATTTCTACTTATCCTATCATCACTTCCTGAAATTCGGTACATATATGATAATTTGTGATCATAGGGGATATAACAAATAATAAATTGGACTGAAATTGGACATTCAGAAGATATTCAATTTGATAAATAATTCTCTAAAGGCAAAACGTTGAAATTTTCGTTGAAATTATTATTATTGTTATCATTATAAATGTGAAATAACTAATCACTTTTATGATGAAATTTTTTTTTTCTTTATATATTATACGTAAATTGAAATAATCTATATCAATTTATGATTTTTTTTTCTTCTTTCGAGCATAATTACTCATGAGACCGAAAATATGATGAAAAACTTTATTATTTTTACAGAAAATTCGTATAACATAATAAAACGTGTCATTAAAATATTGTATTTATGTATATGATTTCAACAGAAAATCATATAAATATTTTTACAAATAATACCACACATATTTTTTGTATACAATATTTTTTATATATTTATATCCAAAACCAAGAAAAGTTTAAATCCCAAAGAGCTTGACCCAAATTATTGGCACATAACCGGATAAAATCTAACAATTCAGCTATCATTTTTTTTTTATTATTATTATTTATTTGGTTTTGTTTTCATATAAGTATATATGTATATAGAAATAAGCACATGCTATGAATTTTCTGTGCTTCACAAATTTGAGGTTTTCTGACATGAATATATCGCAACCCTAATCGAAAATTGTCATATCTCAAATTTAAATTATCAAAATTTGAGTTTATAAATATTTCTAAGTTTATCTGTGATCCAGAAATCGAGTACGTAAAGATGAGTGGTCTTGTCAAGACCCATCACGAGATATCTCGATGGATTCATTATTGTCCTTATACAAGGTTCAAAAACTTACCACTAATCGTATTATAATTTATACTTACCTTTAAGTAGAGAAATTCTCAACAAAGATAGTGTTGAAAGAGCCGACCAACCGTGACACGTACCAAGTATTGATACCTGGCGCACGCAAGTCTATTGCAGTCATAAAGAGACGTTCCAGTTTGTGCTTTATAGAGTCATCCTTACAGCGACATAAGCAATCCTTAGGAATACCAAGAAGGATACCATGTTTACCGATCCAACAGTGACCAATATTATTTCAACACTAAAAATTTTAAGATGTGATAGTCTTCGACTAGGGGTTTAATATATATTTTCTAGATAGATTTCATAAGAGCATGACTATCAACACCATATATCAAGGATTAATAATGATATAAGTTATGATGTTTCAAAAAATAAGGTGCGATTAATAAATTTAGAGATTATAATTTAGTAATTATAATTAAACGTTTTATTAGAAGCTTCCAAAATTCAGTTTAATATTTTGGGTTTTTGGACTTTTTAGTTATAAATTATGAATTGCCAGGCTGTGTGCATACTTTTAGGCGATATTTACTTTTAATATTTTGCATATATGCCATTTACAAATATAATTAAATGTGTTTTCGTCTGTAGAAAGCAAACATGCTGACTATTTTCAATTGCATTATGCTCGAGGCCATTACGATTTAATTTCTTTTATTTAACTTTATCTAAATGACAACTAAATCTTTATTTACTCATGTTACCTTAAGGATAATTTTCCGATTATTATTATTATTATATTTTATAGATTGTATATTCAAGATAAATATGGTGATAATGACATACGGCCTTTATAATTGTGTGTATAGAATCAATTTTGTGAATATACATTTTGTTATATGTATTTTTTCTTTTTCAATAATAGATCCTTGAATTTGTTAAATAATACGAATAACAATTTTTCAATAACCATAAAACCACATTATACACTAAGGATTTTCTACGAATATTGAAAAACCATAAAACCAAAAAGAATATTTAAATATTTTAATCAATAAGAACAAAATTATGATTAAATATTCTAAAAACATTAATGTTTAGATTAGAAATTGTGGGTCAAGTTGAACTGACTGTTTTTAAAAATTTAAAAGATTATTAACGACTTTATACTCAGTGCAAGAACGGATCAAAATTATTGAATTTTATTATGTTTCCTGGGCAATCTATTTTTACCACGCAAAGAAAATCGCGTCCGCACTGATTTTAGATAAGAAAATTACTAAAGTTATTTGCATTTTAGTTGGCCCACACTGTACATCAAAATTTGTATACTATTTTTGTTGTTGAATTTATTTAACTTTATTCATATTTCCACTATTGTCCAATTTTAATGAATTTTATATAAAATTTTCAATATATCCACCAGAAGTTGTCAATAGATGGCGTTTTATAAATATCCTTTATTTTTTGCGTTTATACTTTTCTCAATTGTGCAGGACATTTTAATACAACCTCCAGCTGGATATGAATATAATTTTCAATGATGGCGTTCTAAAAATACTAATTCAATTTGGTAAATAATTTTCTCAATTATACAAATTTCCAATAAATAAATGCCAATAGATGGGGTGTTAAAATTTCTTGAAAATTATTAAAACATTTTCCTATATTCATTTTTAATATTAGGTGTTTCATGAAATTTGAATTACAATTCTGACATTTATATAATAATATAAATCATTATTATAAAATAAAAACTCATTCACTAAAAATATGTAAATATAATTTAACAATGTTTGGCCTGGTAATTTTGTTATGTTAACTTCTCCTGTGGGACAAATTTCTACAAATCCTATTTTTTCTTTTAACCCAAAATGAATAGACTTTATACAACATTGATAGGTCTCTATAGCCCTACAATTTAATACATAATATCTAAAATAACCTATTGTACAAATATTAATAAAATAGGAAATGTACTCAAATGACCCATAAATAAAGGTTGTAAATAGATTTTATTATTATATATATATAAATGTAATATTTTGATTCAGAATTTCTGAACAATTATCCACATATTGATTATAATCCTCTTGTTGTGAAAATTATATTCCTTGTCCAATAAATAATATTAATACTCGTAAATATATGAAAAAATCAAAAAAAAATTATTTTATATGTTTTCAATAGATTTATTATTAATAAAAGATTTGGGCAACAATTTAACTCAACATAAAATAAAAAAATAAAAAATTTATATTTCAGTTGATAACAAATTTAATTGTTTTTTTTTTTTTATTATTATAAATGATTATCAGGATATAAATTCAATAAAACAGGATAAGTTTGATATTATTTTTCAAGAGGTTTATATCAATTGAAATATTTCAATGTAATGTCAAAAACAGAATTTTTTTAAAAATATTTGAATGAAATTTAATAAAATCTCAAAATCTTATAGCTCATTCACATTATTTTTAATGTACTCACCAAAAATTACGTGATTTTGGTTATTTTCTAATTTAAAATCATTGAATTTCCCATTTACATCATATATGATTGAGAAATCATCAAAATAAAGTGATTTTCAAGAAATTATTTCAAAAAAACCATGTCGAAATCGAATGTTTAATCCTAAAAATCGATTTCAAACAGTTCGAAGTGATTTCGGATTCATTACATCCAAATTATGTTTTAAATTCCTGAAAATCTAATTTCGATATCGATAATATCGATTTTTTGTAACTTTTACACTTACCTTATCTTTTATTTTGACAATTAGGTCGGTTGAAAAATTATTTGTTGTATAATCCCATTTTCAGTTTTTTTGATTAAGCGATTCATTTTATGATTTTAAACTATAATCGTCTCAAATAATCTTGGAAACTATCTAACTAAAAGATTTTCAAATTGTTTTTTTCTAATAAAGAACTAAATGTCGTATGGAGCAAACAAATTCTAGATAGTCTTGTAAATAATTTAAATAATTTTCCATGAAAAAAAAAAAAACTCTAAATGTGAAACAGTAATGAGAACACAGCAATATGTAATTAACTTAATTTCATTATAATGTGAATGTGCTTTTAATTGATATTCAAACTATGGGGCTGCATTTAACCAAAAAATATAGAAATTATTCAGTGATTTCAGAAAACAAAGCTCTAAGGACCATCAACATAGGAATACAATGGTATATCAGGCCAATTCAAGAAGAAAGTGTCATAAATCACGTGAACATCGAAGTTACTCAACTAGACAACATGAACATTTTGAATAGACTTACAAAACTAAAACCTTTTGAGTTACAACAATAACGCATTAAACAGAAAAAATAATCAAGATAATCACTGAGGAATATCTTAATACGAAAAAAACAGATAAGTTACTAGTAATACAAGTCATAACAAATTTGTTCATTAGTTTCAGACTAGATCGTAATAATACTAACATTTTGTAGGTATTTTTAATTGGTCAATATCCACACTACTGCAAAATGCGCCCATATTTCTCCTAGTATCTTTCCAGATTTTCACCTACTTCCCAAACAAAATAAAAATGTAACTTTTTAATAACTTTTTTTAGTTAACATAATCTAATTCTGTCCTAATGACTTCAATATATCTAAAATTTAAACATAAACGTTTATCTTTAAATCTAACAACAAAATGATATCATCATCAAATATTTGTGTTCACAAAATTTTTGGTGTAAACAAAGGTGTTTAAGGACATTATTTGTTATACAAAGGACACAACTAAAAACTTTACCAAAAACTTTGTTAATTCTATATAAAAAAGGAAAAAAATAACCAAAGATGATTTAAAAATTAATTTTCTAATGTTTTATGGTCATTATAGAAAATTTATGTTCACTATATAGAAACAACTTGAACAGAACAAATTCATTGTTGTATCTATTTTATGGAATAAATAGAAAATTAATATTTAATAAGTAAAACTTTATATATTATTAACTTTTTGAAGATTATATAGAATTACAAAATATATTTTGAAATTATATATTTTACAAATTACTATCATTAATAATTAATACCAAAATACAAACATTAAGCACAGCAGCATTACATGTACAATAAGTTTCATATTACTGGGCTTTTTTGTTTCGTTAGATTACGAAAAGTTTGAATTATGTAATGTTACAATTTGTATAGTTTTATGAAAAATGTAAAAATAGAATACTTTCAGCGTAATTTAACAGAAGCAACAATTATTAATTTAGGTAGAAAAATATTCTCGAATAAAATTGTGGAATAATTTAATATTAGCAGATTATAGAACAAAATCTTTGAAAAAATATATTTTAAATTACTTATTCTAGGGCTCACATATCCGACTAGATTTAAAATTGTATTTCCGACATTTGATTCTACTTTTAATTACATTATTCTTGGTAGCTATTTCGCAATTGAATGTTACCACTAGTGTAAGAAACTTAATTACCTTGCCAACGTGGCTACTAACATCAATTATATATAATATTTATTTGCAATGACGTATAGCCCAAATCGAGTTATGTCCTTCTCAAAGAAGTGCCGTGATATTGATGAACCTACTAATTTTATATGAATTCCGAACCATAAGTTTCTTTATACTGAAGAATCATTTAAATGCAACAAAGTAATGGCTTTTAATAGTGAAATATTTGTTGTCACTTAGAGTGACATCAATTTATTGATTTAGAGTTGTACGCGGGACCTACATCATAGCATAGCACACTGCCATTACGTCATCCTACCTCATATATTTATAATTATGTATATTTAATACATCTGAAATTACTATTTTTTGTTAGAAAAACAATTCGGAAAAATGACTAAATAAATTTGTAAATTTTTGTATACACCGCAATTCGATACCGAATTTAAATGGACATTTGCTATGTTAAATAACGATTTCACTAAATAACGAGTTGACCATAAACGGACAGAAACGAAAGCATTTCAAAAAAAGCCCTAAAAATATATCAATTTCCACTGATGTGTTTGACCTTATGGAATTATCTTAACTTAAAATTACACAGTTAACACTATAATTTGAATTAGAAAAAGTTGAAGAATTGTAGGAAGAAGTGTAGATAATCTGACACTTACAATATATTACAATAATTATTATTAAAGGCATATTTTTTGTTATTAAAGAAATACGAAACTGGGAAATATGATATCAAAATTGATTAAATAGGAAATTCTTAACATCAAATCTAATTAATAAAAATATTATCTGATAGGTAAGATAATTTTGTATAATGAAAATAGATGTGAAAAATCAATTTAGATATTTTAATTAAATCTCCTTAAAAAACTTATATTTATTCAATTGAACCTCCAAACCATAAAATAATTATTATTTCTTATAGGATCAATTACAAAATATCACAAAAACAAATCCTGGATTAAATTACAAATTATAAAAATTAACTTATTTTCTTATATGGTTAATTAAAATTTCCGATATATAATAATTATAAATTTTATTTTATTTCATTTTGTAATCGCCAAATTTTAATATATTTAAATTTTAAGTTACCTTTTATAATTTCAGTGATTGAAGTTAAATATTAAATACGTTTTCATATAAAACGTATTATTATATTAATTTTGCGTATAACATTTTCATATATATACTTAAATAATAAAGGATATTTACGTCTTTTATAATATAAATTGATTTTAATACTTCGGCAATTGTATGATAATATTAAAATCCTTGGCACAAACAAATCAATTTTAAATTTACAAACATTTTACAATTTTATCAAAATATTTTTACATCACTTTTCTGGGATGAAATTTTGAAGTTATTATAACTAACCGCAGAATATAAAATATAAATTTACTTTGAGGTTACAAAAAGGATATTATAAAATTATAATTTTACTTAACTTTATTACAATTCAAGTTCAACAAAAAATTCATGTAAATTTTTTTTGGATAAACCTATAAAGAAATTAGAAATTTTGCACTTAAGGGACTACACAGATTAGAATTAAAAATATTGTTACATATTCGTCAGATTGAAAATTGTTGGTTATATATGCTAATTTTATGATTTAGAAAAATAAATCGTAGATAAAGCGTAAATAAAACAGAGCATTAAAAAGTTAGATAAAATGTCAAAAATGTAAAAGAATTTATTGAAATGAAATTTTATATTATTAGACATTGTATTAATATCAATTTGTAATACCAAAAGTTTGAATGTAATGCTGCCTATACATTGTACAACCCAGTTTTTGTAACGTATTATCAACCGTATTGCAAATTTTCAGTACACACAGTTCAACTTGGTTTACAAAACTCAAAACTCTCTTGAATAGCATAAACATAATAAAAACAAGTGTTTTTTGTGTACATTAAACTTCAAGAAACGTCATTTTGGCTGTACAACTTCCCCATAAACTATACAACTTATAACCATTAACTGTCACCCCGTTTACATAAATAAAACAATTTTAATATATCCTGAGATGCTTTATTAACACTCTCAATATGGTTGTCAACTTGTTGTAAACTTGTCCACAAACAATAAAACTTGATTAAGTTGTCAACATGTTTATAAACATGTTGGTTAATATATAAACATGTTGTGTAATGTATAATGTATGGACAGCTTTATACATATTGTTAATATTTAATTCATTTAAAAGTCATATACAAATCAGAAAATTTATACTCCTTTAAATTTATATAAGAGACCCAAATGACTTCAAGTACAAAGAAGTATAAGTAATATCTAAAAAATAATATATTCTATATACACTTTCAACTTAAAGAGTACTTGAGTAGGAAGATTCAGTAAAAAATAAACATTTTTAAAATTATATTTTTGTAAAATTATATCCTGTTACAAAGTTACAACAAAGATATAGATTTTTAAATATACTTTACCCATTAATTTTGATACATATTCATAAGAATTTCCATACACATTACACACCTTCTTGTAAAATATTAATTTACCTCGGATATAATTTACATGAAAATTGTATAATTTGAAAAAAAAAAGTTATTATTTTTAAGGTTATGTATAATAAAACAAAAAAATTTACATGATCATGTATTTTTATACCAGAAGATTTTCCTTTTGAAGTACTATAAAAGTCATAAAAATTTATATTATATATAAAAAGTAATAAACTTGAATTTTTAAATGTACAAAAGTTTAACAGGTGCTATGAAAGTGAGTGCCTTCTCCTCAAAATGGAAGTCAATTTGATGTTGGAGTTGTAGTTTTAACTCGTATCTTAGGTGTTTATATATTTTGTAAAGGATTTCAACATTATTTGTAAACTATATCATATGTGTACTATTGGCAACACTGATTTTGACAGTTCATTATGTTTGTTAATAATTATGGAGGAATATCAAAGAATCACAAGCATAAAAGTGACTTCTTCCAACGATAGCTAAATTTATTGACATTATTGTTTGGCTTCAAGTACATCAATCCATCGAACATCTTTTAAATGTACCTGATCCGTTTGGACAGTTTCATCACATCTGGTTCTAACACATAATTTAGAAAATATCATTCTAAATTTTGTAATTTTCTACGACAGTGACAAAGAATGTGTTCTAACGATACAGTTTGACTTTCTAAAGGATGGGATGAAGAGGTAATGTGTTCCCTCTTTTTCCTATATTTTGAAAAGTGAGACCGTATCATTAGTCCCAACAGATTGCACAATTTTTCTTTACAATTATCTACACTGTACAATCTGACATATGCCTCACTTATAGTATTGTTTTCATAGCATCCGAAATACCCCAGAACATAGTTTTGTATTAGTTAGTACAATCGTTTCTATTGTGTCATCAGACATGTTTGATTAAATTTTAGCAACACTGAATTTTGACCTGTCATTTAAGATATACATCAATTAAAAAAAAGTAAAATTTGTCAATTAAATATAATTTTTATAAATAACTAAAAATCTATATAAAATGCCTCCATTTTAAGATTATTTACAATATATTTCTTCACTCAACATTATATAGAAAAATTATCAATCATATACAGAATCAATTACAGATGCCTAGTCATATAAAATGATGGTATCATCATTGAAATTATAATTGAATCTTTTTATCTTTAACACATTAAACATTATTTATATATAAACCAAACACCTTCAATCTCATAAAATCCTTTTTATTTATTTCCACTACATGCTCTTTAATCCGATTTACGTCATTCGAACTGACATTTAATATATTAAATATATACAAATAATTCCTTTTAACACAACTAAATAAAAATAATAATAATAATAATAAAATTACAGAAAACGAAATATAAATTTTACGCAACCTGTTGTTCAACTGTACAGTAGTCGAATAATAAAGAATATGCTAAGGGAGTGTTCACACTAGGGGGCCTTAATAAACAAAAAAAAACCAAAACAAAATTTATAATTTTTTAAGTAAACATATATACAAAATATTAAATGGGTTACTAGGGTGGTTGTATCTCAATGGTAATAAAATAAAGCTTAAAAGAGTTATATAACTTTAAGGATATAAATATCCTTAAAGTTCTTCTTTTTTTTTTTATTCCGTGGCAATAAAAGATTTTCCTGAAAATTAAATTTTATATTCCTTGAATACATTTCATATTATAATAAACCTTCTACAAATCAAAAAAAAAACTGTTCTTTTTCAAATATTAGATTTTAATATGAGTGTTAGATAATTAAATTTGATAGAATTACCTAAAAAAAACAACATGGAGGTTGGTAATCATACCACCAAATACAGAAAGAAGACGAATTGATGCTATTAAAATGTAACTTCATTGTATATAATATAAATTTAAGTCAGGTTGCAAAAAAAATAATAATAAAAAAAGCAAAAATGTTAATAAATTATACAATAAAAATTTCTACAAATTACATCATTTTTACGGGTTAGGTAAATAATCTCGCAGTTTTAATTTACCGCACATTTTATCAAAATGGAAAAACGGATGAATTTGGTTCAAAGGCTGATGCTTGATATACACATCGGTCGAAAATCCGTTCTAACCAATCAGAAAATTTCCGGTGAGTTGATATTCCAGGACGGCGAAAAGTACGTTCAAGTTTGATTTACACATCCGACGACGTTTTGATTTACACATCCGTGACGTTACATTATAAACAATCAGAAATTTCCGGTGAGTCGATATTCCGGGACGGTGAATATAGGTCAAGTTTGTTTTGCACGTCCGTCGAAATATCATTATAATAAGAATTTTCAAAACGTCTGTCAAGCTGTCACACCATAAAAATAATCATATAAAGCTTCGAAACTTCATATAACATATGATCTCACATTTTATATAACCTCACTTGTCTTGACAACCAGGACAGAGCTATTAAGAGTTTGATTTACACGCCCGTCGAAAAACCGTGACTCTCGACAAATTCTACTATCGTTTTTTTAAAGAAATTTACTCTTGTGAAGGTTTTGCAGCCACGTACCCTCTTCTACTCATAAATTTGACAGTTGCTCGTATAATACGAACTACGATCCGAATATGGGTTTGCTTAATTTTGAATTGCATATCAAATTTTACGAAAACTCTTTTGAGAAGGTCAAGGCTTCATTTTGGCTGTAGCACCATAGCGAGGATTTTGATAGACGAGATTTCGAAATGCGAGATTTTTTATTATTATTTTGATTGCGAGTTTATGTAATTGCGTGATTTTTAAATGTTAATATATCACTTTCCATTTTAACAGAGTGATTTTGGTATCTATATGTAGGTATTAGGTATATACAACGTTGTAATTTGTAGCCTGTTAAAAATATGTCATGATAAAATGGATTTTTTTTATTTGAACTGTTAAAGAACGAACTTGAAAGATGAGTGTTTTTTTTTTATGTTGCTGATGTTATTTTATTATTGTTGAGAAAATTTAATTATCTTTTTAAAGGTATTTTTCCAACGTCAAAAAAAAAATGAAAAGGAAATTGAATGAGGCATTTTATTTTTTGTGATGAGTAATAAATTTCAAAGCAAATTTTCTTTTTTTTTTGTTATTATTAATTTAATATGTAGAGTAAATGTATGCATTCTAAAATTGACTAACATATATATACAAAAAATTATGGTAGGACAAAGTTAAATTTTATGAAGCAATAGAAATTTTATGATATTCATCAATGAGAAGGTTTGAATCTAATTGTAAAACGTGCAGAAGATTTATTTAAAAAAAATATATAATTTTGTTAGAGATATTTAATGAATTGAAATTGGAAGTATATGAAGTTATTTATATGTCCTTAAAATTATTGATGAGATTAACTTCTTCTTTTACTTCTTTTAGCACTTCTTCTTTTACTTCTTTTACAGATCTGTACTAGCTTTGGCCTCCTTCATTTTACCTCTCCGCATATTATAATTTTATAAATCAGATAAAATCTTCATTATTGATTAACAGAATTAATTCATCCTTGTTTCTTTTAATATATTCACCAATTTCTAATATCTTTTGTTTACATAAAAATTTCAGATAAAGAATTCTTAAGTTAATCAGCAACAGTTAGTGTCCAAACTTCGGTACCATATGTTAACTATTGGTGTTATGATTGTTTTATATTGTAACAACATTTGGGTATAATTTCATCTTAGTGGTAGTCTGTTATACTTTGAATATGTAATTGTAATTTTAAGACTACACTGGGGAAAATGATAACAGTTGAAACTATTTCCAGTTTTACTCGTTAGCTTGTTAAATTAAAATTTTCTTCACTATAATGAAACTTACGATTCGGAATATATATAAAAATTAGTAGATCTAATTTGTGATAAAATATGACGAAATACGGCCGTAATAGGCTCCCAAGGCGTGTCAAGAAGGAAAAATAAAAATAATTACATTTAAATTAATGAAAACTTATCTTTTTAAATAATGATTTTCTATAAGTAGATTTATTAGTAAAATGTTATTTAAAATACTTTGCCAATAAATTTTTTGAAAAATTGTTACCGAAAATATTATAAACTCGAAATTCTGTCAATTAATTGATTAACATTTACTAAAATTTTAGAAAATGTTATACAAAAATTTTAAAAATTTAATGTAAAATTTAAATTTCATGAAATTTAATCAAAATAATTTACAATAAAAGTAACAAATTTGTCTATATTTTAATAATATTTTATAGAATTTTATTTTGCTACAAAAACGATATAAATTTTAAAAGGTATATAAAAATAAAACTTTTCTCATATATTTTCCAACTTTTATATAGTAATAATAAACATGACAAACAATTTTTAACCTTTCGGCTATAAATTTTTTTTTATATAGTATATTAAAAAACTATGTATATAGAAATGTACTAAAATAAAATTGTTTAAATTTTTATAGTAAATTAAAATAAAAATACTTTTCATAATTAAGTATTTGGAATTTGGTAGACCAAAAATGGTGAAAAAAAAATTAATTTCCTCTTATTTGAATTCAGTTCACTTCACATTATTATATGAATTGTCGAAACCTCTTACGAATTATTAATGAACGAAATGTTCTTGAAATCCACTTACTGAACATCAAGTCTTACAGCCACAAAACTATGTCTATTACATCACAAAATTAAGGTATGGTTCAAATTGGAATACTGGAAATAGTAACATTATTAATTTCGGTACGTGTCGTAAAATAAAATTTCGTTTTTGTTACAAATACAATTATACAATAACGAAATACTAGTTACATAATTACACTTAGACGGAAAGAACTTAGTAACGTATAACTTCTCAATGAAAAGAATTATATATAATTTAAACGAAATTTGTAACGTATAACCAGATTTTTAGTGTTACGTTACATATAAAAACGTTATTACGAATATTCTAAATATTTTAAAACGCTACTTTGAAAATAATTGTCGTAACTTACAAACTAAATAATTGTCGTAACTTACAAATTTTGAAAGTATAAACAAAATTCCCAAACTTCCAGCAGATTGGAATCGTTTCTATCCCTTCTTTACGATTGTGACAATTATTCGAAATGTTTTTATACATGTAAAAGCAAAGAATTGGATCCAAAATGATTTAAACAAACAAATATTCTATTAGAAGTTAAGAAATTGTTTCATTTTTATGATTATGACAGTAATTTTAATTGACATTTAATTTATTACATTCGACCAATCCGGAATAGATAAATCAATTTTTCTAACAAAATTCGTTTCGACACGTTTACTGTGACTTTCAATCCGCCATGCTATATAAAAAAATTTGAAATATTCCATTCGAACGTGCCGTAACGGATCGAAATCATTGTGACTCCCACTTAAGAATTGTTTAAAATACCGGAACAAAATTATTTTAATCTTGGAAAAATCATTTTTGACTTTCTAATTTCAAAATAATTAAATATAGAATAGGAAAATATCTACTAAATTTTCTTTACAAAGATTGTGTCAAATAGTTTATAGAGAAAAACCCAAAATATTAATCAAAATAACATAAACCTTACAATAAAGTAATAAATATGTAATCAAATATTTAAATTTTAAACCAAAAATTACAATTTTGATTGATTTTTTTTTTTAAATTATATATTCAAATACTTTTCTTAATAAAATAAAGAAATTTTATTGATAAATAAGAAAACAAAAACTTTCTTTCGACACTTCTTTATGTAAGTAAAATATGAAAATATCCTTTTTCCTTAAAAACTTGGAAATATTTATATATATACAACGTAGTATAAATAAATATAGAAGAGTAAAACTTATCCCATTAAATTTTATCAATAACCTTTAGCACTTTATTTGGAATATTTTAATCGAAAGATATTATAGAGAGCATAGCTATACAAAGCTTATACATAGCTATTCAAATATAAAAAAATTATATATATATATATTTGTATAATCCTTAATATTTAATATCCTTTAGAACTTGTTAACCTTTTTTCATTTTGGTTAACTATAAATTTTATTGCTTTGAAAATCAAAATCTTTAGGCTAAATTTTATTATATCTTTATACATTTTATAATAGTTTAGTCCTTCGTTTTTCATATAAACACAATTATTAAAGCCATATAATAATAATAATAATAATAATTTTCCATTTTCCTAAATTTATATAATCGGATAATTAAAATATTTATTAAGGTTTTTTTTTTTTCGGAAATTTTTTTGTGGAAAATAATTTATATTAATTTATACAGGTTGAAAATTAACATAATTATAAAATAAACACGATTTTAATATCGTTAGCTTGTGGTGTGTATTAGTTATTAGATTTAATAAAATATGCATCATTAAATCGTTATTATATATTTCAATAATACAAATCTATAAATATTTCGAACTTACAGCTTAATTTCAAACTCTTATGCGTATTTTAGGCAATTTCTACATCAGGATTAAGAAGATATATGACAATCGCGAACCAAATATAGAAATGCTGACTGACATATTAATTCTTTACAAATTTAATTATGCAGACTAATTAAATTATCTGCGACAGGAATCACGAGCTAATACAGAAATGCTGAAATAAATACATGAAAAATTCCAATGAATAGAATAGATAGAGGTTAAGCGCAAGTATATGCTATAACGCTATTATTTACAATATACTCGCGATTCATAAATAAGAAAATTTCAATAGTACTGGAAACTAACCTAACTTACCTGTAAAAGCTTGAGGTCAATGAATAATACAAATAAATTATTATAAAAATTAGGTTCGGTAAAGTTAGGTGTGGGACATATGATACGCATAGACCACTGATTATCAGCGGTACCTCTGATCAAAGAGAAGAATTACGAAATTCAGAGCTATACTGATTGCGATCTTTTAAATATCCTCGAGTTTAGAGAAGAACGCTTGTTCAAGAAGCGGATATTCCTTATTCTTATTGCACAGCAAATGATCAATGTTTTCGTATTGCCTCTGTTCTTTGCAGGTCCTGCAGAGATTAATAATTGTTAATCACAGATTCACCACATGCTTGTCGATTTATCAGTGTCTGGTCAATTGGTTTCTGGCATTGCTTGCGAGATAATTACAAAATAGTAGTGAATGTAAGATGCATTCGGACATTACTTGCTCGAGTTTAACTCCTTGCTTATCTGTTGCTTTATTTAGCACCTTATTTATCACCAAAGTTCTACCATCACATTAGACCACAAGCTTTCAGTTATATAAGGTAATAATTTCGCATTAAGCTAATAATTCAATAAAAGCTTCAAATACATAATATGTAAATACAGAAATCTTATATGACTTATCTATATCAACAGTCAGCATAATATCATATTCTAATCAGGAAGCATGCAAGGAGACAGAACAAAAAAAAAACCTGTTCTAGACAAAGAACTCTAGAATATCTATTCCGCTACTGCCCTGTGATACTATATAAAAGATTTAAACTCTTAGAACGTCAGTTTTTAACCAACACGAATATTGCGATCATTTACTTAATCTGCATTCATGTAAGAAGCTGAGAAGTGAATTAGATTGATATGGTCTAGATCTAGAATAGAATAATCAATATACAGAGAGTACAACAGATGAGGTCTAGGTGCGTGAAGAAATTCGTTACCCATTGTTTCCTTCAAAACAACTTATAGAAAAACAACCCAAAGAGTAATTTGAAAGCAAGTCTTCATCGTAATCTCTTTACAAAACGCGAGTGGGTAATGGGGTAATGGCGACCCGTCATAAATTGATGCAGCTTCTTTGATTTATATATTTCATTAGTGAAATGGGTAAGAGTTAATAAATATATCGTAATTTTTGAAATAAAACTACAAATTTTCTTTTTATTTAAAAACCACATAATATTTTTCAGTTTTAATACATCATTTTTTTTTTTTTTTATTTTTTTAATATTTTTTTGTTTTTTTTTTTTTTTTAGTTTTATTTTTTATATTTTAATTAACAACACAAAAACTAATTTTCATTTTCATTTTTTAATTTTTTTCTTTTTCTTTTTTGTTTTTTTTTTTTTTGGTTTTGAATTACTAAAAAAATAAATCAACAATTTTTATTTATTTTACGATTTATTTTATTTTAAATATTATAAAAATAAAAATATCAATTTTTTTTTGTCTTTCAATTTTTTTATTTTTTTAATTTTCATCTTCTTTTTTTTTTTAATTTTCTTTAGTTGCAAAAATTTAATGAAACAAAAAAGCGAATTAAAATTAATTAAAAAATGACAATTTTTTCTTGACAATTTTATCGTGTAAATTGTTAATAATTTTTGTGTTTATTTTAAATATATAATTAATTCCAGTAAATTTTGATTAAAATTATTTATTTCATTTTTTAATATTCATTTTTTTTTTTTTATTTTTTATTTAGATTAACAGATTTTAACAGGTTTTTTTTTGTTTTTAACAATTTTGTAAAATAAATTAAGAATTTTTTGATATTTCGGTGCATCATAAAAAATTAAAATTTAAAAATTTTTGTTTAATTTTTAAAAAATTTAATAAAATTAACGAGATTTTTTTTTTGATTTTTTAGTATAGTTTTTATTTAATAATTTTTGGAAATTAGTTATTTTTTGTATTGAAAATGCTCAATTTTGTTGAGGAGGATTTTGACTTAAGTTTTATTTATTATTTATTATTTGTATAATTATTTATGTAGAAAAATCTATTTTTTATTTTATGTAACCATGATTTTTTTTATTATATAGTTTTTGTTTATATAGTTAAGATGAAAATATTAAATTTACAGATTTATTTGGTTTGCTGTTATTATACAGATATTTAACAGGATTTTTTATTTAATTTATTAAATTTTGGTAAAAATATTTGATAGAAAAGAATATGGAAAGAAACCTCACTATAAATATTTTGTTTATTATATAGAAAACTACTCTGCACAGTATTGAAAAGCTATTAAAAAACTTTACATCAATTTTTTTTTAAATTTAATATTTTAACATTTTTGTTTTTAAATATTTAAAAATATAATTTTTATTTTTTTAATGTATTTATTAAATTTTAATATTGTTGTATTAAAAATAACATTATTTTTTTGTTACATAATATTTATATTTATTTTTTTTTATAAATTTTCTTTTATTTTTTTTAATTTTTCTGATTTTTTTTTTTATTTTTCTTTTTTTATAATTTTTTAATATTTTTTTTTTTCATTTTTTTGTAATTTTTCTGTAATTAAAAATATTAATTAACTACCAATTTGAATAATAATAATATTGTATAAATATTATGATAATGATATTTATTTAATTTGATTAAAATGTATAAATATTAAAAATTAATTATGTATTTTAAAAACAAATTAACAATTTTATAATAAAATTGTATAAAAAAGAAATTTCTATAGCAGAATTTATACAGGATTTTAAAATTTGATTTATAGCTCTTTGCCAATTAATCTAATTTGACTGACAGTTTATTCATTTATCGAAATTTTTAAATCAAATTGATTTTAAATTGATATTTCAAAATTTTGACAATAGATTTTTTGATATTATTTGATATAAATCGATATTTTGTTATTTAAAAATCAATATTTTAAAGATGATGACAGTTTTGATAAATATTTGACATATGACAATCGATATTTGGCCATTTTTGACAGTCGAATAATATTTTTGAATTAGAAAATTTAACAATTGACATAAATGTATCGGGATTTTGACAATCAATCAATTTTGAAATTTAACAATTAATATTTTGAAAAATGATGGCAGTTGAGAATCTTGATTTGACAGTTGAGAATGATGACAGTTGAGAATATGAGAATCTTTTGAATTGGCATAAATATTTTTCATTTGACAGTTGATATTTTTGGAAAAGGAAAATTTAAGAATTGATATAAATATATTGTCATTTTGGACAATCAATATTTTGTTAAAAAATCAATATTTTAAAAATGATGACAGTTCTGAAATATGACGAATCGATATTTGAATTTTTTTGATATTTGACAATCGATATTTTGATATTTTGTCAAGAAGAAAATTTAACAACTGACGTAAATAGTATTTTTTCAATAGTAATTGAATATCAGAAAAACAATAATCTTAACAGACGTTAAAGGAAAATGAAATTAGTAGAAAAAATTTAATAATTAAATATTAATAATAAATAAATTGTTTAGACATAAATGAGTAATTATTTACAATTTTTTTATTATTAATAATTTATATATTTAAAATATGTAAATTTTAAATTCAATTTATTTTAACCCTGCTTTTTCTATTTAACTCTTATAATTTATATAATTTAAATTGCTGGTATTTTATAGTAATAAGTGTTTTATATCATTAATTAATAATTTTAATTCTAATTTTAAATGTTGGTTTTTATATCCTTAATAATTAAGATTTTAAATATTTTTATGTTGTAATACTTTGTTTTTTATTTTTATGTTTATGTTTTTTACTTTATTATCAATTTCTAAATTCAAATATTGACAAATTATTGTTATTTGGTTATTTTTTTATTGGTCTCTAAAACAATCTGTAAATTAATATAAACGTACGTCAAAGTAATTTAAAATAATTGTTCCTTCTTAACGTTTTACGATCCGATTTAATTTTTTGCGCAGATCCTTTTTTAATTGATTTGTATATAATAATTAGGTTGCATTTGAAAAATACGTTCAGACGCAATATTTTTTTTAAAAATTTTTTAAACCATATTTAGCTATGGATCGGTGTACATATCCAAATTACAAATGTTAATTTACCAGGATAGAATTTATAAGATCCACAACGATCAATCGTTATCATTCAAAGATGAACGAGTTCAGTGATATCTATTGATTATTTCGGAACTTATAATAACCGCCAAAGGCTATAAGATGTAATACAACATAGCAAGAAAGCAGCAACAGTGTCAGTAGCAGCCAAACAAGCAATAAAAGAGATATTTAGTATCTTGCACCAGAGGCTTCTGTCAAATAAGCTGTGAAGTTTATTAACATAAACATTGGTTTTCAGCTTAACATTACATTACTTAACATTATAAAAATAAAATAAATTTAGCCATTTTTTTTTTTCATTTATGTTGTAAGCCATTTTTTAATCTCATGTTGGCAGCAGTTAACAGCAAAGCAGCTGCTGCTGTTCGCTGCCATATTGTGTTACCATTCCAAATTTCCTGCAACTACTGCTGCTGTTTTTTTGCTGATAGGTTGTGTTACAGGGTTACAGCTAGCCTTATGAGTTTATCGTGAAACAAAGTAAACGCAAAATTCATAAAAGCTTTATTAACGTATAGTTATAGTGCTGCCTCAGTAATATGAGTTGTAAATATAGTACCACAAATTAACACCATTTATGTTTGTTAGGAAAATTTCATTCATTTAGAATCTTTTTTTTATTTATTAGTACCATTTTTATTTCAATTATTATTAAATTTATTTTCTATGTAAAGAGATAAAATAAAATGTTGCAATAAATATTTTGTATAGAATGTAGAATATTCTCATTATTACACGTGTCCTTATTAAATGAACCAACATTTAAGGATATTTTTATATACTAAAATTATGTTTTATTTTTAATATGAAAATATATTTTTTTTTTTTTTGTTATTCTAATTTAGCATATTTTACAACATAAATAAACGACAATGTAATTTTTCTTAATAAATATTATAAATAACAACATGATTTTTTTAATTATTAATTTAATTATTTTGGTTTTATTTTGGGGATGATGGCCGCGTATATTATTTATTTATTTAAAATTATTTTTATATTATATTTTTTATTATTAATAATAAATTAATTAATTATATTATATTGTGATTAATTATATTATGAATAAAATGTGTAATATTATATCAATATAATTATTAAAATATGATCCAATTTATTAATTATATTATTTATAATTATGGATTATATTTTTATCATTTATAGACGACAATATATTATTTAATGTTACAGAAATCCAATTCTATCGAAAAATAATGATAGTTATTACATGGAATTGAAACTAAATTTAGTACCAAATTAAAATAAAAGAAACAGCCATCAAAGTGTAAGAAATTACGTAATTTCTACAAAGAACAACTAATATTTACATAAAAAATTACTTGCTAAACTATGACAGATTCAATTAGATAAAATAACCAAGTAGTTACTTGACAGCAGCTAGTCATACTTCCTTTCTAACTAATTAACTATCTATAATATTGTAACAGTTTCGTGGAAGTGTAGAAGGAAATCGTAGTTTAAATTTGCCCATTTTTGGGCAGTCGAGAAGTAAGTTAATTATAATATAAAAACCCGAATGGTGAAATTATCTAAAAAAAAAAAAAAATTTAAATAAAAAGTATTCTAGAATTTATGTCGTTATTTATAATTAAATTTAAACAATTTCCCAACTAAAAGAAAACCCTTTAAATTTATCTTAAGCAGCATTAGAACAAAAATTCTTTTAACATTTAATTTTAACGTCGGTTTTTTCTAAATTTAATTTCTTTTAATGTTCCTATATCCTAAAACAAATTCAACAAATTTTAGCCTGAATAAGTCCTTATAAAAAAATTACATTTGAATAAATATTAAATTTTAACATATTAACAATTTCAGTGGTAAATTTTCTACCAAAAATGTTCACTTTCTTTGGTTTATTTCATTTTTTAAGTTATTTTATTTAAATTATACAAAATTAATGAATTTTAAAATATAAATTTTTAAATAAATTTAATATGAAAATTAATTTTACAAATAAATATTAAAATTATAAAAATAATTGTTAATGTTATTTTTATTTTATAAACCAATTTTATTTTATTTAAATTTCAAATATTTTAATTTAATTATGTTACCATTTAATATTAATTTTTATTATAATTATAAATGTTTTCCCAAATGGATTAATATTATTATATTTAAAATTATTGGAACAAATAAAAACAAAAACGTTAATTATTTTATTCAATTTTTATAATAATTAATATTTTTTTTTTAATTCACATTTTATCCTAATTTATATAAAATAACAATAATTTATTTAGATTTAATCTTAATCAATAATTTAATATAATAATTAATTTATGATTAAATTGATAATAATTATGAATAATATTTTTCTAAACGATATTTTTATTTAAATATAATTCCATGTGAAAGATAAGACTGGGCTACAATGTATCGATCAGTTCAATGTGTCGATGCATATCAGTAAAGTTTAAATTTGACGTTTTCATATATTTTGTATGGAAAATTGATTGAACTGAATTTGTAACGACTGACCTTTAGCGAATTCAAAGTAAAGCAAATTTCAAATGAAAAGAATTTGACAGTTGCAAAAAATAATAATACAACGTGATTCAATCAGTTGCAATTGATAACTATGAGTTCAATCTATTTAATCAGTCGATTGGCTACTGTACGTTGTACGAATCGATTCAAACCTGAACTGATCGATACATTGTAGCCGAAGCCTAACATTTTAACATATTTTTGATTATTATCAAAATAAAACATTTAAAGTATATTCCAATATTAATAAATTCATATTGGCATCACTGATTTTGATATTTCTATATGCAAGAGAATTTGTTTTGATGAATAATGATTAATAATCAATAACAAACAATCATTTTGTTTTTACAAAATGGATCGTGATGTGTGATGATAGTTTGTTTTTATGGTAATCATTATCAATTACAGAATTACAATTTGTTCTATTAAGTTTACTGCTGATATTACGCCATCTGGTGGATATTTTCAAAAATATGTTTTATATGGTGATATCATAATAATTACCATAATAATAAAGATCATATCTAAACATATATAAATTATGCAAATTGACAGTATTAGAACAGACAACGACACGCAAAATGTATTAGAACAGACTGCAACATCTGGAATCCTGGCGGATATTTTTCGAACCTAAATTTATAATGATCAATATACATTATTGAGTTTCGAATATTACTATAAGAATATTTATAAATAATTAATTTTAATTATTATATGTTACAAAATTAAATTTAATAATTTGAAAATTATAAATAAAGTTAAAAAATTTTTAGTTTAATCTTTTAGCTATTAAAACTTTAAAGTATTTTCTCTTATGTAAAAATTATTGCAATTTTATACACTAAATTTTTTTTCAAATTTTTTGGTTTTTTTTTTAATTCTTATTTATTAAATGCTGGTTATATTTTGGGTTCAATATTTTAATTATTTTTATATTTTATTAATAATAATAACTTAATTTTAAAGTTATTTATTTTAAATATTTATGCAAAAAAACAAATATAAAGCTGGGTTATCAATAGTTGTAATTATTATTTACACTACTTAAAATATATAAATCAAAAATTTCCTTTAATTAAAGCCAATTTTTTCATAATTATTCTTCTATAAAGAAAATATTTTTCATTTCATAATTATTTTTTATGTATATTTAAAAATATTATTAAATGTTAACATTTTTTTATGTTATTTTAGTGTAAATACTAGATTACATAATGTTATGTTATGTATTTTTTGTATGTGTATATGTAAAAAATAATTTTTATTGTAATTTTCCATAAAAATTTATGGTTTTTCTAATACATATATATTTATGTTGTATATAATATATATATGGATTTTTAGGAGGGGTTTTCATAATTTTCATATTTTTCCTTGTGGTAATTGACAAAAATTTGTGTAATTTTTATTTTTATAATTTTCTTTTTAAATTTACAAAAAAGAAAATTTGATAATTTAAAATTTTCCTCATAAGTAAATATGTACTAAATTTTAAAAAATAGCATGCAATTTATTTTATATATTAGCTTTAAAAAATAGCATGCAATTTATATTAATTGTATGTCATTATGTAATATATATGTTTAGCATAATTTTACTAATTAATTAATTTATTTTAAAAATCTGATGATTATTTATGTAATATTTTATTAAATATATATTTTTTTTAAGAAGCAAAAAAATTTCTGTTGTGTGAAAATATTTTTGATTTAAAAAAGAATTTTCTTTTTCTTTTGTGTGTGGGGGACGGAAAATTGCAGAATTTTTATATATTTGCATTACTTTTTTTTTTTTTTTGGGTGGAACTTTATGTTTTTCATAATTTAGATAATTTTATCATAATTTAGATTTATTATTTTTATTATATTTTTAATATTTAACAATTTTGCTCTTTTTAATATTCGATCACTTTTATATGGTTTAATCCTAAATATATGCAATGATAATTTTATTTTCATAATTTATAAATATTGGAAATAATAATAAATAGAAAAAATATAAATGGAAATTTAGAAATTACAAAAATTAATAATGTAAATTTATAATAAAATTATTGAATAAAATTAAAAATTAAACTTTGTTAATTGAAGATATCATAAAATGAAGAAATTGGTGTTGATAAGCACAAAATTCGGTGACTACTAAAAGTCATATTAACTATGTAATTAATACAAAGATCCCAGTATTAAATTTGTCAAGGTTTTGCTAAAATCGCAATGAATTTATCTTATAACATTTGTAAAACATGAATTTAACATTTATTAAAGAAATGACTTGATCTGTTTCTGCTATTACTTCAATTTATGACTTTCAGCGAGCCTTGTGCGACATTAATTACAAAAAAATTATATTTCTATATAAGAAAACGAGCACAATACCAAATTTTTAACAAATTCTTCATACTTTTGATAATGAAAAAGTTACATTACCTAATTTGATGTCATGATGTCAATTTAGTCCATTTAGTTTATCATTTGCAATGTAATTTTCGTGAGTGCATAGTTTTTTCACTAAGTATGAAAAATAATGTCAACTAAATCGCTCCCACTTTCAGCATCGCGAAATGACTTTTTACATCATTTTCCATGAAATTGTTCAAAGTTTGTGGCTGTTCTTTTTGAATTCATTCTTCAATGATGGGTTTTATATTGGGCCTGGTTTACATAATATGAATTTAATCGCTCATAATAAGATTTTGGAATGAAGTCATTCAGATATGAAGCCCAACTCTTAAAAGATCATTTAGGTGACATTATTTTTCATAATTAGTGCAAAATATATAAACATAACAAAATTCTACGTAAAATATTTTAAATTAATTGAATAAAAATAATATATTAAATTATTTAAGAAAAATACATTTAAAAAAGATTATTGGAAATCGTAAAATCTCATGATTTATTTTCCTATTTCATTGAATATTTATTACTTTATTTTATTAAAATTCTTTATTATTTTACTTGTATATAAAAAAACTTTATTTGTTGCAATCTATTTTAACTTTACTGAAAAGTTTAAGATAAAAATATTCCCAGTAAGTACAAATAAAAATAACTTTTAAAGAAAATGAAGTGAAACAACAACAACAACAACAAAAACGTATCGTATAATAATCAAAATCCTCATACCCCATAGAATTCTTAAAAGTTCACCTGAAGAAGACGACGTGCCTAATCGATGAGGTTTTAGTTCAATCTTTTAACATTTTTTTTTTATTATATAAAATATTTCCTTATACTTTTCGTAATATTAACATTAAATGCACACGTCGCATTCCATTTTTTTCAACAAAATATTTATAACGAACTCGAACCCTATCTAGAACCAAAAGAAGACGTTACATAAATGAAATAAAAATCATTTTAGTATAAAGTTATTTGTCTTCCAGGCCATTTTCTTAAATAAAGAAATTCTATTTTTATTATTACATATTTATATATATATTTTTTCTTGATCCTGTTTAAGGAACTGCTGACTTTATCAGTAAAACTAAACCCCCTCAATTTATACACAAGGGAAGATCTAAAATACAATTTCGTAATATGGATAATTTTATTTTATTTATCAAGAAATATTCTAGAGATACAAATTATATAAAGGCAATAAGGATTTGGAAATATACATATAAGAAAAATAAAAAAAAATTGGTGAGGTTTGATACATGAAACAAAGATTTATTTTTATTAATGTTGTCAGTTGAAGAATTTATTTATCTGGCCTTTATTTTAGGCATAACATGATATATTTCAATATGTATTGGTATTTTGTGGATATATTGAAATTATTTTATATTAAAAGATTTTGGCTTTGTAGTCAAATTTGAGTAAGGATTCTAACTAAAATAAAAAATATTTATTATTGATGGAGCAACAGTTTTAAACAAATAAAAAACCTTGAAAACAATATAAGAAAAACAATTTCAAATTTATTAAAAAGAAAATTTAATGTTAAAAAATTCAAAATAATTTTTTTAAATAATAATTCTGTTTTTGGTAAGGTTTTACGAAGCAATTACCAATTAAAGACAGAATTGCGGCCATACTGTAGCTTTAAAAACCAGTCATACTAAGTATGTCGTAGTGGTTGACTAAGTGACCCACTCACTCGTCTGAATCTTAGAAGGACCGGTTGCCAAACCTGTACTTATGACTCGCACAAAGTTTGTAATAATCAACAATTTCTCATATGGACTAAACCATAAATATTCAAACAAGTATTAAAAAATGGATAGAGTTTTATGAACAGACTGGTAAATTTTATCTTTATCGTGATTTTGAAAGTTTCAGTTACTGGTAGTACCAGTTAGCTTCAAACCCAAAGTCTAACAATAAATTGTAAATCGACCATATTTCATCTAACTAAATCAAGAAGTTCTTCTAAACTAAATGAAGACGTTCTTCTAAATCAAGAAAATTAAAAAGAAATATAGTTTTAAATAATTGGTACTCTCAACTGAACTCCAATTTATGAACAAAATAACAAAATTAATGACAAATAACACAAAAATGAACTCAACTATTAAAAAGTTATTACATGAAAAAATTGATTATTTGTTTTTACTACTGAATAACGACAGCTACAATTAATATTTGAAATAAACTTTTAATTTCAGGACAAATAATGCTAAAGATATTTAAAGAAATTCTTCGATATTTTTTAGATGTAGGAGGTCATAATATTTTCCCAATAAAATTGACGATTTTCAATAATATAAATTTTTAACGCCTGAAAATATGCAAATTACATATTCCTAAATAGAATTTCTGATAAATTACGACGACGTCAAACTTAAGATTGTTTTACATTGTCGCCGTTTTTTGACGCAAATGACAAAATGCGGCGTAAAATAATATTCAGCGTACATCAGCCAAAATGTAAAACTCGATATTGTTGATACGCTTTTAAGTTAGTTGACCAACCGACTAAATGGTCATATAATGCCAGTAAATTAAAAAATTACGATTATTTGCATTTTCATTATAAAAAGTAAAAATAATTATGATAAAATTGGTGATTTTCTAGTTTTTTATGAAAATTTTCAATTGATATCGTACAAAGCTCGCTAAAAGTTATAAATTGAAGTAATTTGAAAGATAACGAATCATTTCTGTAATGTGGTTTCTCTTTTACAACTAATATTTTATGACCAATTCCTTGCTTTTAGCAAATTATAGAAAAAATGTATAATAGTAAAATTCATAAAAATGTAAAATTAAAGTAAAAATTTAAACTTAAATTAATATTTATTCTAAAAGTAGATAATTTTATATTAATTCTATGAAATTAATTATGTAATTATTTAATTTACGTTAATTTAATATATAGCAATTCAAAAATTTATTCAATTTGATAAAAATCTGTTCTTAAATTGTAAATTTTAAAAATATTTTTTTAATATTATATTTAAAATTGTTATTTCAAATAATTTTTATTTAAATATTTAATTATATAATTTAATAATAATTAATTAAATAAATTTTATATTATTTAATATTAAAATTATTTCTGTCTTAAATTACTTTCGACCGGTTTCATAAAACAACATAATTTCCTGATTATTTTTAAGTTTGTTTCACTTTTACAATAATTTTATTAAAATTATTATAATAATCAGTGAAATTTGGGCGGTTAAATATTTTAATCACAAATTCAGAATTGTCAAAAAAATTTAAAATTACATAAAATAAAGCCAGTTGTCAATTCATTAATCAATAAATCATTAATTCCGTGAAACTTCGTTTTAAATACCGGTTACAATATAAAACCGATAATTAAGTAAAATAATCGTGAAACCGGACGTTAATATATTCTATGTTTAGTTAATAAAATTATTTTATTATTTATAACACAAAAAATTTAATATTTTATATTTTTACATTTAAAAATCTTAAAAATATATTTAATTATGTTTTAGTAGTAAATTTTCATTGGGAAAAAAATGTTTTTACTTAATTTTCTATTTTACTTATTTAAAATATGGTTTTTTATTATAATTAATAATATTTAATTAAATTAATAATTATTTATTATAAAACTTGATGAACTACTCTCTATTACGTCCCAAAAAATCTAACAACAATTTTCCATATTTACATAAATTACATTTTTTTTTATTTTTTAAAAATTATTTGTCCTTAATTTAATTTTATTGTAAAATTATTTTTTATTTTTATATCCTTAATTATTTATTTATATCCTTTTCTTTTGATTTTATTGACTGAGATGGATTCATTTTTTTATTTTTTAGTGTTTAATTTTATTAATATTATAATTATTTGAGAAAAATTATTATTTATATTTTTAGAATATGTAAAATTTCATATAATAATACATTTTTCAAAAAAATTGTATGTTTTTTATGTTTAGTTTTAAGAATTTTACTTAATTTTAATGTATAAGAAAGCATATTTTAATAACAGTCTATGCTCTATGGGGTAGAATTTGTTCACCAACATAAAAATATGTTAGAATTTTTTTAAAAAATTTCTTTTATTATTTTATTTAAATATGGATTTTTCCAAAAAAAAAAAAAAAAATTAATTGTTTTTTTTTTATCATAAGAATAACATTTTTTAGAAAAACTTTTTTTTTATGTTCACATTTTTATTACATAATTTCATATTTTTGGCAATTTTTATATTTAAAAAAAAATGATTTTAAAACTGATTATTATATTTTTAATTATATATTTTTTAAAATTATATACAATATTTAAAAATATTTTGTTTTTTAAAACATTATTTATTGAATCATATTTTTAAAGCGCCTAAATGTATGCAATCATATTTAGAATAATTTTAATAAAAATGTTATTAAATTGGTGCTTTTATGTTATTTTTAGTATGGTAGGTGAATGGAATGTCTGTAATTAAGATTTAGTTTCAATTTCCTTAAAAATTGTATATAGTTTCTCTGTTTTGTGATCAGTTTTCAAATTAATGTATAACATTTCCAAATATTAAATTTAAAAAAATAAATAAATTATAAATTAAAATTACTTTAAAATTTGCTGTTCAATAATTTCACAATTTTAATTGAAATTTTAGTAAATTTTTAATAACTTTGATTAGAAAATTTCTAAAATAAATAGATTAAACTAAAATTTAATTTTGGTAAGTTGGAATCACAGTACCACATTCAGCACAGTGGCCACCATCATCATTGACAGATGTTTAAAATACAGAACTAGCAATTATAATACTTAGTTAACGTCAACGTTGACGTTGTACTAGAAATATTTCTACTGTCATCGCTTAAACACGACTCTGACACAAATTCATATTTGTTGCGTTACTAAAAATGCAGTAGAATTCATGCTTGTATATCGAATTTGCTAAAGAAATCCAAATCGTGGCTCAGCAATCAATTTTACACAATAAAAAAGTAAGGAAACATCAACCTTTAAAAGTTCTTTTCAACGCTTATAATTTCATTTAAAATATAAAGTCTCCGTCATAATTCGTTGACGGTGGCACTATGATTCCAGTTGTAGTTTAGTACCAGGACAAGATATTCTACAAGATCTGTGACGATTATTGTTGAACGATTCCCGAGAAATTATAGTAGACATAGAATAATTATTTTACTTTTTATATAATTTAGTAAAATTGTGTGTAATGTAAAGGATTTTTATATATTTTTTTGGCATATCTTGAAAAAATATATAATTTTTTTTATGTAATTAGCAAATATTTAATTTACTTTAAAAAAAAAACATTAATTTAATCGAATTTTGAAAATTGAAAATTCCCTAAAATGTTTTCATCATGTCATTTATATTTTATAAAGTGTTTTTAATGTAGATTTATATATTTTTTTTAAATGTTCTTTTAATAATGTAATTAATTATATATAATTAATTAGAAAGAACATGATTTTATATATAGATTACATAATTAAATTCTTAGGTATATATAGAAACATAACATTTACAATCTACTCAGACTATTAGAATGTACGATATATTTTATAAGAACAATTACCACTTAAATTTAAATATATATTTATAATTTTTTTTTTTTACTTTTTATGAAGTATATAATGTATATATATAATAGAGTATATAATAATAATGTATATAATTTATTTATTGGTGTATGTTTATGTATAAGAAATGTTTGTTAATTTAATTAAAATTATATTTTAATAATTGTGCATAATTTTTTAATTTAGGTTTTTTGAATAAATGGAGATTTTTTATAACATAAAATTCAAGAAATATTAAAAATTATAATTATTATTTCTTTGCAAGAGTTTAAATGAAAAAATAATTATAAAAAATATGGAATCAAAAAAAAATTAAATAGCTTAGCAATTTAGCAGCACTTATTTTGACATATAATTTTGCACTCTCTCACGTTCACATGTCACATTTACAATAACTGATGAAATACGAATTCTGTGTCACGTTCCACCCACACATAATAACTCATTAATTAATTAATTAATTAAAGCTAATAAAGGAAATTTTCGGGCAACACTATAATTTTGACATATCTACATAAACGCCGACGTTGAAATTAATGAAGTAAAAATCTTGTTGTACCAAATATTGACTATAGTAATTTAATTATTGTTCCTTCACTGTAAATATTTGAAGATGCGGCAACACTAATTGTGACATTGTATGTGCCACTTGCCACCCACATTTAAGAATTGATTAATTAAAGCTTTTGTTTAAGCTAATAAATTAATATTTACGCGTCAAAATAAATATTAGACAATTTGGGCAACACTAATTTTGACATATCTATCCGCCAACGTAAACAAGTAATTTAAATTAATGAACGAAAGCTCTTGTTTTACCAAATATATTGCCTAATAATTAATATATTATTCGTCCACTGTAAATATTTGACAATGGGGTCTATTTCAGTTGTCATAGATCTTCTTAGACTCTATATCTACTCAATTTCATGGAATATTCCATGACTAAATATAAAATTTACATGAGTGAATCTTAAATAATTAAATATTAATAATATTATAGGAAATATTACAGTGATGACAAATTTCTTCTACATTTTATTAAATCAATTTTACAAAACAATTAATTGGAAATTGAAACAAATTTCTAAAATGGAACATAATTTTACAGATTAATTATTAAAATGTTTTTGACTTTAATTTTACATTATTTTTTGGGGTAGGTAATAAATCGGATTCAAAATAGAAAAAATCATTTAATTGGGTGTCAATTAATCAATTTTCTTTTACTTTTCAAGTCTTATATTCAAATTAATTTCCATGAATATTTCAATTTATATATAGGCAATTTCTAAAAATTAAATATTCTCAATTAGATTATATCCAAACACGCCACCATCAGTAATAATATTTATACAAAGTCCGTTTTTTCTGTCCTTATTAAAACATTTAACTTTATTTGACCCATTCAGTCAAATTAGCCCTAACAAATGTGATTCAAAAGATGTTATAAATATATAAAATGTTTCTATTTTAATAATTAATATCGAAATTACGTTTTTTCCCTCAATTATACTATATACAAAAACATGATGATATTAATTTGATTTATATCCTTTCATTACGTAGAATATTTCATTTTATATGTTGAATATATTATCGAAATTTATAATTGATAAAGAAGAATTTAATTGAAAATTTTCAACAAGTTATCTTAAGTATTTCAAGATATTATGTATATAGTCTAATGAAAATTGTGATAAATTTAATTATAGCTAAAGTGCTAAAGCAAAAACTATAGAAAATTTTCATGAAACTAGCAATTAAGTTATGAATACATTTAATTTGTATAATTTTAATTTACTGTGTAATCAGGAAATGTTATAATTATTATGTATTAAGACAATGAAATATAAATGTAGTTTATCATATTACCAACAATTTATTGCCTCATAAATTTATTATTACATGTCATCCTGTAATTTTTTATTATATAAATAAAACTACACAAATTTTGGTTTCGTCAATTCAATTACTAATAATTTTTAACAATATAGATGGAAAATGAGTTCCAAAGCATCACTTTTCGCCAGAATAAGTCACCAAGGAATTCGTGTTAAATACCAAAACTTAAGTATAAATTTGGCAACCGCGCTCTTAACAGGAAAATTAATGCAGAACGATTACGACTTTAAGATTGGCGATAGGAGGTAAACATATGGAGAGAAAGCGTAAACAAACGTGAGACGATTGACCATTACCACTGACCTTGTCTCATGATACTTTTGTTCTTACGACATGTATGGAACAGGAGTTCTAGGTTGAAAATCAATTGCATGTTTCTGTCGAAAGAGTTGATGGCTCAACCAGTCTCTATGGCATCTGTAACATAAAGGATACAGTGGAATTAATTTTGGCGCAGTGCATAAACTTCTATAGTTTATTCCAATCCCATTTCCAATCATCAATCAATTTCAGAATTCAGTTCGGATATAAAGTCGCGTTTACAAGCTAGACCTTATGATGTTATGACACCAATAAAGCTTACATTTAAATAAACATAAAAATTAACTAAGTCCTACATAAAAATGTCATTCTTTTTTAAGTGTTGCTGGTATTTTATAGACCACCATAAAAAATTTTTGTTTTAATAACAAATATTTCTAATTTATAACAAAATTTTCGTTAATTCATTATAAATTTGACAAAATTAGCTTAATTTTTCATATACACGCATAAATTTAATCTTTGTTTAAACAAAAATGAAATTATGCAAATTTAAATTTTACTTATTCACAAAATTATCTTTAATTCAATTTAAATTTTATATAGTAATCAAATATTTTTTTTTAATGATTGAATGTTATATGGATGTCAATGTCAAAATCCTGAATTATTACGCGTATAATAATTCTACGATAAAAATGAAAATATAATATAAAAATAAATATAATTGCATTGAATTGAAGTGTTGGTACCATAAAAATTCCATTCAAAATTCAAACACATAATCGAGAATAATTGTTGTACTTAGTAACAAAAATATATTTTATTTTGATGAGAAATTCTTTGTATATTGAATTATTGAAAAACATATAAATCATTTATTTATGTAGGTATCCGAATAATTGACCAAATTCACAGTTAACCGAATTCATAGATAATCGTAACAAGGCCGAAAGTAAATGGACTGATTGACCGAATTCACAACTTACAGAATTCATAATTCAGCGTGCACGAAAGTAAATTGATCTATTTCGCCGCAATAACAATTAACCGATTTCATAGCTAACCCTCAAGTCGAAAGTAAATTGTCTTGTTTAACTGCATTTACAAGTTAAAATATTCATAATTAAGCGTGACCGAAATGACCTAATTGACTGAATTCACAACTTACAGAATTCACAATTAACTCTAAGGCCGAAAATAAATTAACCTGATTGACAGAAACAAATTTACAACTTACAGCATTCATAAATAAGCGTAATGCTTAAAATAAATTGAACTGATTGACCGAATTCACAACTTACAGAATTCATAAATAACCGTAAGGTCGATAGTAAATTGGCGTGAATTAACAACTTACAGAATTTATAATTAGCCGTAAAGCCGAAAATAAATTTACTTGATTAAGCGAATTCATAATTAACCGAATTCATAACTAACAGTAAGGCCGAAAGTTAAATAACCTGGTTAATCGAATTTACAACTTACAGAATTTAAAAAATAATCGAACGAAGCATAATTTACCAAATGCACAATTTAGCGAAAACAATTTTTCGGCTAATTTACCTTCGGTAAAATGTTTTTATATAATCGATAATTATTATATTTGGTCAATTTAAATTATAATTCTATTGAATTTGGTCATTTTTGACATCTGTCAATTATGTATTCGATTAATTGTGTATTCGGTGAATTGTTTCCGGTCAATTAGTCACAAATCAAATATAATATACTCATAATACTTATTATAATTATATATGGGTAATAAAGTAACTTAAAAAATAAAATTTATATTGAAAAATATTCAATCATGAAGCAAAATTTTTTGTACGTGACTGGTTTGTCAGAGATCAGAAATAAAAATATTTTTTATTTGGGCTATGCTGCAATATAAAAAATTGCATTGATTACATTAAAGGTTTTTCGGATGTTAATGGAACCAATTTCAATTTTTAATAAAAAAAAAATTCAAAATTCCAATCTAATATAAAGTAAAATACAAAATTATGTAATTTACTATAGCATAAAATTATATGTATGTAATCAAAAAAATATGTGAGATTTTGATTTGATGGATTAATCATTAATCGAAAGCCACTTTTGTAATTATTTCAAATACTTTCAGTTATAGAACATTTTTTGTGAAATTGAAAAACTTATAAAACTATAAGGAAGAATGAATTTCAGAGAAAATGTTACAGATTTTGAATGGCGTTGAATTGAAGTGTTTTATTTCTTCGAAATGTTAATAATCTTAAAGTGACCAATTCTTTTGCTCCGCGAAATGAGTTTTAAGGAGTGCTAAGTTTTAAGGAAATAAAATTAAATGATTTTTATAAATAATTAAATAATTATAAAATTATGTTTACAATTTTTTTTTGAAATATAAAACAACAGAAATTTCAAAATTGCTAATTGTTTTTTTTTTTTATTAATTTTTACACATGTTATTCGAGGTCGTGTAGCTAAAGCTAATAAAAAAAGATATATATATGTCATAAGAGTTCAAAGATTATCAATGATTGATAATAATTGACAAATATTTAAATATTCTTTTCAGGGCTCTCATAAAAATTATTGTTACAAAACGTTACTGATAAAATACTGATTTTTTAGTAGCCAGTTTTATTTATTGGTTTCGGTAAATATAGAGGAGACTGCGGATTTTAAATTCATAAATTTTAATATTATATTCAATAAATTCTCTCTGTTAAGTTGCCATTCATCAGAATATGGGTCATTTTTCTATAGTTATATATTATTTTTCCATAAAACTAATTGATTTTATATTACTCAGATATTCATATTCATAATAACAAAGTATCTTATTTAATATCTTACAATTGAATTCCCAACAAAATGAACTTTACTTTTACATTATTTTGTCAATGTTAAATTTCGTAATTTTATGTTAAAAAATTATTATTTTTAAATTAGCAATTGCAACATTTTACAGAAACAAAATCTATTAAAATATATTTTAATGAAAACTATACAAAATATATATTAACCCTATTGCGACTCTGTTTAGATATAACAATTCAGTTTGATTTTTATGTATAAAGAAACTAGAAATATATAATAACAACTTACAAAATTCATAAATAACCGTAATGCTTAAAGTAAATTGACCTGATTGACCGAATTCACAATTAATCGAATTACTAGATAACCGTAAAGTAAGGTCGAGTGTAAATTGGCGTCATCGATTGAATTAACAACTTACAGAATTTATAATTCACAATTAGATTAGATAATAAAGAGATCGTTAAGGCAGAAGTACGAACATCCGCCTCCCAACACTGCGAACTAAAGAGATCTATTGTGCCTAACCTACTAATATTTGGTCAGTCAATACCCAGGTTTCTATATAATTAACCATAAAGCCGAAAATAAATTAACCTGATTGACCGAATTCACAATTAACAGAATTCATAACTAACCATAAGGCCGAAAGTAAATTGACTGATTAATTGAATTTACAACTTCAAAAAAAATTTCAACTACAGTAACTGCGTTCGAATTTGAGTACATTGTGATTACCCCGCAGTAAAGTGGGGTTAATTCGCAGTCACCACAGTGAAGTACTGCAGTTAATTGTTTAGTATATGTACTATCAAATTATACTACAATATCAATAATAAACATAAGAATTATATAAATCCAATTTAAATTAACGTATTTCAACGTATTTGACGTTTTATTAATAATACGAAATATTTATTAGTGCAAAAACATCCAAAGTATTCGCGAAACGGTTAACTATATTCAATTTTTCTAAAAAAAAACCATAAATTCAATTATTTAAAATTGAGATATTCAATTAAATGAAACTTGACCAGAAAGAAGAATATGTTAACGAAAAAAAATATATAATTATTTAATAACATCATAAATACTTAAAAATTGAAGATTATATTTTTTCATAAAATTAAGAAAAATATTACAAAATATACAAAAAAAAAAAAAACATAATAATAATAATAAATACATAAACAAAATAAATCATTATTAAAAAAATAACTTCAAAACTTCAATGAAAAACATTAAAATAAAAAAAATCTGAGAGATACGAGCGATATGAAATAGAGAATACTAAAAAAATGAAGCATAAAAATAAAAATACTTTAATTTGAAAGATACTCTCATAATACCAACACTAAAACAACATTCAATTATATTACAAAACATTATCTCTTTTATTTTTTTTTATGTTTTTTTGTATCTATTCTATATCAGGTGATTGGCCTTTAGAGAGTACAGTCACCCACCCGACATTGTTATGTATTTTTTTTTTTTTTGCATATTATGTATACATTTTATGTTAAATGGTTTTTTTTTTATGCTAAATCTATTATACAATTTACATAGCTATACGCCCCTCTACTTTACCCATTAACCATTTACCCATTAACTACTTTTATGTTTGTATGTAGCTAAAAGTTAACTATTTCTGAGATGAGCGAAATTATTTAACCGACCGACGCCTGCGCCACCGACAATTTTTGTTGTTTTATATACGCTTGTCTTGTGTGAATTACTTTGTTTTGTCATAATTCTTAGGTTATTTTGTTACATATAATTTTAATTTCTGGTTACTCTATAAATTGCTTAGAGGCTTAAAAGCTGTTTTTTTTTCTTTCTATATAAACGTGAACGTTGACGTCGGCTAGCTAGAGAATTTATCTAGTTTCCTTATTCCTGTATAAAATAAATTTTGTATTGAAAGTATAGGAAAAAAATAATTATGAGTTTGTAAGCTGTCAGAGTATGGCATTGACGTAATTTTTGTATTATTGCTGCATGATGGAAATTTGTTGTTAAGATTTTGAATTTGTTGTATTTATTTTTTATGCTTTTGCAAAATTGACCTCGAAACATTTTATTTTTTATACATAAAAAATTATTGTATATTTTATTTAGAATGTTTTTCAAAATAAATATTTTGATTTTTTTTTTTAAATAATTAATATTTGATTATTTGATTCTATTATTTTGTTCATAAAAAATGGAATTTTTTTTATTTAATGTAAATTAACCATAAAAAATTAAAACTTAATTTGATATTTATGTATATAATAATAAAAAAGTATATAAAAAGATATTAGAATGTAAAATTTGTAGGTGATGTAATTGAAAAATTGTTTATAATTTAAGGTTAATAATATTTAAACCAGTTTTATATACAAATTAAGGAAATAGTAAAATTATTAATAATTTAAAATTTGATGTATAAAATTAGTGTAGAAATTATTTTTTATGATTTCCTAATTAAGAAGATATTAATATTTCTATAATTTTGTCTACACAGGCGAGGTAATAAGAATTCGAAATGAATTAATTTGACACCATTCTCATCAATCGCATATATCGAAACGTTAGTGAAAGACTGCAACATCTCAAAAAAACTTAAATTTTGAGATATGGCGCTAGGGTAAATAAACTTGGAATTATTTATATTTTTTTTAACGCAGAAACATTTATGTCGAAATCTGTCAAAGGTATATAGACATTTTCAATACTTCAATTTTTAACATCTGTTTGTTTTAAATCAAAAACAATGAAATCTTAATTCACTTCGCGTTGCCAATTTTTATAATGTTAAAATGTATTTTTCAGTTTACTTCAAAGTCGATTTTCTCAAAACTATAAATTTTGACGTGTGACAGTTTCCACCACAGGTGGTGGACTTTTACGAAAATTATAATTATTCAAATTAACATTGCGTTTTCTAATATCATTGACCTAATTTCGAAAGGTCTCAACCCTCAATTTTTGGAATTTGACTTTATGATAATACTAATACAGTCGCTTATTCTTCATCTTAATACACAATTTTCGCATTTGTATTGGTCCTAATTTTTTAATTATACAAATTGCTCTAAATCCAACCACATTAAAAATAATTGTGCAAGGCAAGACATTCACTTTAAGAAGAACTCTTGCTTCATTGTTGGTAACACTCTATACACAAAAAGTTTAAAATTAAAAAGTAATTTGTCTCTCCTGTAAAATTTGATAAATGTGGGTTGATAAGATTTGAAACTAGTATAACGATATGTAATAACTTTTTGTCTTTAAAATACATAGAAGCGAGAAGCCTCTACCCCACAATAGCTTAAAAAAATCTGTTCTACATTTTACAACTGAGCTTCAGGGTTGACTGGGTCAATGTAGAGTTTAATTATAATAAGTTTGGTTTCTAATAATTATTATCGAATCGATCATTCGTTTTATGGAACTGGTGTGGTTTGTTTTAGTTTAAGTTTTCTGTCAGTATTCTAGCAAACAATGAAAATATTTTACATATATTTAAATTGTACCAATATTATATAGAACAGAAACAGATTAACAAGAAAACTATTAAATTAAAAACTAGAAAAATGGATAGAGAAAGAAGTCACGATTAAAACATTTACACCAGTAAATAAAAAACTCTATAAATTTCCATTACTAAAATATCATTAAATATTATATGCATATCTAATTTAACCTAACTTATTGTTCCCCAACTAAAAATAACTCTTACGAAAATACGAAATCGCAAAAATATAAGTTTAGAGACCTTTAATTCCTCTGGAAGTCAATTACATATTATCTTACTTCAGTAACAGTTCAAATGAAATATACGAATCACGATTTTTGTTTTTATGCAACAATTATATATATTTTTTTTTTTGTATAATATTGCCTACCAATTATAATCGACCTAGCCTAGTAATTTCGTAAACTCCCACAATTACAAGCACGAGATTAAAGTAAAAAAAAAAACAAAAAACATAAAAATATTATTTAATTTCCTTATGTACCAAAACAAAATCAGCAAAACAACGAAAAAAAAACACGCATGAATGGACAAATGTTATGCTGAAAAACTCTAACCCAAACATTCATCACCTCTAAATCTAACTTTTAACATTACACAAAATAACCTCTCAACAAAATGTTAGCACAGCTGTTTATAAATAGCAAATACAGTGCGGTATGATTGAAAAGATACAATATTTCCACAATCTCGTAATAATGTTATTGGCGCTTGTAATTTTAATCACTGCTGCAAGTCAATAGCTTAAACAATATTAGTATGTACAAGAATAAAGAAAATTAAGTAAGCGCACACCAAAAGGAAACGGAGAGTGCACAAATAAGTTAAGTAATCGCGTTTAATTGGTAAGATTACAGCATCTTTGGTTTGGGTTAAAAAAGTTAAATATATTATCGTATGGTGAACAAAGAGATAACTTTTCTATAAAAAGTAAACAACAAAAAAAAAATATTGTAAAATGACTTGGTGAGTAATGCTTAAATACCCTGATAACTGGTTGGTTTATGCTTGTAATTTGATTAAAAAGTAGCTTACATTTAGTAAAACTGATTGCAAAATATTTATACAAAATGTTGAACATTAAGAAGTTAATTTTAGACAAGGCTGGTTCCACCATTCAAGGCATAGCGCAACTATCACTGAGTCAGCAAAGAAATACTGGTAGATAGTGTGATTTTGTAGCAAAGCTGCAACAAGCATTTTAGCTTGTCTAAGAAAAGTAACCATTATTCATAGAGAACACTATTCATTGTGTATTAATATTTTGAGAGTTCACTATCAGGAAAAAAGGAAAAATAATATGATTAAGCCAAAAATGGATGACAGTTTATGAAGCTCCATTTCAATATCTTAAAACTGCTTCAATTGCTAAGTAAGTCAAAACATTTTCTACATTCTAATATGCCTCTCCCTGTAAGTTTGTGCTATATTATTTTTATATTTTGTTGAAATATTTTGGTTACCCAATGTAAACGTTTACGGGAATTAGCTTATTCAAGAATCATCACATTATCTAATAAAAACTGTGCATTATTTAATTTTCTAATAGTTTTTCGTATAGTGTAAGCCACTCTTAATATTTTCTAAAAAATATTAATTTTTCATAATTATTTTCCCAATTCTTTCTTCACACATTCTTCGCACATTACAGCATTGCATATAAATTTTGTAAATGTGTAAAATTTAACATAAAAAACATAATATTTGCGTGCATATAATATTTAATAAGAATACAATATGATTTAATATAAAAATGCCGCGCTACCGGTTGTCGTCATCACGCCGGAAAAGCGAGAGTTGATATGATGTGGAAACAAAAAATCATTAAAGAAATGTGAAAGAAAATTGATAAGCGATTTATTTTAATTAATATTTCTTGAAGTATGTTTATCGGGCATCCAAGTGGCGTTATAAGTTTATATCAAGACTTATATCAGGTTAAATCAATGGCAGAAGAGAATTTATGTTAAATGAAATGCCTACCATGAGAACCACAGAGACTCAGTATAAGTAGAAGCTCTAGAATATCAAACTGGCACTCACGAGCATTCTTAGAAACTGAATTTTTGAGATTCAGAACAGTTCTGAGAAAGATAGTTCTGAAAAGAATGGTCTTAAATTTACCATGATAGGATAATGTAGAGAACAAGAGAACTAGATATAAAAAAAATCGAATTTCTCAAAACGAAGATGAAATTTCGAAAAACAGCATGACGGAGGAAGTTTGGTTTGGTTGGTTTAAAAGTAGTACGGACTACGAGACTCCCAACGCACGTAGACTACATATTAGTGAGTCCGTTCTACCCTCCAGTCGAACGCTGTATCTTCAATGTTTTCTAGAAAGAAACTACTAAAATTCCTAAATCTTTTATGTTGGTTTGAAGAACAACGTCAGAACAAAATGTTTCATTATCTTTTCTTTTCTCCTGATGTCCTAATGACATTGCATGCTGCTGAAGAATCGCTTGCCCCGTGATAATACCCGTGTATGATCTGGCTGTTGCATTGTTTATTGACAGATTAGGAATACCTCAGAACGTTTTTGCATACACACAACGGTTATGTATGGTCTTACTATTTGAAAGTACTAAATCTATTGTCCTGGCCTAGTTAATTATTCAGCTTTCAATTTGAACCGTGGCGTAAAATAACATTGTAAACTTATAAAATTTTCTTGCTACTTCATCTGTTCTGATAACATTCGAACAATTATTAGTATTTTAACAAAGAATTTTAATTGTAGAATCTATCCAAATGCTAAGTGACCTATCTGAGATTTCGCTGTTGCTTTTATAAATATTCTAACCTAATTTTTTACAACCCAATAAACAAATATTTGATGCCTCTATTATTCGTATCAAAATATTCATAATTAAAAATGACGTAATGGAATCTTTTGACATAATGTGTCGGATTTACGTGATTAATTGCAGATTGACTAATAAAGCTCAAGCATCTTTTTTTTTACTTAATTATAAAATCATTATTTAAAAATATTATTTCAACTTAAAAGTTAAGTTTTTTATTATAATTACATATATAAATAATAATTGTTAATAAGGTCAATAAAAATACGTAACGGAATGTTATGAAATTTTACAATTGCAAATTTTAAATACTATTTTAAATGTCACCTCGGTAATCTCTGAAAATATTGGGAACAACAAAAATAATATAAATTGAAATTCAAATTCAAATTATTTATTTCGATTTCTATTTGTTTTTTTATTGTTTTTTGTATATTATTTGATTTTAAATTCCAGTTTTATATTATTTTCTGTATTTATTTAATAAAATAAATAAAATATTTCCTATATTTTAATTTTATATTTTTCTTGAATATAATAACTATTATTACACAATTTATCTAACCGAAATCTGAAATCTGAATAAATTCCATCAAAATGTAGAGCAATTGTAAATGTAATTGTTGTTCATTTTTTTTTTACAGAGGTGTTGATTGCGATATCAAAAACCATTTTTCTTAAACAAACCAGAAATAATGAAATAAATAAAATTGTTTGTTATAATATTTCCTGTCTGTTAAATAGCAATAATGTCTAAGTGTAATGTAATTCATAAAACAATAAATTATGAGTTGAGAAATGAAAAAAGAAACAAATGGTAATTTGGACGCCATTTTGAAATTAAAGGCGGAAAAAATAAATGCAATTAATTGAACCATTTCAGTAAGTCTAACAATAGTGATTATGACTGGTGTTATGATTATACAACTGCGAAGTGTGAAACACATGATCGCGATGCTGTAGTTCGAAAAATGCTAACACACCTGCGTAAGGATTTCTGAGTCCTCACGATATTAGGAAAACTTTGATTTTCCGTCAGTAATTGCAGTAGACCAAATTGCAGTAGGGTAGTCACAATATAATCGCTTTAGGTGACAGTGTAGGGAGGTTCGTACCTTTGTCTTTACGGCTTCATATTTATTTAATCTAATCTAAGGTTTCTGGATTCAAACAGGTCTAAGTATTAAAGTTTCGAACAATTCGTATGGATTCTAAATTTTATTTTGCGTTTACTGATAGTCTAATTCTAATATCAGATTAACTCCATAATTTATTTAAATCTGATGAAATCTTGATCGATAATCTGTGTAATTTCAATTGCATTTTTATTAGTTAGCCCCTGGATTCGAAATATTGAACAATTAAACTGTCTTGATCAAAATCTATTTGTAGATCATCGATAATATAGTCAGAAATTCGAAATTAGTGATCGTTACATTCTTGCGATCAAGAATGTAGCCACTGCGTATTTGTCGCAGTCGTTAGGTCATTAATTTAGATTTGCAGCAAAAGTAGCAAAATCTATCTGATTAAAATTCAAAATACTAACGCATTATTCATTATGTCTGCTTTATTCATATAGCTAGTTTCCAATTTTACAGGTTGCATATAAGCCGTGCAAATTCTTGATCACACCCACCCATTTAAATGAGTAATTTCGTTAATTTAACGCTTTGCACAATATGCTAAGCATAGAAATACTTAGTATACATTCCATCATATATAAAACATATTTAATGTATAATTATATTAATTTTTGAATAAAAATGTATACATATCTACATTTTATCAAAATTTATTGGTTTTATTGAGAATGAATTTCTATTTTAGGATATATACATAAACAAATATCTTTAAAATTTAAAGATACTTAAATTTTGTGCGATTGCGATGATGATGAGATCAGCAAATAAAATAATAATTAAAATATTTTTTTTTTTTTGTAACGATATGTTTTATTTTAACATTTTGATTACATAATTTAATTTATCTAGAATTTTGTATTTTTATGAGGTGACGATAATTGAGTGATCAAGATATTATATTTATAATTGTAAATTCTAAAAATGATTACTACAGATGGGCGCCTATTGGACGGATTTCCGTTTTGTCATTTACGTGCGTCATTTAAATAAATTGTACGTAAATTAGGTTAAAAAATTAAATAAGCAAATTTGTTATATTATAGGATGTCAAAATGTAAACAAGAAAATTTCAAAAATAAAATATTTCTTTGATTTAATTACGAAGGTAATTGATTGTTAAGTCAAACGAAATTAATATTTATAACAATTTATTCAAATCTTTTTCTTGTTAGTATGCTGTCAGTTAATAAATCGAAACTGATGTTTAATAAAAATGTTAATTTAAACAACAAACCTCTTTAATTTTTATAGAACGTAAATTCTTTCTTTTTTCATTTAGTTCATTTATTACTAACTATGTGATATTCTTCGCCATCAGTTCAACTGCGATCGGTTAGTTCTGTTCTGTTATCTGTTCACTACATAATCAACCCTACAAACACAATCCTACATACTGTACCCTCGTTCCCATAAATATATTTATGCAGTGGTGGACCAATATTAGCGCAATTAAAAGTAAAAGTGAAACCAAGGCTTAAGCCAAACATTTAGAAATTATTGCAGGTTAGCGAGCGTAAGATTTTATACAAAAAATATATAATTTGAGATTAAGTTTATTGTTATGATGGCCCTCTACTGGTGATATTATATGTTCGCCCTCTACTGGTGATATTATATGTTCGGTTTATGACATTTCATTGAATTTTTGACAAGTGGAACTCTATATATTTTAGAAAACTATTAAAAATGTTACTGGTTCATCTCTTTTATAAAATTATACTCTATCTATATTTTTTCTAAGCTTATACATATTGATACCTCGGAAGAATGTATTAAGCGACAATATTTGCACAAATCATTTTTTATCATATCTGTAAAATTTGTATTAAGCGGAACACTTTCATTTACTCTATAATGTTCTATCTAAATTACAAAAAAAGTTATCCGCAAAATAAATATGACTTAAGCTACAAAATTGATCTCATAAAGTATTTTATTCGCCATGATTTTGTATATCAATCGACAAAGATAAAAAATTAAACGCCATCATGCTGTAAAATAAATGTATTAAGCAGCAATTTTAAAGTGACATGGCGCTAAAAATCCATATTGAAATCAATTTATTATTACCCATTACAAAAAATAAAAATAGCTTTTTTTCGTTTCCTGAACATTTTTAAAAATGGCGCTTAATATATTTTTCCGGAAAGATATCGAATATTCATAATTTATCATAATGCGGATTAATAGCGAACTACCAATACATAAATCTCTAAAATAAACCAACTAAACTAAGAACAATGTAATTACAATTTACAATTGATTTAGAAACGTAACTAAATAACTTCACTTTCAACAAATTCAAGGACTTGCGTGATGATCGTTAAATATTTAATGAATGAACATTTATGAAATAGATTTTTATGAAAGAATTAATGATTTTTTTTTTTGTTTTTTTAATGAATGATTATGATTTTTAGATTAAACATTTAAACAATTAGAACCACAATTAAACGCATATAAATTAACTGAATCATCAGAAAGAAAGATACCATAACTTTTAATGAACGATAAATGGAAAGAAGAGATAAAAACTATATATTTAAATAAAAGAAAACAATTAATAAAATCCAATTTTTATAAAAAAGAAAACAAAGTTTTTCACATTATTAAAAAAAATATTATTCAAGAAAATCAAATTTTACATTTTATATTTTGTTAATATTTTTCGTTTTATAATAAATATATTTTTATAATTAATAGATTATTTTAATATTTTTTTTTTTTTAATAGTATTAATAATAATAAATTAAATAAATTAGAGTTACAAAAAAAAAAAAAAAAAAATTAAAAATAGAAAAAAAAAGAAGGAAAAATAATTTTAATTAATTTAAAATTTGTTGCATATTAAATTAATTAAAAGCATTTTCAAATATAAATGAGAAAAACAAAGAAAATTGATTGTTGAGTTTTTCTAATATTTAATTTATAAAAATTATTTTTATTTATATTTTATAAATAATTTAATATTTTTCCTTGTTTTTTTTTATTATTTAATTTATTTATTTAATATAATAATTTTTATATAATAATAATTATTAAATATTAATATAGAGCTGAAATGAAAACTTAATATAAGTATATAAATTGATAAAAACTTAATATCTCATATATAAATCCAATATTATTTTTAATTTAATTTAAATGATTTTTTTTTTAATTTATATATTTTTTTATTTTGTTTCTTTTTTTTTTATTTATTTATTTATTTGGTAGATTTATTTAAAGAAAAAGTCTATAAAAAATTAATATACATTCAATTACATCCTGTCAATACATCCCAATAAATTTGGTTTAGTTGAAAATTACGTATAAATTACAGACTTCTACGATTTTTTTTTTGACAGATTATACAAATTTTGACACATTATATAAAACTGATATAATCTGTCAAAAAAATTAATTCATAAATTTCCAATTTGTCAGAATAGAACCAACATAATTGACATTTTGTTATTAATATAACGATATGTCAGAATTTTGACAGTCGGGAAATTCATACGTAATTTCGAAACTAGGAAAATTATTATTTTTAATAAAAAATGTTAAATAAAATAAAGTAAATAAATAAATTAGATAAATATATATATTTAAGTTAGGTTCGTGCAATTATTTAAAAAGTACCAAACAAAAATTTATAACCTAAAAATATTAAATATAAATATAAAAAATCTACAGCAAAAAAACACAAAGGTAAAATAAAATAAAATAAAAAACAAATTTAAATAATTATTTTATTCTTAATTCTAATTCTAATCTTTATACTAGAATGTGACTAGAATTTTTAATTTGTATATATTTGCAAATAAAATTAATGTAATACATAAAATAATTAATTAAATTTTAATAAAACAAATTGAGAACTAAAATAATATTAAATTATTTTATATTATTGGAATGCATTATAATATAATTAAAAATGGCAAGCAATATTTAGCTGTTTATTAATTGTGTTAATCTGTTAATTATTATTTTTTTTTTAAAAAAAAATTATTAAATTTTTCTTTTGCAAAAGAAAATTAAAGAAACAAAAAAAAAGAAAACTATAGAATTTTAGTTTTTTATTGAAAAGGTAAGTGGGATAGAAAGGAATTAGTATTAAGCTTGAGTTACAATGTATTGATCAGTACAGTTTTGAATCGATTCGTACTGTACCCAATCGACTGGATAAGTGGACTTAGTAGACTGCAATTGAATAAATTGAATCATTTTCTTGTTTTTTCTAATGTTGATGTAATTTATATAATTCTGGATCATTTTTAATATCTTCTATACAATTTTTCTCAGCCATGTTTCTTCATCATTCATTTTTTTTTTTAAACTGTCATATTTAATTTATCGCTGACATTTTATTCAGTTGAGAATTCAAAGTTCAATCATACGTCGAGATTCGTTCCGAATCAATTTCAAACGCACCTCTATTAACTTAACAGATATTCCATATATGAAGACATCAAATTGAAACGAATCGATACTGAACTGTTCAATTATTTTTCAATTAATTTTAAGAAAAATGAGTGAACAAATTTAGAATGAAATAATTACTTCAATCTAGATATCAATTACTTATGCTGTAATTAATGATTATGAAAATTATATGATTATGAATGAGATGATTGATGTATGATATTAATGTTTCAGAAAATTGATTTTCGACGTTTATTTTTCTAACTTCAATTTATAGTTTAGATATTCTAAAATTTGCAATACGATTATTCACTATCGTTAAACATAATTTTGTTGTATACCTTTGAACGTTAGCGATTGATCGTTTCGGGGGAAAATATATATTATTGTAAACCTAACTTTCTATAATTCATTCTAAATTTTTGTGATCTGAATTTCGAACAACTAATGTGGTGTTTACATACTGGCACTATGGCTATAACTATCTGCTTATTGTCCAATATAAACCCTACGTCTTCAACGAAGACAATACTATAGAATATATACCTAAGTCGTTGACGTTTAAATCCAGAAATAGCGATAGTGCCAGTATCAAAACGCTGTGTAAGGTAGGATAGCCAACAATTAAGATTTATTTTTTTATGTTATAACTACATAAATCATGTTTATTATAATTTGTAATTTGAGAAATTTCCATAAATCAATGTTTGTTAAGATCAAGTTACACAGATTTCCATAAATCAAATTACACAGAATTTCGAAAATCGGTTTTTTCTTCATAATAATCGTTTCACTTATAATACACTGTTCGAAAAAAATAAATATTTAAAAGTAAATGCTTTGTAATTCTAAAATATTGAAATTACAATAAATTTACAATATTTCAAGAAAACCAAGCCACCGCCGCCATCTACAAATTTCGAACTTCCAAATCCCTTTTTTATCTATCTCACTCTATTTCGACATCACACAAAACAAAAAAAAACATAGTAAAATTCAAAATAAAAATAAAACAAATTATTAAGAAATAAATAAAATAAAATTTTAATTTTTTTTTTTTTTTTTTTATTTAAATCAATAAAAAATTATAGTTTTTTTTTCTCTTCATTTTACTCTTGCAAAAAAAAAATTTAATAATTAACAAAAACAATTGACAAAAATAATAATAATATATATAATAATAATTAATAATTAATATAATATATTTATATATAAAAAAAATCAAATTTTTCATTATTTAAACCTACAAAACTATTAAAAAAAAAATCAAAAATTATACAAAAAAAATTAAAATTAAATACAAAAAAAAAAAAAATTACAATAATAATATTATCAAAGATATTTTGTTATTAAATTTTAATAATTCTTAATAGATTTTTAATTATTTTTTATTATTATAAAAAATAATATATTAATACAAAAACAAACAAAACGAAAAACAAAAAAAAATCGCAGAAAAATTAATACTTTTTATTAATTATAGCAAATTTCAGGATAAATTAAAACTTTTCCATTTCAAATTCCAAATTTTAATATTTCAAATTCAAAACTTTTCCATTTCAAATTCCAAATTTTAATATTTCAAATTCAAAACTTTTCTATTCAAATTCAAAGTTTTCTATTTCAAATTCAAAAATTTCGAATTTTTAATATAAAATTTTGATTTGAAATGTAAAATTTTGAATTTTAAATAGAAATGTTTTAATGTGCCCTAAAGAAAATGCAATATTTTAATAAAATATTTCAAATTTGAATTTTCAACTATGAAATCATCATTTTTAATAGCAGATTTATCTTCAATGCTTTAATTAAATATGAATCCAAAGCGAAACATTTTGATTTGAAACGATTAAATAATATTTTCCCATTAAATTGAAACTGTCAAAAACATTTTATGTCAAATTAAAATGGAATTGGAACAAATATTATATAATAATGAGAAGAACATAATTGAATTTATGTTTTCATTTCTGCTGATTTTTTTCTTTTTTTTTTTAGTAAATTCGTTTCTTTTTATTTATTTCTTTTTTTTTTTTTTAAGTAAAAAAATATATTAAATTTTTCTTTGTTTTTCAATTTTCTTTTTTAATTTTTATCGGTTTCAAGTTTTTTTTTTTTTACAAAATAAATAAAACTCGTGTCAGCTAAAAAAATAAGCTTTAAAAAAAAAAAAAATTCTTAAATATAATTTCATATTTTGCATATATTTAGGCAAAGTAAAAAAAAGAATAATAAAAATTATTAAAAAATAATTTTTAAAATTTTTCAACGCCAATATGTAAAAAAATAAAAAATAAAACCAAAATTACAAAAACGAAACGATTAAATTAAATATAATATAAAAAAAAAGGACTACAACACAACTACTTAAAAAACTATAAATATATTTATAATTACGAATTAAAAAGATTAATTAAATAATTAATATTAAAAATATGAAATTTTATATATAAAAAAAAAAAACAAACAAACAAAATTGTATAAAAATAATTTAAAAAATATAAAATTTTCTTTTTTGTATATAAGAGAGAATGAATAATATTTAATTTCACAATTTTTTTTTTTTATAAAATTTTCCAATTTTCTTTTTTTTATTATTGGAAAATGAACAAACAGTTTTTTATTATTATTATTATTATTTTTTAAATGGTAAATATTTAATTTTTTGATTCCACATTTTTCATATATTTTTAACTTTGTTGGTTAAAACAAATATTTTGTATTTATATTTAATCTAAGTTTAATTTTTAAAAAAATATAAAATTTAATGATAAATGAATAACGAAAAAGCAAAATATAAAAAAATACTGTAATGTAAAGTTTTTGTTGTTGTTGTTATTTTTAATATTATATATTTATAAAATTAATTATTTTTGTTATTTAAATTAATTTCTTTTAGCTTAAACCAAAAAAAAAATGATATTATATTTTTAATTTTTATTTTTAATACTTATATTTTAAAAATAATAAAATGCTTAATTTGCGAGTGGAATTATAGAAAAACAAAAAAACAAAATGGAGGAAATAACTCAAAAATTGAGTATACAAAAAAATTTGAGTACAAAATTTGCATAGTACCACAAATCTCACTCGTAAATGATCATCAAAAAAGCATTTCGTTTTTCGAAAATCGAATTTCAAAAATCAATTTTTTCTTTTTCTATATATTTTGTGAATTTATTTATTGAGCTTTTTTTTTATTTTATTTTTTTAATAACATTTTTTAAGTAGTTTTTTTTATGTTTTTTTAGTTTTTTTTTTAGTTTTTCTGAGACAGAAGATATGCGCTTTTTTTTATATAAAAATTCTACGTAATAAAAATCTCCATCTGGTGGTGGTTTATTTAAATAACTCTTAAATATATTTTATATGAATTTTTTTTTTTTTTTTAAATAATGTTGAAAACTTAACTGAAATTAGATTTGATTGGGGGTTTTTTTTTTTTTAAAAAAGAAAATTATTTCTTAATTTAGATTTTTTGTCACACAAAATAATTAATTAAATTTAGTTTTTTTAAAAAGTTTTTTAAAGTCAAAATAAATTTTCATTTTATAAATTCCCTAAATAGTTCCATAAGTTTTTTTTTTATTTTTAATATTTTTTTGTTGAAAATTTTTTTATTTGACTATTTTTGTTTTTAAATTTTCAATTCTTAATTTTTTTAGCAAATAATAAAAATGAATTTTTTTATTGTTTTTATTATTTGTTAAATTTCCTATCATCGTAAGAAGTTTTAATATATTTTTTCTTATTTAGAAGAGAGCGAAAAATGCTTGGCGCTTTTTTATTTTTAAATTTGTTACATTTTTTTTGTTTTAAATAATTTTTTAATATAATTTAATTTTTTTTATATTTTAATTTTTTAACTATGTTAATTATCTAAAAAATAAATTTTGCTTAAGTTTTAGGGGGAAGGAGAAAATGTGATGGCAGTTTTTTCAAAATAGAATTTACAAATAATTTTAACAATTTTATTAATTTATTAAATATTTAACTGGAAATGTATTTAAAGTGATACAACAAAATTTTTCTAGAAGAATTGAGATTTCATCAATTCGATATTTAAAAATAATTTTAATGCCAATTTCTTTTTTGGTGTTTTACATAAAAAATTTAATTAGAATACTGAATATTATTTGTTTAAGCATTTTTTTTATAGTTTTACCCGGATTAAAAATGGTCAAACCAATTTTATTAGTACAATAATTTAAAATTTTAGTAAATAAAAGTTAATTTTTAAAGTTAAATAAAAAATTTTTATAGCCAATTTTACTAATACAATTTAACAAAAATGATGAGAACTTCTCAACAATTTGAGTCATTGTAAAAAAAAAAAACAATAAAAATATAGAACATGCCATCATTTTGAATTATTAATTTAAAGTAATTCACATTTTCCTCAACCCCCTAAACATAAAATTTGGCCTAAAGTTATGTATAAAAAAAAGCATTTTTTTTAAACCAATTATTTTAATCCAATATTTAAATATTTTTAATTTAACAAACTCCTAAAAATTATATTTTTTTTTATTAATTTCTTCTAAATAATCGATATGAAATATTTTTTTATTTCATTTTTTTGGAAAAATTATGTTTATATGAAAAATGGTTGCCGGTGATTCATAAGAGTCCGAATTTACGGAATTTCGAATAATCTTTGTCAATGAAATCCTTGTAAGAATAAATTTTATTCGTAATTTTCAATAAAATTTACTCTTACAGATTTGCAGATATATCGAAATCCATGACATTTAAAGAATCACTGCACATTTCTGTCGAACATTTTTAAAAATTTAATTTCGACATTATAAAAATTCGAACTTCATTAATTTCATATTAAAATATGCTCAACTTAAATGATGACTCTTTTAAATTCAAATATTTTGAATGAGTCAGTTTTTAAAAAATTGAATTGAATTTCCTTTTTTGGTGACAAATTTTAATAATTTTTTGTTTTTGGAATTTTGATTCACAATAATTATTTGTGTATATAATTTAAAATAATAATAATTTTGTAGAAATCATTTTCCACATTGCAAAAAATCTTACATGTAAGTAGAATGTTTAAAGTAGTAATAATTAAACAAATAAAAATATTTCAAAAAAAATTCAGGGAATTATTTTTGTTAATTTTTATTTTCTTTAATATAATTTTAATGGAAAAGAATTTTTTATGATAATCAATGGGATATTAACAATATAATAATTTAAATATAAATTTTTAATATTGTTTTATTTTTTTTATTCATTATTAAATTGGAAAACTTGTAATCTTAAAAAGAAAATAATAAAAAAAACTATAATTATATAAAAATGCAAATCCCTGTGATTAAAAAATTTCAATTTAAATGAAATTATTATTTCGACTTTTTAAAATTTATCTCTTAAAAATTCTTTGTATTTCTCTTAAAAAACAAAAAAAAATTATTTAGCAAACTAGTAAGCAAAATTAATAAGAGAAAACTTTTCCTTGTAATTTTTGTAAAAATTAAAATTTATATAAAGCGAAGAGAAAACTTTCTAGAGTTATCATAACTACACAACATTTTGAAATGAAAAATTTAATTTTTAATGATTTTTTTTTTTTTCTTTTTTTTTTAAATATTAACAACAAATTTTTTTTTTTTTCTTTTTTTTAAGTTTTTAATTTTGTTTTTTATTTTTTATGTTTTTTTTTTTTTTTAAATCCTTAAAATTTATACACAAATAATTTATATATACGATAAATACTAATATATTTTTAATAATTATTATTTAATAATAATAATAATTAATTAAAGAAAAAAAAAAAAAACAAACAAACAAAAAATAATATAAAAAATAAAAAAAAAAATAATTAGAATAAAAAATTAATAATAATTTTTTATTTTTTTTTATATAATCAGTCCATAAAGTTTCACATATTTTTTTTATTTTTATAATTTTATTTTTTTTTAATTATTTATGTTATCCTTTTTTTAACAAAAAAAGTTTTCATTTCTACATAAATTTTTTTATTTTTGACTCTTTGTTTTTAGGATTTTTGTTGTAACCTAATTTTTTAAATTTTTGTATTGTGGTGTTAATTTTAAAAGTAATATTTAAAGTACAAAATTTATAATATTTACGAAAAATTCAATTGCATGTAATTAAAAAATTTTCGAAATTCTGATCCGAATAAATTAGATATAATCAAAAATTAACAAGTTATTGATTAGAAAATGATTTTAGTTGTAAATCGAAAGTTAGACATAATTTTTTGACTAATTTAATTTAAGATTAATGAAGTGTAATCTTAAAACTAATGATCTTCTTCAATTGTTACCAGGTCCTACAGAATTCTTTTAAACTTTATAATTGAACAGTATTGAAAATTTATTGGCTCTCAATTGGTAGAAAAGATAATAGCATCATGCTTCGTTATTAGCTCATGCTTCTAATTACTTCTTTATTTTATTAAAAACCAGTGTTTAATAGCTGTAGGAAATCAGAAATTTTAAACTAGTTCAATTAAAAATTGTTGCAGTAAAGTAAAAATTGAAAATTTGTTAAAATCGTTCTTAAAATTCATTTTGAAGCAACTTCACTAGGTTAGCGATATAGAAGTAATGATGATTATTTAAATCAAAACTACTAATCCATTTTATACTTCCAACAACTTTTACATATATAACTTAAGTTTTGGTAATTAGACCCAAAATTATTTCGGAATTTCGAATTTAATACATAATGAGATGATTAATAAAAGTTATGATTTTATATAGAAAAATCATAATTTTTCGTAAATATTTGAAATACAATTTTGTACTTAAATAATAAGTTTTACAAAAATTTCGAAATTTTTGCTTGACTTTTTTTCTTTTTTAATATTTTTTATTAATTTTTATTTAACAATATTTATATTTTTAAAATATTTTTCTTCGTAGAGTTTAAAAAAAAGCATTTTTTATACAAAATTTATTTTGTTGTTCGTGTTTTTCGAAAATTGAAAATTCGCCATAATATTTTATAGATTTTTATATATTATTAATGGATTTTTAAAAAATATATTTTAGACAACAAACGATAACAAACAAGATAATTGGATTATTTTATTTAAATATATATTTTATTAATTTAATTATTAATATTTTTTATATGTTTTAGTTTTTTATTTTATAAAAAATATACTTTTCTAAATAACTTACATCTTTTTTTATTTTTATATATATATAATATTTTAAAATGTTTACTTTATAATTTTTTCGAAGAGAGATCCTTTCGTTACAAGTTTTTTAATTAATTTTTTAATTTTAATTATTTACGTTGTTTACACCCTTAAATTTTCTTTTATACAAGATGTTTTTTTTTTTTCTACTTGATTTGTCAAAAAATCAAAAATTGTAATTTAAATATATTTCGATTAAATTTTTAGAAATTTAATATATTTTTATAATTAATTTTCAACAACCATTTTTAATTTATTAAAATAATAAAATTAAAATTCCCCGTTTAAATGCGCATATAATTTTTTATGTACAACAATAAAAAATAATAATTTTTATTAAAAAAATTTAACTTACAAACTTAAATTTTTTATTAGTTTTTAAATGCAATTGGAAATATTTTGTTTATTAGGTTTTTTATTTTTAAATTTAATTAATTTTTAAGTAGGAAATGTAATTATATATATACGATAATACTAACAATTTCGAAAATTCGAAAATAAATTTTATTGAAAATATATTGCAGAAAATTCATTTGTAATAATAATATTATTCGTTAAGAAAAATGATTTGGAAAATTTAATTTCGAATTTTCTAGAAATTTTGTTTGTAACCAAAATATTTAATAATATATTTTTTTTTTTTTTATAGAGAGCTTAATTCGGTCCGTCAAACACAATTCGGACTATTTGCAATGTTACCAATCATTAGGATTTAAATTTTACTTACAATTAGTTATTTCCTTCCTAAATTAAGTAAGGAAAATTAACTAATTGCAAGTATAATTTAAAACTTAATGATTTAAAACTGATACGTCCTTAATAAATTAATTGAAATATTATATAATAATAAAAAAATGAAGTATAGTTTTTTTTCCTTAACCTAAATTTTTACAAATATATTATTTGTTTTTCATTATTTTCTACTCTAAAACGATAATTAAAAAAAAATGGCGGACAGAAATTATTTATCAGAAAATTTATATAAAAAAAAAGTAAAATTTGATTTATCATTTTAAATATTTAACAAAGATATAAAGCTGAAGATATGTTTAAGTACAAATAAAAACAAATATTAACAGAGATTTAATTATTTTAATTAGGTAATTACAAATCGCTAGTTATAAACACAAACAAAAAATCTTTGAATCCTTTTATATTTATTTTTTATTTTTTACATAATAAAAGTCCTGATAAATAAAATCTGTAATAATTATATAATTAATAATTAATTGGCTGGCAAAAATTCAAAATTTTTAATTAAAATTTTTATTAAATAACAAAAATTTTTCGAAATTCATTAAAAATTTCATATAAAAAATGCTTTTTTTTTTTATATATATTTATATTTAATTTTGTTTTTCATATTGTAAATTAATTAATTAATTTGATCTTTTTAAAAATTAAAATTTTAAATATATATATTAATTTTTAATAATAAATAAATTTTTAATAATTTTTTTGTTTTTTTAGTAGTAATAGTCAAAAAATTCACGACTTTTTATTTCTTTGTGCTTCAATATTTTTTTTTTGTTTTAAAATTAATTTTTATATTTAATAATTTTTATTTTGTTCCTCTCAACATGTGCAAAGAATTAACGCAGTAATTTTTTTTATTTTTAATCTCTTAATATTTTTAATTTAATTATTTATTTATTTTTAATATAAATTTTTTAAATGTTCTTCAATTTTATATGAAAAAAACAAAAAAAATTTTAATAATTGATTAATTTTTGTTTTTTTTAGTTGTTTTTTTTTTTCATTTATTTTATTTTGTTTTATTAAATTTTTAATGTACAAAATAATTGATCCCATTTATTTTTTAATTATTTAAATATTTTGTGTTTTTTAATGTAATTTCGAATCTCATCTCAGTTTTTTCCTTATCCACAAACAAAATCAATTAAAAATTTTGTGATTTTTATTATTTGGTTAATAATTATTTTAATGTTTCTTATTAATTATTTAAAATATAATATAGTTTTTTTTTTTCATTTAATTAAGTAAAAGTATTTTTTTTATTTAAATAGCAAATATTTCTCAACAAATTATTATTAAATAAAAATTGAGATTTTTGTATTTATATTTTAATTCTACCATTTTTTTTTTTAGCTCTATATATCTTCTTTTTTTTTTATTAGGAATTTGATTTTAATATTTTATTTTTTAATAATAAATTCCAAAAAAAAATTTTATCTTCACACAATAATTTAATTAATATAATAAAAATATTAATTGTTTTTTTTTGAAATCTTAAAAAACTACAATTTAAATTTTTGTATTTTAGATATTTAATTTTTAATATTTAAATATTTTTTATTTAATATTTAATATTTAATATTTAAATTATTAATATATATAAGAGTGTGTGTGTGGAACCATTTTATATTTAAATATATTTTGTGTTTGTTTATATTTAATTTATTTAAATATTTAATTTAAATATTAGTTTTTAATTATTTAATTTTTTTTTTAAAAAAAAAGCGCTGTAGAAAAAGATTTATAAATTTACAGTATTTTTCATCCCCTCAACATATTAAAAATTTAAATTTTTTAATTGTTTCATTTTGGGGGGATGATTTAGAGAAAGTGAAGATATTTCATTTATTTTTAATTATTTAACGTTCATTATTTTTAATATTCATTATTTTCTAAATATATTTTCTATTTTGACTTGTCATTTCTTTGTTTTTTAAAAAAAAAACTTTTCATTTTCGAAATATTTCATTTAAAATGTAAAAAATTGCAGTATTTTTATTTCAATTTCTTTGTAAGCGAGATCAAAATTATAGTGGAAAATTAAAAAATTAAAAAAAAAAAACGATAATTTTTTTATTTTTTATTAAAAAAACAAATATATAAAATTTTAATCTCAAATAGTTTTTTTTTTTTTTTATAAATTATACATTTACAGAAAACGAAACACTTTTTTTTATTTTTTTTACAAGTCGAATATTTTTGATAATTTATAAAATTTTCATCATATTTTTTTTATATTTACTGAAGATTTTTTTATGATCTTTTCGAATTAATATCCAAAAATCAATCTTGAGTTTTCTTAAATTTATTTATATTATTTTATATTTAAATTCAAATATGTAATTTTTATATTGAAAAAAAAAAAAAAAGATTAAATTAAAAATAAATGATAATTAGATAATAAAAATCGTTAAAAATAATAATAAGAATGAAAAACAAACAAGAAAAATTTAATAATATAATAAAAAATTACTAAAAAACTAGAAAAAAAAAATTAAATTTTTATATATTTTAATTATAATTAAGATTATCTTAAAAAACTAAAAAACAAAAACAAATATTCGAAAGAAATTTTCATTTATAATAATATAGACACGAAAAATAAAAAAAAAATATTGTAATTTTAATTAATTAATAATTATATAATAAAGAAAATTAAGTGAAATTCATTTTTTTTTAACTTATTTGATATTTTCTGTTTTTATGTTTAATATTTTTGTTTTGTTGTTAAAAATTTTTTAAATTCGTATTTTACTTTTTGTAAATTTCTTCAATATTTTCTTAAAAAACCTTTTCTTGTATGTTGTATTATTGTTGAATTACTACCACCGCTACCACTACTACTACTACTACTATTATTACCACCAACAATTTGTTGTTGATTTTGTTGTATAATTAAATGTTGTTGTGCTTGATTTGTTGCTGAATTTGAAATATCCTCTTCATAAGATCGTCCTCCTCCAGTTTGTTGTTCATTTCGAATATTAATTGTTGAATTCAGTTGGTGGTTATGTTGTTGTTGTTGCACAATTTTATTAATCCGATTTTATAGTAATATTGGTGGTACTTGTACATAACGATAAATATATAAACGATAATCTTTACTAGCCAATACAACGCTACCATCATCCATTAATGCAACATCAAAACATTGTGCATGTTTAACTTTTGATTCTAATGCCGATACCAATTGGCCATCTTGTGTAAATATTGTTAAATTAAAATTATTATGATTATCAGCTATTAATATTTCACCAGCTGAATTAATACCAACACCAATTGGATAATTTGTAATACCTTCACCGCCAATTTGTCGTAAATATTGTCCTTCATAATTGAATACTTTGACACAATGTGCCCGATTATCTGATATAAAAATTTCTTGTTTGTCATTGACAACAACACCATTTGGAAATTCTAAATGCTTTGAACAACCAAATTTCTGTAATACAACACCATATTGATCAAAGATTATTACACGCATTACTTTACATTCAACAACAATTATTCGGCCTTTATTATCAACTGTAACACCTCTCGGATGTTGTAATATATTTGCACCGAATTTTCTTTGAAATTGACCATATTGATTATAAATTTGGATTTGATGGGTTGGTGAACGTTCTGTAACAACAATATCACCCGAATTCTTAACAACAGCAACACGATTTGGATATAATAATTGACCGTCACGTTTACCACATTCACCAAATTGAAATTTAAAACGTCCTTCTTTATCAAAGATTTGAATACGATGATTATTTGTATCAGCAACAACAATATCATTTTGTGCATTTACAGCAACACCACTTGGTTCTGTAAATTGTCCTTCCAAGACACCAAATTCACCAAACTTACAATGATATATCATTTTTTGACGTTTAATTTGTGATTTTGGTGGAAATGCTGATGTTGATGATAAAATTTTTGATGTTAAATCTAATATTGATTCTGTTGTTGATGATGCCGATGATAAACCATTTTGTTGTTGTTGATTTAAACTATTACCATTACCAATATGTACACTGCCAACTAAATTTGATGAACCATTTAATTGTATACCATTTTGTTGTTGATTATTATTACCATTACCAATTGGTATATTATATTGATCTTGTAAATTATTATATAAATTATCTGATCCGCCATTACTCCATTTTTCATATGGATTTAATTGTAAATTAACATCACTTACAAATGGTCCCAAACTATTAACACTATTAAAACGTTTCGATATAATATTACTATCAAAATTTGAACCAATTATACTGTTGCCATTATTATTATTGTTATTATTATTATTACAATTGTTGTTACCATTATTTAAACCATTATTATTATTACCACCATTTAATAATGAATTTGTTGAAAATTGACGTTCCAATGATGATGAATGTTGATTTGAATTTAATAAATTTGCCATTTGTTGTGTACAATTATTTAAATTATGTATACTTGATGTTGGACTAATATTACCACCATTAATATTATTTTGCTGTTGCTGTTGTAAATTATTTAAATTATTTGTTGGTCTTGCAATTGGTGGTTGTTTAGCTGTTGGTATTATTTCTGATGATCTAATATAACCAAATGTATTACGAATACCAGCTTGTATAGCTTGATAATTTGATATAAATGCTAAATCTGGATTTGATAATAATTCTTGTGACAATTGATTACATATTTGCATTTTACTATCCAATAATTTTTTTAACATTATAATTTCGGTGACTCCAGTAGTTTTTGTGACACGTTCTAATGATTCGCATGCCTGTAATGTTTTATCAATATTTTCTTGTGATTTTGTTATTAATACACTATTCGATACACTCCGTGCATTATAAAAACTTTCTAATTCTTTTAATAATTCCTGTTTACGTTCATCTAATGTCGAACGGAAAAATTGAAAAGTTTCATTGATTTCATCTTGGGCTTTATGATAATGGATTTGAATACGTGTTGTATTTTGTTGTTCAGCATTTTTAGCAATTGAACGTAATTCAGTAACTTTATTACGTAATTCAGTTATACTTTGCATTAATTGTTCAATTTGTTTTGGTGATGAATCTTGTATATGTTCGCATTCATGTAAATTAGATGGATGCTCCATAACCATACAATCTTTACAAACAGCCAATTGGCATGTTCGACAATAAAATTTTAATATTTCATTTTTATGTTTTGTACAAAAAAAATGACTAGTTAATTTTGTTGCTGATAATGTTGATGTTGTCGAAGATGTTGTTGAATTATTGATTTGTTGTTGTTGGTGTGATGTTGTTGAATTATTTGATAATGCTGCTAATAAATCATTTGCTGTTAATTTTGGTAATAAATCTGATGTAGAATCTGTATAATTATTAAAACGTGATTTAATTGATTGTCCTAATTGTTGATGATCAATAAAACCATTATTATTATTATTATTATTAATACCATTACCAATTAATTTTGATAATTGTGATTGTGGTCCACCATTTTGTTGTTGCTGTTGTTGTTGTTGTTGTAAAAACATTGATATTGAATTTGTATTTAAACTTAAATTAGATAAACTAGTTAAATCAACAATACCATTATTTAAACTGTTATTACTACCATTACTACCATTTAATTGTGTTGATGTTGAATTTGTTGGTGAAACATTACCACAAATACCACCACCACCAATATCATTATTATCAATACTATTAACGCCATTTTGATTATCAAATCCACCATTTATATGAAATACACAATGTCCATCAAAACAATGCATAAATTGATGTGCTGTAACACAATTTGCACATAAATAATTAGCACAATCAATACATTTAGCAACAGCATCTGATTGTTTTGATTTACAACCAGTACAACGTGGTATTAAGCTACCATTTGTTGATGTTATATTAATAACACCACCAGTTATTGGACCACCAACAATAATATTACTATTATTATTTAAATTTGTTTGTGATGAATTTCCACCATTTAATAAACCACTGCCAATAACACCAGTACTACCGCTACCATTATTACTGTTGCCGCCATTACCACCAATTGTTGTATTACCACCATTACTACTACCACTTGATGATGCACAACTTAAACCAGATGATGAAGATGTTGATGATGCCGATGATGATGAATTTGTTTTATGTGATTCTAATGATGATTGTACACCTGAACTACTAAAATCATCACAAATAGCTGAATCACTAACTGGTGGCGATGAACCACTTAATGTTAATGGTGAATCCGATAAATAATCATTATGTTCACCAAATGAACCAATTGAATGTGTTGCACCAGGTAATGAATCCAATGATGGTGTTGGTGATGTAGCCATTTTTATAATTTGTTTTTTTTATTTGTCAGTTTTTAAAAATTTTTGTTAATTGTTTTTTTTTTTGTTTGTTTGTCACTTGTGATTAATTTTATGATTATTTTTAATGTAAAGTGTTAAATAAATGCACAATTTTTTAAATAAATAATTAAATGTCTTGTGTAACGAGAAACTAATTGAATTTTTTGTTTTTTATAAATATATGATTTTTTTATAAGTAAAGTCTTTTTCGGTGGTTTTTGTATGATTTTTTTTTTTTTTTAGAATTTTTAATAAATATTTCTTAATTTTTTTTTTTTAGAAAATTTGTTTAAATTAAATAACAAAAAAACTACTTGTGAGTGGATTGATTACGATGATTTAAATTAAAAAATTAAATAAAAAACAAATAAAAAAGACAAAAAAAAATTTAAAATTTTACAAATAAATTAACACAAATTTTTAATTAATATATAATTTTTTTTGTTGTAATTTTCGATATTAATCGATTAGATTTCAAAAAAAATTATGTTAGCGAGGATTTATTTTTTAAATATTCAATGATATTTTTTTGTTGTTGTTTGTAATACTATTTTTTTGACAGTTCACAATTTTTATGAACGCGCGCACAATTTTTTTTTTCGTTTTTTGCACCAAAAATTATTTAATTTTTAATAATTTTTATTGTTTTTCTAATTATTTTTTCCATTATTTTTGATAATTATAATTATTTTTTGTAATAATTAATTTTATTTTAAATTTATTTTGAAATTTTAGCATTTTTTTTTTTGTTTTTTTTTTTAAAAAAATTATTGTTATTTTTTGATTCTCACTTGATTTTTTTTTACTATTTAATTTTTTTTTTTATATTTTGTATTTATTGTTAAGGATTTGTTTTTTTTGTTTTATTTTAATGAAATCCTTGTTTTGAGGTTAGAGAGAATGTTTAAGTTGAAGAGATTGAGAATTTGTGATTTATGTCCTTTTCTGTTAATCCTCGGTTTTTGGATTTGGTTTTGTAATCTGGAAATAGAAAGAAAATAAATGAATTAATTTAAGTGTCTTAAAGAAAAATTAAATGTCTAGTAAAATAAATAGGCTAATATTAAGAAAGTAGGAAAATTTGACAATATGTGACCTTTATTTTTATACATATACTAAATTTTACATGAAGAGGGTTCCAAAGTTCCAATGAAAATTAAATAATGAAATTAGACAAACACAGTGATTTAACTTCTGGGCCACTTGACTTAACTTCTGTAGGACCTTATTAAAGTTTTCCAATTACTATATACAAATACGAGCTATAGGCTAAAATTATTCATTAACCATCGGTTTTTACGATTCTATGGTCGCAATTTATTTTAATTTTTTTTTTACAAAATTGGCATTTTTAATTTATGGTTTATAGCAATTTCTTTTTACAAAAAAGTCGTGTAAGTACACTTTTCAATACACCGATGTAAATAAGTGTACATTTTTATTGTTATAGGATTGTCGTAGTAATCATAATTTAAAAATATGGATAAGTAAATTTTAAAATTAAGTTATTTTAAATAAAATTAATGATAATATTCACGAAGTTATAAGTTTCATATTAAATTATTGTAATTAGTCATTGCTACTACTATAAAAACATCTTCTTTCTATATGTTTTCCTATATAATACTTCATCCTTGCTACATAATCATATCCACTTTTGTTATACTACAGATTGCAGAATGTTTCTACAATTTTCCTCCGCAAAAAAAATGTCCACACTTCACACTTTTTTTTTGTCGTGAAAAGAATTTGTTATAACAAGCAAAATTAACAAATTGATAACAAACCGCCCGACAAAATGTTGATGTCATATCCAAATTGACGCAAAAAAATAACAAAAAAAATTATTGTTCCTATATTTTCATAATTTTTTTTTTAATTTTCTTATCAAAATTTCCTGATTTTTTTCTTTTTTTTTTTTGTACAATTTTTATCATTAAAACATAATATTCGACCCAAATAAATTTAATACTATAAAAATTCACTGTCACTATCTTCCAAATTCCATCCCTTAACTTCCCCGACTCTATCATTAATATTAATTAATAGATAAATACATAAAAAATATAAGATTAACTAATCAAAGCCAGTAAAAAAAAAAGATATTCTTAATCTTGATTATCATGACGTACAACAAAATAATATTATTTATTAATTTATTGATTGAATACCTTTTTTTTTTGTGTGTGCCGAAACAACCAAAAAAATACGAAGATAGTACAAATAAATAAAGCTTAGTCACCCCTTTAATTATAGTCCCTCTCTCCATCACAAATCACCTCAAAATCGTTAAATTCTTCAAATAGACAATTTTTTTTATTTTTTTTGTTACGATATTGTCCCGTCGTCGCCGTTGTGGGTAGAGTCATAATTATACGAAAAATGTATTGAATATGAAAAAATGAATATTATTTTTATTTTATAAATTTCTATCTAATCGATTATAATTTATCATTCAGTGTAAAAGTTTATCCAATAAATTTATCATTATTATTAATCATACCATCTAACAGTGAACCCAAATGGAGAAACAACAAGAAGCTATCAATTCTTACCAAAAAAAATCGTTATTTTTCTCGAAATTCAATATTTTTTCATTATTTAAAAAAAAAAACAATAAAAAAAAGTGATTTTCAGTAAGATAAAAATTTGGTTTTAGATGACCTTCCATTATTTTTTTTTGTCCGGTTTTTAGCTTTTAATGTTTTTGCGTATCTTTTCATTAATTTCTTATGGCCGTTTTTTGTATAAGAAATTTTTATTGTATAGTTAAAATGAATTGATTTTTTCTTGATGTAGGAAAAAGCCTTTTTATTTAGATATATTTTCAATTAGGGAATGAATTTTTTGATTGAATTTAGGCTGATGAGATAATTAGAAAAGAAATTATGGAAAATTTATAAAATATTATGTTAAGAAATACTTGATTTTCCAAATTCTGTCAGTTTTACAAATAAAATTAGTGAATTATACCATAAATACTAAAGTCTTAATCAATTTTGATTTGAGTAAATTAGCCTGTACAGTACAAATATTTTAAATGATGTAATTAATATATGAACACTTTACGACGTAAACTATAAATTTAAATTAAACACCTCACGATATGAGCGGTGTTGGAAGATGTGATGTAGTGTGGTTGTTGTTGCTTTTTATATAAAAATACACTACAGCACAGCTTCCAGCACCGCTCATAGCTACATTCTGTTCGTGCACTTACGGGGTTCAGTATAACTGAATTTGTAACTTTTTTATGACAGTTCACAGAACTGAGAATCGTGACAATCTCCAACTATTTAAATTATTAAATTGATATATAAAGGGCTGGGCTACATAGTCTCTATCAGTTCAGTTCAGATTCGATTCGAAGTCAAATTTGAACTTTACTGAACGAATCGAAACTATGTAGACCACACCAATTTAAAATAATTTCGTTGCTTCGGTTTTAGACACTATGTTTAAATATTCATACTATTATTGCATTTTTGCGGACCTGTCAAAATCAAAATCAGTGTTGCCAAATAACAAATAAATGTTGGTGCTGTTCTTGTATAAATATTATGAAATTGTAACAAGAAATGAATACGTCTATCATCTAACCAAAAACAATTTTGACAGTTCGATTTTGAATTTGAAATATACAAATTTTATTAATAAACAAAATATTAAAAACCTGAATTTACATTATTTTATAATAGTGTTTTTATATATAGCACTAACTACAAAAGTTATGTTTTAACTTTGAAAAAACAGCTTAAATAATTTCAACATGTCATTGTCAAAGTCGAATTACAGACAGTAAATCACATTTAAAATACGGACATATATAATTAAATATTTTTATGATAAATTGATAAATAATATAATAAATTCATTATTAAAAAAATATTAACAAATCAACTGTCAAAATTGTTCACATAAACTATTGTCAAATTATATATACCCTATTAATAAAACTAACTAATAAATTTTATTCAATTTAATATGTCCAATAAATTTTCCATAAATATAAACGCATTAATATCCAAAATTATACAGAAATATGTAATCTCAACACGTTTTCAAGATCATCCCAAAAAAAAAAAAATATTAATAAAATTTTACGAGACATTAAACTTTAAAATGAACACGCCAAATGTAAATTTACATAATTTTTTTTTTAATTAAAATTCTTTCCGTCACTTTTTCCATGCAAAAAACAAAAGAAATCGATTTTTTTTATTTTTTTTTGCAAAGTTTTAGAGAAAAATTATTAATTATTTTCGTCTGGGCTGAATCAAATAATTTAATTATGAGCTGATGATGATGATTCAGGTCATTGTTTCAACGAAATCTTAATTAATTAAACAAACTCATAAAACGGTAATCCCAAGGACAATTATAAAATATAATTCCAATATTTTCTTAATTAAATTATTTTTAGTCGTGTGTCATAAATATAAAAATATTTTATTAAAAAAAATTATATATTAAATTAATAATTGTATTTAGGCATAAATTTATGTTAATTTCGTCCAACACTACTTAATCAAGAATTTGTATTCATATCGACATTTTTTTTTATAGAGCGTAAAGCTTAGACTACAATGTATCGATCAGTTCAGTTACGAATTGAATCTGTTAAGTAACGATTAAATTTGTCAGTTTGAAGTTTTATTTTTGTTTCTTTTATTGTGGTGCTGTTTATTATATAAATCTGGCTAATTTTTTAATATCTTCAATGAACCTTTCTTCATACATTTTCGTCCAATTACATTAATTTGAATCTGTCAAATTTTATTTGTTTTTGATATTTCCATCAGTTTGGATTAATTTAATTCCGTTTACATTATGTTTTATCAATACGTTGTACAACTTTTCATTTCATCAGTCAAATGTCAAAAATCTTATAGAGTGTAAAAGTAAAAATTGACAGTTGTCAATTTGTGTCCACTCAATCGATTTTCGATATCAAATGAAATTCGATATTTTCTGAACTAATCAATACTGAACTGAACATTGTAGTCCGAGCATAGCTTTAATAGATTTAATAGCAATATAATACCGTTATTGTGAAATAAACTACTGTCATAATAAACAAGTCGCTCAGCACGTTTTTTTTTTGTTGACATTGAATTGACTAAAGAAAAATGTAAAATCTAAAAGTTTTTTATTTAACAAATAATAATATCGATAGAAAAATTAATTATTTACTGATACAAATAACAAGGAAGTTAAATTTTATTTAGGAGTTATTCAATTTAGTGTTTATATAATTAAAAATAATAAAATAATTACATATTAAAATAAAAATTATAAACATACGTAAACAAAGTAATTGAAAATAAAATATTTAGTATAAAAACATTTACAATTTTTATTTACTTTATAAATTAATTTTCCGGATTTATTAATTAATCTTGTTAAAAAAAAAATCTTAAAAAAAACTTTTGAAATCTGTATTTTAAAGAATTTTATAATTCCTTGTTCTGTCAATTTAAAATATATTATTATAAAAAATTATATAAAATGTAGAAAAAAAAATAAGTTTAAGATTATTGCATGGTTTCAACTTGAAAAAATTGAAAGTAAATTTGGTTATGGTGAATCACAATATAATCAATAATCATTATTAATAATTTGACGCTTGTATAAGTATACATATTAGTATTAGACGATAACGTCATTATTCAAAATAACGAAAGCGTCAATATTCGAAAGGTAAACAATTAAATTCAATAAACTTTTTAATCTTCAATGCTAATTTTATATTTGCAGCTGTCATTACTATTACTTCAGCTATTTATGATGTTATTAAGGCATTTAAATAATTACACTTATTACTATAATACTTCAAAAAGTGATTAAAATTTGACATTTCTTTCATTTGGAATGTCAAAAATTTTAATTTTAGTTTCCGTATTCAACAGTTAAGTTAAGCATTGTGAATATGACATATGTTATTGAGGTTTGAAAGTATTTGCGTTGCGGCACGCGTAAATTTTTTATAATAGAAGATTAGTCCGAAAGTCGTCAATTCTGTGAGTCGTTAGAAACTGGAATGATTTCTAGCTTAGTAAAGAAGTTTAGTATATAAATTCTGACAGATTTGGAATTGTACAAAGTGCCAACAACTTTACAATTGGTAAATATTAAATTTCTTGAATGAAAATTTGTAAATGCGTTTGCTTTTGAAATGGATATCCTGACTTTGATTAATTTTATAAATGATTTTCATTATCTTCCGGCACTTTTAAAAGATACTGAAAAGTATTTTTTTAAGCTTATATAATCAATTTACACTTCTTAAATTAAATGACACACCAAATAATCTAACGAACCATTTTTTTTTATAATCTTTACTTTATACTAAATTACATTATATTGTGTCCTCCAATGTCAACGACATAATTAATTTTATTTAAAACCATAATCATTTATTTTTTGTACAAAGAGAATTGAATATTTAATGTTGAAAACATATCAAGAGTTCTTTGTCAACGCCAACACTTATTAACTAACCCATTACAAAAATAAATAAAAAAAAAACTTAACAAGGAAGTAAATTGAAAAAATAAAATAAAAAAAAAACATTGCCAATTATATAATAAAATATGCTTGTAAAAGTTCAAACTAAAATCCAATATTATTTAACGTTTTACTATAAAACTATATTTATATTAAATAAAAAAAAAACTACGATCCCATCTTTCTTTAGAGCTCTTGTTTTGTAGCTATGCTACAGTAACTAATAAAAACAAACAGAAAAAAAATTCTGCCTAGCCCTTTCATACTCGCTTTTCTATTTACTGTCATTGTTTTCATATACAAATCGATGAATATTGTATATTCCATTTAAGAAAACGGACAAAATATGCAACAATTTTACCATACCAACAACGCTGCTAATAATAAAATATTATTATAAAAACAAGCAAGCAACAAATGAGGAAATAGTTTGAAAATATCATATCACAAATTTACCATGTTGTTTTTCAATAATACCGAATATAACAAAAATAAATTGTATATATAATAAAAAATCGAGTAAATCCCTAATATTTGAAAATAATCTACTGTGTATTAAATAAATTCCCATTTACGAATTCTGTAACCATTAATGATCGCGACGCGACACTAACAAATCAACATGCCAAATAGTAAAATCGTTAGAAAAATGTAACAAGTTGTTGTGTTGCTACCTTTAAAACATAACCTCAAATAAATTTACTCTCAGTCACTTTTATAATATATTGTGAAATACACTTCTATATTGAACTCCATTTATTTCTATTATTACTATTTCAAATAATATATTTCCCCCCTTTGCACCCTGCATGAAAATATAACTCCTAACATAACTCCAACTCCACTCCCACTCATCTACTACTACTCGTAATCGAAAACATCTACTCTACAGCGCAACACGACAAAACTACTTTTATTGTTAAAATTTGATTGCTTAATAAAAAAGATTCTTGTTTTTTTTTTCTAATATAAAACTTGATTAGTCACTCTCTCTTTTTCTCTCTATTGCTCTCTCTCTAAATAAAATTTTCTTTTGTTCTTGCAGTCTCATTTCTTAATTCTCATTTTACATTGTATTTTGATTGAATTTTCTTTTGCATGTATTTTGCCTGGGAAATGAAATATGAAAATGAACAATTTCAAGTTTTCAAGCATTTTTGTATAGGAAAATTTTTATCATTATCATGCGCCAAGCGCCACACTGCTACACAACAAAAATACAGAGCACAAGAAGAGATGAAAATTTACATGTTTTTCCACTCACACATATCCAAAAAAAAAAAAAAAAAACATTTTCTTAAATGGAAAATTATATTAGATTTAAATGTGTTTTTATCCATGAGGGGCAATAATCTTTTGTTTCTATTATATGCGCATATGTTGTCTCGTTACCCACCATACCCGCCACCACTGATCCAACTACGAAATACAAATAACAATATTCTTGTCTCGTAGAATATCAGTGGCGGCGTCAAGAGAGGGTAAGTAAAATAACAAAGAATTTTGATGGCTGAATATTAAAATATTTTATTTTCATGTGAGCTATTTTTTTTTTTTTTATGTTTTTGCGGATACAATATATTAAAATTAAGTAATAATAATTTTGTTGTTGCAGAGTCTATGAATTTGGATGTGTATGCTACCTACAACAGCAAGAATTATAATAATATTCAAAGTTGCAATGCTTTGTGGGGATTATATTAAAAATGAACAAAATTAATAAATAAAATTCAGTGTAGGAAAGGCAAAAGCATTTTGAGGGTGAAAAATATATAAGGAACTTAAATTTATAGTGGAGCCGGAACGTGTGATGGATGATTAATCAAGTAATATTTTTTATTTAAATGAATAAACCCAAGGAAAGTAAATAATGTTTTTAAAAAGTTAATTTTAGAAATAGGAAAGATTGCATAACAATCAAAACTGAAATGTTTAAGGGTAAAAATGGTTTACAATATTGTAGTAACAGAATCAAGAAAATTATAATTAATATTTAAATAGAGATTATAGAATAATTCCGTTTTTAATTGAAATTATTTAATTGAAAAATCATCATCGTCCCTTGAGTATTGTAGAATTTCTTTATATTACTATCGCCATTTCCATTGAAGATTCAATGTTAACGTGAAGTAAAACTTAATGAAATACTGAATATGGCGTCGACTGTTTTACTAAGAATTATGTCCTTTCCCTGTATGGATGGATTTAATTACAAATCAGTGAAATTGTCTTGTTCCATGGCCCTACATACATGCATATATACATGAAGAAGCCCGGACTTGGCGTTACGTGAAATAGATTTGGTCTAACGTGAAGATGATGCAATATAAAGTATAAACCAAATAAATATAGTAATACCGCAGACAGACACAATTCAGTCTATGCGTCGACAAATCGATGGAGTTGTACGAGAAAGAATTATCAGAATTTTTACTATAACCTCTTCTTTTATGATTTAAATGTTATACCTTCTTATATCGACCATGACACGACATTTAAAATACAAAATTCGCTATTTTTTCCACTATAAAGAATCAACAACGTTTCATTTTTCACTTAACCGATTTTATAGCCTTATGTCCATACCATTAATGAAATTTTTTAATACTCAATTCGGTCAATTGAAGATTTATAATTCATTCGTTTTAATAATTCCTTGAAACTACTGTTTCAACAAGAAACTAACTAATCCATTGGATTAAAGTTTTCCAAACCTCCGAAAGTTTATAAATCATTTTTACTAAATTATTTAATTGGTTATTATTCTGTCTATTTTCTTAATCCATTTAAATTTATTTCATAGACCCACAACACCACCAACAAAGAAGAATCCGTACACTTTTTCAAAAAACTTCAACAGTCTTAACAATTTTTCTTCAGTTCAGTGTTTCTTTTTTCTGAATGAGTCATCTGTTCCTGAACAACGAAACATACAAAATATTATTGGCCTTTGTGTAATATACAAGATTATCCACTGTAGTACACCATCACAAAATTAAAGGCTGTTTTTTTCTTTTTTCTTTTTTCTTTTAATTACCAACTGGTTTTTCTTCTGTAAATTTTTTGTTATATATTGATGACTTCACAGTTTAAATACTTGGTTGTCTATATTGTGTCTCTTTCTCTCTCCGCCACACAATACTGTCGACTCTTTTTATGAGGTAATGATATTAAGAAATGTTACGTCAAAATTTTAAAAAAGACAGCAGGAGTAGAGCCACAAAGTAACAAAAAAATTTGCCTATTTCGTTGTGTTCATAAAGAAATATAATTTTTTGGTTCGTTTCTTTTAAAATATAATTTTATTTTATTTTTATTTAAAAGGAGATTATTATTTTAAATAAAGCAAGAATTTAACAAGACAAAAATATCATGAAAACCAACAGAGAAAAACTGGTTACTAAATGTGCGCGACAGCTGGTAAAGAAATGTTATGTGTCTGCTTCTGCTAAGCTATAAAAAAAAACGAAATTGAATTTTTTTTCTGTTAGCTATAAGTAATTTGTGTTTTTTTTTCTTTCTGAAGTATGCACTTCCTTCATTGTGGTTTCAAGTTTTTTTTTTTTTTTACATTTTGCATATTGTTGAGCATTCATGCGGCAATTCACCCACCATAACGAATTTTAAGTTTGGAATACTAAAAATTGGATAACAATTGCAACAGAAAATTTAAATAAATGTAGTAAAATTAATTTTATTAGATAATTTTTTATATAGATTTGTTATTCATTTCAAAATAAATATTGAAAAATCATTGAATAAAAAATTGATAAAGTTGCAAAATTGAACCCTTTCTAAATTGTAGCAATATTACTACAGTATTTCAGTAAATTCTATGTAATGTTTTATAGCTGCAATAGTTGTACAAATAGTAATGCAGTAGCTTTTCAGTAACTTTTGTAAATCGTAAATTTATTTTTGTTTTCATATTTTCACAGCTTTGTGATATGCAACTTATCAATTATGTGTTAGCATTATTGGAATTAGCTAATTCCTGACCTCTACATCACGTATTTTCGATAATAAACCCTCAAGCTATGACAGTTTTTTTATATTGGCTCATTAATTTTAGACAGAATTACAATCAACCCCAAGAAAGAGTTCAATTTAGTTTTAAAAACAAATTAGGTTATTTATTTCTTCATAGAAATCTTTGAAGACACGGGTCTGAAGCCGGCTAAAGTAATATCGGTCCTTAAAGAAATGGGAGCGACACGCGTTGATGATGATACAATGTTCGACTGGAGGGTATAACAGACTCAAAAGATAGTGCAATACTACAAGGTCTCGAGGTTCACACCTTTTAAACCTACCAACCAACATTCAACATTTTCCAAACAAATTTGGCGCTAATTTTTATATCGGTTGGTTAACCAAAATTGTTTCATATACTAATTGAGCAAATAACTAAGCTCAACCACCTTTTAAGGAAGCCATTATCCTTTATTAAACAAATACGAATAACCATAAAATACATTTTTTTAATAAATGATAATAATCAAACACCGCTGCTTAAATAAAAACATTTTAGGTCTACGAATTGAAAAAATAAAATCAACATGAATAAAAATAGGTAATAATATAAATTCTTTCCCCCTGGCTGTTACTGGCACAGACGTTATCATATTTCTCACTTAATTCCCCCTTTTTTTATTCGATTAACAAAAAAATCAACTGAAAATATACCGAGAAAAAATACAACAGTTAAATAAAATACGATCATGTAAAGGCCATAGCCAGCTGATCAAAATTCTTGAAGGATCACTTTATATTTTGAACAACAACAGCTGCCAATTTTTGTTGCATTATCAAAGCCTAAATATTAAATTGAACAGGAGCAGCTGTGGGTAAAGTGGTAGAGAAATTTTATTTTTCATATTTTTGTAATCATTAACAATATTTTATTTTTGCTGTTATATTATCAAAAGTTAGGGGGAAATGTAAATATATTTCTTATCAGCTGTTATATTACAATAAATACAGTTAATAATGAAATTATCATTGGTTATTATAAATTATAAATTTAATTATATAATAAATTTGAAGTAATAAATTTGAAAAAGTCGTTACTATACTTTAGTTAAAGATGGAATCATAGTGACACCGTCATCGTCAATGCACGGTGACAGCAGGTACCTTAAGTTTTAAATTACATTGTACACATTATTGAAAGGAACTTTTCAATGTTGCCGTTTTCTTACTTTTTTGTGAAATTCAATGCTATTTCTTCATTTAAAATAAGTATTTGGCTACGCGTCAAATACGTATTTATGTCAAGGTCGTGTTTCAGCTCTGATAGTAGTAATTTTTGCTACTACACCGTCCAACGTTAAAGCATTGTAATTGTGAAGTATAAAGCTGTGTATTTACACATCTTCTCAACGCGACGGTGACGGGGGCACTGCGATTCCAGTTTAGCTTTAATTGGTTCATTCAAATAAAAAGGAGAAGACTTCTCCGGAGCTTGTAAGTATAGTTTTCTCATTTTTGAATTTGAAGCTACTGATATAAAAAAATAATTGCGACAAAGCTTATTCAGATAATTTAAAGCTTAATATTCGAAGTAGCCAGAAACTTAGCAGTTAATCAAAAAGTGGATATAATAACGACAGTAAAAATTTAGTGTAAGTACTGGTTTGCTATTAACGCTAAAGGTTCAAAATTGACAATGTGTGAGGCTGAACGAATTCGACCCAATTATTAATTTTAACTGTTTTATTGTGATTTTAACTTATAAACCAAAAACTATATATACAAAAGTATAGAACATAATTAAAATTAAAATTTGTATAATTAAAATACAACAAAATTGAGGCTAATTGACTTCAAAAACAGCATTACTCTTTTAACACACTAAAAAATCAATTATTTCAAAATACAATTTTCTAGAAAATTCGATATAAATATATATTTTATTTATATATATTATGTTTTTTCAATGCAATGGTACACACTTCCTCCCTTGACTAAATTTTGTATAATTCAATGGCATTACTTTACTCCAATGAGATATAAACTGCGTAAGTATATAGAAATCTAATTTTAATTTTTTTTATTATTATTTGTTAAAATGTTTATTTTGAACACACACACTAACAGCACTTGATATTTTCCAAAAATTTCCATTTAACTTCAACACGGGGTCCTACATAATCAAATGCTTCATTTCCCTCATTTTAATAATAACATTTGAAAGAAATACATTATTTTGTAGTAGTGTATAAAAAAAAATATATAAATGCGTTTTGAAGAGCAACAACGCAACGCACCCACCTAAAGTATAAATTCGGCGGTAGATTAATAACTCGATAGCATAAGCGCGTCCAATAAACTTTAGTATATCAACCGAAAAGAAAATAAAAAAATGGAAACACAATTTTCAATGTAAACAAAGAATGACGAATATTAAGAATATAATTGTGAACAGATAAAATTATATTCAGAAAAAATGTTTTTATTTAGAAATTTGAATTCAATGTAATAAAATTTGTAAAAATATAATTTCAGGGTAAATAGATAGATAACGACAAATATCTCCCCCAAATTGATATTGTAAAGTAAGTATCGTTACTGTCACAGTCATCACCGATTTAATTTGTTACACAATAATTACGTAAAATATTTACATCGAGGGTGACACAGTTTAAGAAGCAGTAATGTAATGGAAGGTAACTTCTGGAAAATATCGATAAAATTTTAAATTTTTGTTACATGTAAGAAAACAACGTAAGTGTAAGAAATGTTATTTACAGTTAAAGCCTAACTATGTAATTAATGTTTTGGTGAAATGCCATTTTAAAGAAATTTATTGAAACGACTTATTCGTTTTTGACAGCAAACTGGGTTGGTTAATTGATTTAAGGGGAATGCAAGCTAACAAAACCTACACACATAGAATAGCCCGTTTTACTCTTCTCATTATTTCGTACTCTAGTTAGACCATATCATTTCAAGTATCTCATTAACATCCTTAGGCTGGAATATCTCAAACCTACCCGATTCCTCTGTAGCAGTCAAACAACGACATCCCAAGTGTTTAAATCTTTTATATAATATCGAAGAGTAAACGAAGTGATCCAATGTTTCCACTACCTAGAAACGCTAGAATACATTATATGCAACTGGCCCGGAATCGTTAGACGTAGAGCTGAAGACTCTGAAAGAAATCACGAACTGCAGCACCAGGGAACTTCTTGCAATTACGAAATACGTCGACTTACTAGATAATTCCTCTATGAAAAACAAACCACTAAAATTAAATTGAAAAAGATCAAATTGTCATAAACTCAATCTTTCGAATGCTTTTGACTGATTGTCAAAAGTCATCAATCTCAGTTTATTCCAAATTAGAATATTAAATTCATTACATTCCTCAGATTTAGACTTTGTATTTTCTCCAATAATTCTATCATTATTTACTTTAAAATCATCAATTTCATACATTGTTGTTTAATTAAAATATAATCTCTATTAATAGGAAATGAATTAATTTTTTTTCCCCATCTTACTCTATTAAATGAAGAGTTCACCACTTCCCATACAACGTAAAACATTTTATAATAATAATTTCCATCCAATAAAAGTTTATTTTTATAACAAAAATATTTATTTTTATATGCATTTTTCCAATCTTTTTTAGAATATTTTATAAAATCTATAAAAAAAATGTTTTCCATATTATTTGTTATGTTATCAAAACTGAATATAACAAGACCAACAAAAAATATCGGCACGAATCTTTATGAAACTCACACGATACACGAATACTTTTAATATTTTCTTCCAAAAAATCAAAAAAAAAAAATCTATTTATTTATGTTTTCAAATTCATGTTAAATTGCTCTTTGATTTATATGTTTATCGTTAGTAAATTATAATTTTTATATTAAATAATATGAAAACTTATACAAGGCAACATGAGATTTTGTAGTTTAATTGTTTGTTTTTATTACAAATTAGAAGAATTTGTAAATATAAAAGATCGGAAAATGAAAAAATTTATATGAGAAACAAGGAAATTGAATATAAAATTATAAGAATTGAATAATTAATTTAGTTCTTTTTCTAAAGTGAGGGGGTGCCAGCCAATATAATAATCAATGGGACCCCAAATTAACCGACGGAAGCGAATCAAAAACAACAAATAATTTTTGTTTTTTTGATTTAAAGATGTTACAACTCAGACAGCTTTTTCATGTCTTTAAGTCTCCTGGAAACCATTTTCAAATTTTAGAGTGTGTGTCTGCCTAAAACAAAATGGCGTCTAAATTAAAATAACAGAATCAATCCAAACTTTGAATTCGAGTTTGTGAGTCTGTTGTCTGAAGTATCCTATTAAAAATGATGTGATATCGTTACTAGATTCATCAAAACCTCGAAACTAAGAGAAATACAGTCAATTATAAAGTCTTCTACAACTATAAACTAATTCGATGTGAACAGATGAGATTCAGAAAGTTCAATTTTATATTGGCAACACTTGTTTTTAATACATTTTGTTGAAATACTTTTATATTAGTGAAATGAACGTGGCGGAATGAAAGAATGATTTACCGAAAATATTGAAATTTTATAAAATCAATTCTTTATTTAAAATAGATTTTTAGAATATTATTAAATTTATTATTTAATTATTGTATATATCCAGATAAATTTTATGTATTGGAAATGTTTATTGATTTGATGTTTTTGTTTACAGTGGAAAATTATTTTTGCTGATATTACGAATAATTTACAAATTATTATATGTTTATTTGGATTTTAAGAATTAGATTATATTAGTATTATTTATTAATATCTTAATTTATGAATTATAAATTTATATGAAATGAAATTTTTTTATGAACAATTACAATTTTAGAAGGATCAGCTTCAGCCGCCAGTAATCAAATTTAATCACTTCAATTAAATTATATATAAGAAGTTGGCTGCAGAACAAATAATAATGCTTTCCAATTATCCATTTGTAACGGATTTAAATATTGGTTAATTAATTTGTGGTTTTTGAAAGAAGGTTATAAAATTTTGGCTATGAGAATAATTCTCATTTTAAAATTTTATGATATATTCATTAACAAAAATTATTTTTCTTTGAAGACAACCTTCATATGCCTCTCTGCACAGCTTTTTAATTTAACTAATTAAATATATTAAATGTTAACCTTCATTTTAACCATATATAATTGCCCAAAAATCTACTATTATTATTTTATTAATTTTTTGAAGCCATCACCAAAGAAACACAAAACAAAAAATAGCAAGTAATAAATTGAAATTGCAGAAACGTTTAACAAATAAAACTACAAAAATAAAAAAATGAATTTATATATAAATTATATTTTTTTACAATTATAATTATTATTATTTATTGGTGTATGTATAATATCAGAAAGCAAATTATTAAATTATTTCATGTTGTCAAATTAAAATACAAATTTAAATTTGTGTACATGATTTTTTTTTAGTATAATTATAATCATAGTCAAAATAAAAACTCTTCAGTTAAACATAAAGAAAACATCAAAATAAATGTTCCATAGATAAATCAAATTAAAAGTAGAAAATTATGATCGAATACAAAAAATTATAAAAATAAATAAGTTTTATTGATAAAATTTAAACTTGAATATAATGACGTCATTCGTAACATGAAATTATTATCAGTTTGATAAAATATCAGAAACTATCAAAAAATTCGAACCGAAGGCATTTGTAGGTTAATAAAAAAAACTTTCATTATGAATGAAACTGAGCTGTGTGCGTGAATACGAAGGAGAAATATAACTAATTACGCTCTTTCGGTTCAATATGGTACCACCTCACGTAGCATTCACATGAGACTAGTTGAGATTGGGTTGCTGTTTAGACAGATTAAAGCAACGGTCAGACGTTGTCAATTTATTTAGCTGTTTGTTTCAGTCAGTAACTGTTGAATCTGATCGGTTCTCCGGCACTGAACAATCTTAGATCTTACTGAATCTCAGTTGCATTTTTACCCTAATCCGATTAGTTACATATTTTAATAAAGTTAATCACCTTGGCTGGGTCATTAGTTCTGTAGTCTGTAGCGAACTTCCATTATACTAAAGAATTCAAACTATACAAATTATAAATCTTTATAGGAACGTAATGCACTCCCTTGTCATTTCCTCCATTATAAATTTTCCAACAACTGGCATTACCTTATTGTCAGATGTCACTGAGTTTAAGGTTTTTTCTAAATATATTATTAGAGAATTGATCAAATAGATTTTCCAAAGCTCTTTTAAAAGAAGGCTCGGTTTTGTAAAAATGGCATGTTAATAATTATTTACAGTACAACATGAATGAATCAATATGAAATTTCGTCAACTGTCAGAACTGATTTCTGTATGCTACGCTCCTGCGGGTGGTGTTACTGTGTCTGCACTAAGTAAAATAAGAACATTTAATAATATGAAAATGTATTAACTGGAAAGGGATCTCTCATGAAGCAATTATGTCGTAATTTATCATAACTTCCTAATGAAATAGGAAAAAAAAATATTATAGATAGAAAAGTATTTCCTATATAAATATGTCATAAAATTTTGACAGATTTCAAGGTTCGGTAAGTTATAAAGTTGATCGATATTAAATATTTATTGCGAAGTATTAAATATTTTTAAATATCCAATATTTATTTAATCAATGTATCATGGCATGTCAACATTTTATACAATTGGAAAGCATTATTATTAGTACAGCCAACTTCACATGTATATTGTCATGAAAAATTATACAATTTTTAAGCTAAAGTTCAATTATTACAAACAAAAAAAATTAATTCAGTTAAAAATTAAATTCATTTAATTTGAATTTAATTATTTTTATTTTATGGTTTTTTAAGTGTAATAATTTTTTAATTCCATATTTTTTTTAAGTGAAAGTAAAAATGAATTATCAAAATTAAAAACATTCAATTACGTGAAAATTTAATTGAATACAAGAATATTACATTACAGAGAATAAACATAAATATAACAAAAAATTATGCACCCAAGTAGTAAAAAACATTAAAAATGTTATAATAAAAAAAAACCTTGGCCTACAAAAATTGTTATGTTATCGGAACGTAAATTTCATTTTTCATTTCCATTTTTTTTATTTTCGATTGTTTGTTTATGTAGTAATGTAAAATTCGGCAAAAATAAGTACATCACCAAAAATAATCAAAAAAACAAGACTTTGTAAAAAATGCCGGAGCGCGGGACAAACTATTAAATAATATAATATTGAACATTACCGAGACGATGTAATATACATTTATGTTGCGTATACGTTTTTATGTTTAAATACAAATTTACAATTAAAGAAAATATTTTTTTGGCAACAATGCACAAACAAATTATTTAAAAAAAAAAAAAAATTGTTGAAATAATGTTGCAGAAAATTGAAAGTTACGAAGAAACATAAACAAACAACAAAAATAGTTGGTACATTTTTTAGATTGGCGGTATATACTAGTGGCGGAACGGAAGAGAATGGAAGGTGGCGTCGTAAACGGAAGAAGAGAAAGATGACTTTGAAAGTTAATTTTGATTATGTGAAATATTTTTTTTTTTTTAATTTAATTTCTTAAATGGATTTTTAATTGAATTTATATATAAAATTTTTGTAATGTATTTCAATTAATGAGAATTACAAGACTTAAAAAATAGAATTAACATTTTTGCTAATTAACTTGCAGATTGAAATATATAATTATTTATATAATATATAACAATAATTTGAATTAAGTACTTAATATTAAACATGTAATTTAATATAAACCATTTTATTTGAGAAGGAAAATCATGTTCCCGAGCATTTAAATTTCGGTATTAATATGGAAACATTAGCATTTCACTATTAATCTCAAAGGCCCTTTACGATTACGTTTAGTTTTTAGTAGCATCTTCAAAACCTGTGATAATGAACTTTTCCAATTTTTCGTACTTCTGAAGTAGTATTAAAATCAGGTTTTCGGTAATGAATTTTGACGGTTTTATATTGAAATTTACTGGAGAATTCTTGCAGTTGCCATTGCAAATTGCAATGTCATTGCAGTTGCCACTGCAATTTTATGAACATGATATTTTGAAATTTTGTTGACATTAGTGGTACCAGCAATTATGCTCTTCAATTTTTGTATTTATTCCGAAATTTCTATGAATCCTAATTCTGTAATACTTAATTAATGAAAGTTTAGGTTAATTATTTATTGTAAAATAATCAAATTCTGCTTAAAAACGTAATATTATTTTTCCTTATTAATACAAAACAAAGTTCATCCTCCTCCACTACCGATTTCTGATGCCGCTCCACAATTTCTATATTCTACTACACTGTATATTTATTTCCTAAATACATAAAATTAATGATGTAATTTTTGTTTATTCTGTAAATTTACTTTTTTCAAATCTACATAAACATGTTACACAGTATTGAGACATATATTATGCTCTATTAAACTGATAAGAGAAGCTATTGCACATTAAAAATTTATATATTATATCAGGAAAAATAAATATACCTTTTTTTTTCTTACTTACGATACGAACAACAAGGAGAGATACCCAACATTAAAAAGTATACATATAAATTGTTTATGTTCGTTTCTTTGAAATTTTATGACTTATGAAAAAAAGTTTTGGCTACAGAGTGCTGTGAAAAATATATAATCAATATTGAATAAGGCTTGGACTACAATGTATCAATTAGTTCAGTTTCGAATCGATTCGTACAGTAAGTAGCCACTGACTACATAGTTATCGATTGCAACCCATTAAATCATATATTATTATTTTTTGAAACTGTCAACTGTCATTTCTTTGGCTTCCAATTCGTAAAAGTTCAATAATTTCATACTTTTTTGATTCGATTCGTTAAGAATCGATTTCAATCGAACCTGTGTGGTCATCGATTATCGATTGCAACCCATTAAATCATATATTATTATTTTTGGAACTGTCAACTGTCATTTCATTTGCTTCGGATTCACAAAAGTTCAGTAATTCCATATTCTTTACAATCGATTCATTCCCAATCGATTTCAATCGCTCCTACAGTGTGCAACTCAATCGATTTTTCATATAAAATATATGAAGACGTCAAATTTGAATTTTACTGAACTACTGTTCGATACATTGTAGCCCAAGCTTAATTATCACTTTATTTATTAGCATCACTGATTTTTGATTTTTATATTTTTATATTTTCATTGGAATTACATTTTGGTACGATTCCATTCCAATATTACAGAATTTATGATAATTTAAGTTAAAATACAAATTAAAATTTTTTTGACATTACTAATTTGAACAATTATATTTAGGATAATCGAATTTTTGGCAATGAATACCCTAATCTGATGTTAAATCTTATTTGATTTTGACTACAGAATTAAATACAAATTTGATCACCCAGTTTTGCTAAGAAAAACTAATATTTTTCCGTATATATATTTATAAAGTTAACCTAAAACAAACAAGTCTCAGTAATTTTTTTTTTTTTTGGGAGAAAGTCTTTACCACTAGTACAACATTATTATTTAACAACAGAGCATTTATGAAATTATCGCGTAATATAACAACAAAAACAACCCACACAAGTAAAAAAAAAAGACTCGGTAATATGCTTGGTTACAGTTGAATAATATGTAATTTCATTTCTATGTTTTCTATTATATTATTATTTATTATTATTAAATATAATTATTTTTAAAAAAAATTGTACAAAAAAAAATTTCAGTTTTATTTTTGCGCTGCATTAGATAAACGGAACAACATAATAACAACAACAAAAAATGTTGTAGTTCATTTGAAAGTAAACAAGAGCCGATAAAAAAAAATTGATAAAAAAAATTTCGGAGTGGCCGATAAAAATCTATTTTGAAAGAAAAAAAATTTGCGCTTTAAAAATTTGGTCGGAAATATTTCATTAAATTAGAGAACATCCTAACCGAGGTTTCTACTTAAAGAGCTAGTCCTGAAAATTAGATAACATTCCAGTAATAAAGTTACAATTAAAATAGTCCTTTAACTGCGAAGGCATACACAGAAATGTGTTATCAAGATATTTTGAGGGTAATCGGTTTAGCTATTCGTCCATTAGTAATCAGTTCGTCCACTCATTTCTCAGTGTTCCGAAATAAATCCGTATAAATTGTCATGTATGAAGTATGACCTAATAAGAAAGTAATTGACATACTATCACAATAGATTTTGGTAGCGTGCTATAAGTATCGAGTTAATTATTGAGAATAGCTCAGTACTTAATATTACTAAAGAAAATTAATGTTTAGATGGAAATAACAGCGGGAAGTATGGTAAAATTAAAATACTAAGTGGAAAACACAGAAAAACTTGTCGCTTGTGTAGCAATTTGGAATATTATGAAACATTAGGAAGCAATACTCCTAGTTAAGAACCCCCCGAGTAATACGAATTGTAGTAGCATGCAAAGCTTAGGCTCTGTATTCTGTAATCTAATGACAAGTGAAAATAATTCCCAAAATTTGTAACAGAGAAAATGCAATTTTGGCAGTTTTTTTTAAAATAGTTTCATTAAAAACTAAAGTTTCCGTCGTCGGTACAAATTATTTATCCAACAACTTCGGAAACTAAAAAAAAATTAATGAAAATAATTTAAATTTCGACATTTTTTTTTTTTCAGTTTAACAACAATCTCGCTAAAGAGGATGTCAACATAACAAAAAAAACACTACATTTTTATTTAGTGATACGCACATTTTCGGATGCACAAAAGCATGAAAAAAATATGTAGCAGCATGAAAATTGAAATTAAACCAAACTGGATAGTTTCGAAAGTAAATTATTATATTTAATATGGAAAAAGTTTATTATGTCAGAAAGTAAAGTAAATAATAATAGCTCAATGGAAGAAAAATACAACAAAAAAACGTGTTTCTCAGTAGTGATATATTTATCTGCACCAGATAACAAAAAAGTGCCCAACTGTGCACACTAAAAAAAAATGAATTTTTTTATTTTATTTTATTTATTTACATTAATTTTTGCGCGAAAATTTAATACCAAAAACCGTCAAGAGCTTTTTATTACCAACAATGAAAATAACAAAAACATTGTAAATTATGTAGACAACGTGATTGAAAAATTGTGGATTACATAAGAAAATATCTACGAGAAAGTTTTTTTTTTATTGTATTTTGTATCTCATCGGCTGAGAAAATTGCACGAGAGAATCTGGTAAACAAAAGTTTTGTAACATAAATTTTGTACATAGTTTTTTTGTTTTCTGGGTTGTTGAAAATTTTAAACAAAAATGAAAAAAAAAAACCATTAAATTGTTGTGTTAAGTACAAGTGACTGGCAAAAAAAAAAAATTGAATCTTCAATAAAAAAAAAAATCGCAAATCCAGCCATTAAGGCGGCGGCGTCAAACCATGAAATTGGCATCATCTTACGATGCACAAAATAATTGAAATTTAGGATTTTATAAAAGAATTAGTTAAAGAAGCAGAGCTCAGCAGTATAAAAAAACAACAAACGAAATAGATAACAAAAAAAAATTAATTTTATGTTACAGAAAACATAAAAGCAACTACAGAGCTAAGCACATGGGAGAGTCCGATCAAATGTTATGCTTGGTTAGGTTGTAGACATAAATTTAGTTAGTGATATTGTTATAATAAAAATAAATTGAAATAAATTTGATTATCAAGTAAATTGGTACAGTAAAAAACAAATTTTAAATTCCCCATATTTTTTTATGTAACCATATCGAGACGAAATGGGTCAATATGTCCCACTGACACCGTGATCTATTAGCTAATCTTGTGCATTTTCGTAATTTTGATATTATTCATTTTTTTGTACAATTTTAAATATATTTTAGTTATGTAACTTCAAAATGGAATTATCAAAAATTTGGTGACCATTTTTTAATATAGTCCAGTTAAGCAGACGCGGTTTAACGTCAAAACATATAAAATGTTTGGAAACAGTTCAACCTAATGCGACCATTTACAAAATAATACAGAAATTTGGATAATTTGAACGTCCCAACGCACATTGGGAATGTTGACAATTTAATTTGACAATTTAGTTGAAGAAAAACTAATTGAAATAGTGAAAGACAACCAAAAAGATTTTACGATAAATTTAGTCGGCGGAACTATATAAATTAATATATCAGACATATGTCATACATATATCAAACGTACTATTGAAACTTTCAGGCTCCCTAAAGAACGTTTGAAACTTTCGAGGTCGCGTAATGAATTATTGAAACTTTGAGGAAGCCTAAGTGCACGAACAGAGTGACGATATGAGCGGTGCTGGAAGCTGTGCTGTAGTGTATTTTTATGTAAAAAGCAACAACAATCACACTACAGCAAAGCTTGCAGCACCATTCATAGCGTCACTCTGTTCGTTCACTAAAGAACGAGGCTTCCAAAAATTGTGTCAAAGAACATTCTTTTTGTTGTATCAGTGTAACTTGCGTTGAGATTTGAGACGGCTAACTCTCGTGTAACGTAAAATCTTATCGGCAGGATTTCCATGAGTTATATCACAGTTTTTGTGTAAAATGATCCTTCCCGTAATAATAAATGTTCTGTGATATGCGATGTTGCAACATATCATTTACGACTGTAAGTACTTCCTATAATCAAGTGGCTTTTATGGAAGAAATGTAATAACTAATTTTAGAAAAAATCTTACCAATAAAAATATATTTAATTTTAAATAATTTTTATATTTTTGTTTGACGATTTATTTTGGACTGTTAATTTCCATATCGACATAAATATATAATCTATTTTTATAACTTGCTTACATCATAAGCCCATAACTAAAGCAAAACTTAAATTTTTATTACCAAAGTTCAAGGTTAGTTTCGATTTTATATTCTTTTTTTAAAAAACACCCTTTTCACGACTCTACCACCATCACAATCTAAAATTTGATGTGATTTGAATTTAAAACAACAAAATTTTAAAATGTGAAATATCAAGTCCAATGACGCCAAACTTATTAAACACATTTTAAATGTGATTTTTCAAAAATTAATTTTAAATTTTCAAAATTTCACATTTTTCTTTGATATATTTTTATTAATGTTTATGGCGTTGTTTTTTGTATGTTTGACATTTATTAAGCGTCAAATGTCAATTAATAAAAAAAAAAATTAAAAATCTGTTTCTCTTTCTCTCTCTAACTAAAACTGAAATTTTAGTTTTTTTATTATAAATTATCTGTTTCCGGTTTTGTCTGATGTTAAACAGACTTTAAATTAATTTGATTTGGTCAAATTTAATTTATATATATAGAACCACCGTTATAACTATATAATTTCGATAAATTATAGAAGGAAATAATAAAACAATTCATTTTAATAAATAAAAAAAAAATAGCCTTAACAAGTCTAAAATAAAAAAATAATTTAAAAAAAAAAAAATTATTTTTATTTATTTGGTTAGGAGGAAAATGGTTCAAGGTTGTTTACAATTTTTGCAAAATAATTTTTAATTATAATTATACAATACTAAATAAGACAATAAAGATTTAAATTAGGGTATAAATAGATAACGATATTATTATGACGATACGATTAAAGTTCCCCGTCAGAGCCGATGGACACATTCTGTTACCATCAAAAATACTGACGATTATTGACAAATTTGGAATTTAAATACTTATATATAAAAAAAAACTATGTACACTTCCATTTATGATAAGAAAACATTAATTTAAAATTAAATTGATAAGAAAAAATAAATAAAATAAAACAATTAAATTATTTTTTTTTTGAAATTTCATAAAAATAAATGCTAAAATCTTTGCGTAGGCGAACACAAAATTATACTTTCTGATATTTAATACAAATTTATTTGTTGTTTGTTGCCGGTGAAAAATTTCATTATTTAAGACCTACTTTGTACCCTCCTACTTCGTACAGTAACAAACTACCAAAAGCGGCCCATACAGCATACACGCGAAGAGATGTTGTCTCAACTTGATGTGTCACACATGTTGTCCAACATATCTTTTTATCCGTACACTTGACCAACATGTTGTCAAACATAAATTAGTAAACATGTCCTGGTGAGTTTTTTAATTTAATTGAATAAAGCAAAAGTAAACGTAAAAGAACTTGTACAAAGGAACAGTAAAGAACTTTTATCCGGAATCGGTATGACGAATGTATAACAGCCATTATCGCACACCGTCAAACATAATTCCGCTCCGAAAAATCAAATTATATGTATATAATTTGATTCTTGTAAAGCGGTTTGACAAACAGTGTGTGACACTATCAAATATTCCCATACACACAATCAAACCTGTATGATAAGTGTTTTCCAACATGTGAAATGTGAATTACGTTCAGTGTTTAATCAGATAGCTTTGATAACCTTGGTTTGCTAATTAAACATTTTAATAGGTCCAAGCAACCGTACGACCATCTGTGAGCATTTCGGCGAGAAGTTAAACTCAATGTGAGGATTGCGGGCCTGTTAACATGAACATGAAAAAGTGCCAAACAGAAATGAAGACTAACATGAATCAAGAAGAAATGCCGATTTTCTTAAAAAAAAAATTTATTAACTGCTGTTATTGACAGATTTATTTAACAGTACAAAATTACTTTGGTCGTGACTTCAATAAATTTTAATTATTTATTTATTTTTATATAATTAATATATTTAAATTACATTTTATCTGATTATGCGAGTTACGTGATTACGTCAACTTTGTTTTGGACCGGTTAAGGATTGAATTTAATAAAATCAACCTTTCTTCTCATTAGTAATTTTATTACATCATTTTTTTATATATTTTTTTTTTTTATAAAAACTTGTTCTATACTTCCTGTATATGTGGTGTAAAAATTTCATTAAAAAAATGAAATAAAATTTTTTTTATATTGTGGTTTGTTTCCCTAACAAAATTTCATTTTACTCAACATTTAGGTACTAAAACCCCGACTAGGAAATTGGATTTAAAAAAATACTCTCAGATTTTGGATAATCTATTAAATTTGATTATACAGAAATAGAAATATAGATGAATTTTAACCAGTTTTCATTGGATGGGTAGATTTGATTAGAGTTACAGAACTAGGCACTACGTTCCCATATGTCACCGCGGCCATTACTGACCTATTGCGACGTTCTGTTGTCTTATAGCTCTTTAATAAAGTTCAGGTTGTAGATGAACCTAAGGGTGAGTTTTAAAGAGCTGGATGTGATATCCTGTGGGTTTAGGAACCCCTTGTTGAAATGTTGGTGTCTGTTACAAGAAAGCCCTACGCATTCACATAGTATGTCTTTGGAGGTTTGGTAGTGCTCACAGAAAATTCTGCAGAGGGGTGAGTGTGATCTATCCAGCTTGTTAACATGATAGTTAAGCCGGCAATGGCCTGTTAGGAAGCCATTTACTAGACGGATTTGGTTTATTTGATGTGTAATAATTTCTTTCCGATAATATTCATTTAATTGAATTAAGAACGTAATGTCGAAAACTTGGTATGAATTGTTGTAATTAATGATGAAAGTAATGATTAACCGATTACAAAAAGAAGCGATGAATTGTGAACCGTTCAAATGAAAACCGTTAAAACGTACTAAACCCTATGTAGAAAAATACAGAAATTAAATCATTTTTATTACAAATAAATTTGAATTATTTATGCAGATTTTTTCTCTTTAAAATCCGGATTTTAATTCTATATTTTTTTTTTTTTTTTTTGCTGGTAATTTTTATTATTTTTCGCTATATATCAATTAATTTTATTGTTTATGTTTTATATGGTAATTTAATTAAGTTTTATTATTTTAACAGTAATTTTTAATGACAGCTTGAACTAAAATTTACAATAAAAAAATCAACATAAATGTATTTTCCATTAAACATTGGAAATAAGATTTTAATTGACACAATATGGATACGACCCTTAGGTTACTTAATTTTTTCGAAAATTAGCGCGCCATTAATAGAGTTTTATTTTGTTAATATATAGGAGCGCCACCTGCAAGCAATAAGCTATAATATTAAAGTAAAATAAAATAAAATAAAAAAAACCTTTATTTTTGCAGAGGGTATTAAAAAAAAGGCAAAGACGAAAATCATATGATGTGCAAATTTGTGATATTTCGCATGTACTGCTGATAAACATAATAAAAAAATTGTTTCGTTTTTTTTTTTTTCATTTTTTGCCTGAATAAATAATTAAATTATATTCAACATACTCAAAATGCTGCCGGCAACCAACAGCATTAAAATTTTAACAATTTCAGATTTTTTGTTATACTTATTTGGTGAAATATGGTAAGAAAGGGAGAAAGAGAAAACATGTGTGTTAAAAAAAAATTGCCTATTTAGTCTAAAAATTTGTAGTCACATTCACATACCTTATGGCTTATGTAATAAAGGATTTGCTTGTTCTCTGTTAATATGGAAATTTTTTTAGATTATATTTTTATTTTACTTTTTTATATACGTACAAATTATGTCTACAGATAAAAATATGGTAAGTCAGTTTTTTTTGTTATGAATTCGTAAAAAGTATGCTTTCTTCTTACAGACTTCTTAATATATATAGTGAAAATTTCTGGTTGAAAATTAAATATGGTAATAATATTATTAGAATTACCTAAAAAAAAAAACTGTTTGTAATAAGATTTGTTGAAATTTATATTCAAATATATTTGTTACAATAAAAAATGTTGGAAAATTATGATTTAAAGTTGGTGAGAATTGATATAATTATGAATAAATTCAAGAAAATATTGTCAATACATTTTATTTAAATTTTAGAGGCAATTTTAATTTCCATTTATTTTTAGTAGTTCGGGTTACATTTAAAAAAAATGGTATTGGCATCACTGGTTTTTGACATTTCTGTTTGGTACTCCTTTAAGAAAAAAATACTAAATCGATTTCAGCAATCTATACTCGTAGTACTAATTCATATGTAAATGTCTTTCTTATTCAAACGTTTACGTTACGATACATTTACAATTCGATAAAGATGTAACGAAAAAGAAGCTTGTTGTAAGAAGAAATTATTTTGCCAGCGGTTCAAAAATGAAACGATTTTTTTAGAGGGAACACTGTATGTATTGCATATATACAGAATATCTAGTTCTGTGAAATGATACAGTCCTCTGGTCCTCTCTAGCCAGTAGTGTAATAGTGCAAAGGATAATTTAAAAGTAAATTATTTAAATTTAATATGCGGGTAATTGGAAATACGATAAAAAATACTTTGATTAGGAACTATAAATTTCAATTACGTACATTTATATTAATAAAATGCACCTGCACAAAAATGCTCTTAAGCTAAAACTGTGTATCTAAGAAGTCCACAACAACAAAAATGTGTCATATTTCAAAATTGACAGATAATAATAAATTTATGAGTATTTCATTTTGAATACTAACTAGACAATAATTATTCGGTGCAGTAGCACACTAACAACTAAAACTTTCGGATTGCATATTTACATAATATGATTTTAAGACCTCTTACTTTTCAAAACTAACTAACAAAAAAACACACCTAATTTGATTATATACTCAATTTCTACTTAATTTTTGCATAATTTTAAATGTAATTTTTTTCACAATTTAATTATATATTTACAAATTATTTCATATTTCTAATAATTGAAAATTTCAATACATAATTCAATATTTTTGACCTATAAAAATTAATTTCTCAAAAATATTGCTACCCCCCTGCTTTTCCGTATAAATAATAAATTAACTAAAAAAAAAAAAAAATTGTTAATTTGCTAAAAATAACAAACCATTCATTATAAAAAAATTAACAAGTAAAAATTTTTTATTTTCAATTAAACATTATTTAAACATAAATTTCCCCCCACATCGATTACAATAATAAAAAGTATCAAATTCAAATAAATAACAATTATTATTTTTTTTTGCAAATCTAAACAAATCTTAAAAATTAATTTTTGAAAATGGAGAAATAAAAACATTTATTATTTTCAACATGAAAACTTTTGCTTTTAAAAAATAAACAACAAAATTCAATAAAATTATAAATATTAATTACAATAAATAAAAATTATTTTCATTTTATATAATAATTAATATAACAATAATTTTTTTTTACTTTGTTACAATTTTTGTAAAAGTTATGTATCACATTTGAAATTGCGCGCTCACTTTAATTTCTATCAATAAACAATTTACCTCAGATAATAATATCCACACCCCCCGAATCGAACCTCTTATAACCTTCCTTTCACTTTTTTTTTATTTATAAAACAACCAAAATAATAATATTAAAATAAAACTGATTGAAAAGTCTTCCTTTTCCCTTCACTTGGACAAGAGATTTTTCAACATTCAAATTATATTTGCTGACATGTGGAAATAATTTCCGAACAAAAAAAAAATATTTCCTGAAGTATAAAATAGCGTGGCAGCTCACCAGCACTAGTAATAGCAATCGGAAAGTTTTTTTTTTTTTTGCAAAATACAGTGATCTATTTACAGTACTGTGTATTATTATGATTTGTAAGTGGTTTCGATAAGTGCTCATTTTATTATTAATAGTAAAAGCAGAATCCAAATAATAATAACATTGAAAAATATATACTTGAAATGAAAAATCTGTTAATATTATTAAATCTGACACATCCGGAACTGTCAAAAGTTAATTTTATTATGAGCGAAGTGTTACAATTTTATAATTTTTTCTTCATCCACAAATTCTAATTTTTAATATGAAATTTTAATTATTACTGAATTAATTAAGCAATTAGAGTAGTAATTTGACATAAACTTCGCTATATGTCAAATAAACTTTGAACATATTTTGACAGTTCTTATAAAATATATAGAAAATTATGAAAATTATATTATGATTTAATATAAATTTAGTCGTCTTTATTTTATTATTAAGTCTCTTTTGTCAAACTTGGAAATTTTTTGACATATGTCATTAATTTTTTACATACAAGCAATTTGAAACAACTGTCAAACTTAATAAATTTTTATTCTGTTTTAAAACAATTTAATATTATACGAAAATTTGTAACCAAAAACATTTTTGACATTATAATTAATAATATTTTAAAGATTTCGCTTGTCAGAGTACCTTAAATGACGTAACAAACAACTGTCATAAAATATTAATATTTATTCACAAAATTTTAATTTAAAATATTCTCCTGGTTGTTACTATGCCACAAGCAATGTTTTTTTTAGGTTTCAGCAAAGTTTTTTTCAAATTCTCGCCACATCTGTACAAATGTATACACAGTTTACTGTCAAAATTTACGTGCAAACATTAATTGACGTAACAATTATTGTCATAAATATATAAGTACATACATATTTTTTATATTTAATTTAAAAGTCAATGTTCTAACTTAAATATTAAATAATATATTATAAATTTTCAATTTCTTTAAATAAATATTTGACATCTCTGGTATTGTAAAAAGTTGACAGATAATACAAATTGACTGACATAAGTAAAATATGTTTTTAATATATTATCATATTTTTCATTATTTTTCCTTATTATATATTAAAAATGTTCTAAATTTATATAAATTTTTGTTGTATATGTAGAAATAAAGTACGCAATAATTTCTTATTTGATTACATTCACCCTTCATTATCTTTGACAGTGTATAATTGAAGAAGATTATTTATTAGGTTTTTGTAACATTGTAATTAAAATGATGCTATTTTTAAAATTTTTATAATGATTACTATACTCTATTACTGTGAAAAATCTATAATGGAAATTTTTTTTTTTTATTGAATCAATAATTCCCTCCCCAATCTAAATTAAGCATATTTTATGCTTTTATTTTGTTGTTGTTGTGGAATTATAAAAAAAAAATTAAATTAGTTAGTGACTCATAAAAAAAAATGTGCTCACAGTAAAATTGTTGTTGTTGTGTGTATATAAAAGATATTTTAATTGATCAAAATCATAAATGGATAAAGAGGAAATGTTATTCCGATGTGTGAATAATTTTATTTCTTAGTTTTTTTTTTTTGGTTATGAAGTATTTTATTTGATGATGATGATGGGAACTGGGAACAACATATTTTAACATATAAATTTTATATGTATTTATTTATTTTGATTTAATGATTGAATAAAGTCAGTCACTGAAATTTAAGTTTATGTGGAAATGATGATAAGTAGTTTTTTTTTTTTATGTTTTGTTTGCTGGTTAGTTAATTTGTGGGCAAAACTTCTAAATTTTAGTTGTTTTGTGTGTGGGGGAGCAAGCAAACCACGAGGTCAATAATTTTTTAATATTCATTTTTTTTTTTTTTTAGTTTTGTAGTTTTAGGACTTTTATAAGATGTTGTGGGTAAAAAAATTGCTTTTTTCTTAGTATAGTTTACGTTTTTGGTTAAATTTCAATATTTTTAATTGAAATAAACTTAAATTCTAACAAATTTTACATTGAATTTCAAATAAAGTTTAAATTAATAAATAATTTTTTTAAAATAATTTAGTCAAATTTTATTAACAATTCCGGGTATGTAAAAATTTTAATATTTCAAATTATAAATCATTAATTATTGACATATTATATTTAATGTCAGATTTTTATATAACTAGTAATAATTATTGTTCTCTCGAGAAAGCTGGCCATAAATTTAATCCGTTTATTTTGTGAAATTATAGTGTGCAAATGTCATGAGAACTGATAAAGAGGAAAATGACCAAATACGTTATAATTAGCTGTGACTGAATAGATTTTTAGTTCAAGAATAAATTGAAAATGTGTTAAGTAATTCAGTTAGTATCGTAAAGAAATGTACCTAGTTAAGTTATATTAGTAATATCATTTGCTTCAGATACAGAATGCTTACTTAAACAAATAGAATTCAACTTTTAATGTATACTGCTACATATTTTCATAAATTTTTATTGTATATCCATGGAAATATTATTTTCCTAAATTTTGACATTTTTCATTTCGAATTCGGCTAAAGATTAACGAATTTGCTGCTTTATTATCGTGTTCGTGACATCTGTCAAATTTTTTATTGAAAATTTTCATTATTTATGACTTTATTATACGAAATGTTATTAATTTTTATTAATATTAGTTTATCCTACAACAAATACAACAAAATATAATCAATATAATAATTATATAAAATCTTTAATTTAATTGCACAATTTCTAAGCTAAAAATTGCACAAATTTCAAATAATATTCTTTAGCTTCTTCAATTTGTTACATAGAAATTGTTTAAAATTAAAATATTTTCGATTTTTTTTTATATTTTTATATAATAACAAATTAATTAAAAATTAAAAGGAAATGTGATTCTACCAGCGAACAAACCAGCCTTGAAATAAATTATTTATAAACATTTCATATTTTTTTTTTTAATGATAAAAATTATTGTAGTTATTTGTAGTGAGAAATGAAATCCATTTTAGTATACAAAATTCCTAATCACAAATTATGAAGCAAAACAAATCTATAACGAACGCCACTAAAAAAAAGAATTATACAAGTAGAAGCAAAAAAAATCTTTAAGCAGCTGCTTTTATTTATGAAAAAAATAAATAAAATAAAATCGACAGTTTAAAATTATGTAAATATAATATATAGTTTCAGTTTAGTAAACGTTTTAAGGAAATTATTCAAGCGAGAAGATAAAAAAAAAAAAAAAAAAATCATTTTTAGTAAGAATTTTATATAATAAATTATAAAATTTTGTAAATATTGAGAAGCGAAAGATTGTGTGTTATACAAAAACAAATAATTTTAAAATAATGTCAAATCACAATTTAAATTTTAGCTAAATTTTTGGGAATTTATAAACACCATACTTATAAGAATTTAAAATTTAATCAAATCGTAAATTATTCTATTACAGGCTGTTACATAGAACCAATTTCTTAATTTAAATAATTTTTTCAAAGTTGTGTAGAGTATTTAAATTTTAAACTGTCAAAATTTATAAATCATTAGTCGAATTCTCGGTCTGTTAAAAACATGTAAATTTTATTAATTCGGTTCATTTTTTACTCGAAATAAACGTAAATTTCGACTCTTATATGAAATCAGCGACAGAATATTAAAAAGACGGATTTCATTATTCATCGATTTAATTCTTTATTCATTCATGATTCATGATGTAGAAATGGATTTGTGAAGAATGTAAATCCATTAGCAAACATTACTTGATAATGTAAAACAAATTTTGCGAGTATTTTTCAAAACAAAATAATTCAAATTTTAAATGTAATTTCTAGTATATATATAAATAGGTAAATGTAAAAACTAATCAGACCTTATTCACCAAATCTACATTTCATATAAATAATCATAAATAAATTATTCCTACATCATTTTCTTGTAATAATGTTACAACTCTGAATGAGCTGTCTTACGCTTTTTGAAGTTATTAAGTATGTATACAATTACAAAAACAACAAAAACTATAAGATAACTTTAAAATAAACACACCGATAATTATCCTATCCAAATTATAGTTTAATCTGTCAAAAATGACCTAAATTGTCCGAAATATATTACAGTTCATTATATCATAACATAATAAAAATAAACCGACTAAAAATTTGTGCTAATTAACAATATAAACAAAAACAACAATTTCCCTACTCTATTTAAAGTTTGTTCACTCATAAAAAAACAAAAAAAAAAAACATTTTATCAATGAATTTTCTCAAATGACTTAATTAAATAATTGAGATTATTATAAAATATATAATAAAAAATAATAAAATAGAAACTTTTCTCCATCAAATTAAATGTGCAACTAACAAAAAAACAAAAACCATAATAATAAACTATTAAAAGCTGCTTAATTTTTTTATATATACATCACTATATATAAAAAAACACTAGCTATATTTTATTTTAAATATGAATTTATTGACCTCTTCCGGCTCTCGAGACTATCAAAACAACAACAACAACAATAAATACAGTAATAATTTTAATAAATTGTGTGTTTTAGCGCGCAAAAAATAAATAATTTCTGTTAAGCATAAAAAAAAAAAAATACTACTCACAAAAATATATTAATAAATTCTAGAAAATTAAAAAAAGAAAAAAATATTACAAGGAAATAATCATTAAAATTAGTTGATGAACAAAAAACATATTGTCAAAAAAAAAAAAAACATTTTTGGCATAAGGAAAAGCCGGAAGTTTTAAAAATAAAATTTCTTCAGTTTATAAAACAGCAACAAAAAAAAAAGGACTTTTTCTTTAGGGATTTTTTTTTTTTTTTTTTGTGAAAGCATTTAAATATAAAATCTGTAATGAATGATAAATATGAAAAAGATTTTATTTTATATCTTTATTTTTTTGGGCATCAAAAATTATTTGAATTTTAAACCGATAATAATAAATTTTTGGAACAGGTAGTTTTTTTTTTTCTGAAGGGATTTATATATTATTTTTGTAATATTTAATTCTGGGAAAAATAAAATACAAATTTTTTCTTACAGATTTGCTTTAAAAATAATCCGGTAATTCACCATTATTGTTTTTCAAATTATTTTTTAAAAAAAAAGATGTACATACAAACACAAAATAATTCAATATATTCATATGAAAATTGCAGATATTTATTGACCTTTAATATATATACTTTGAATAGCTGTTCTGATATATTTTTACGATAGTAAAAATTGATTTATTCAGCTCCAAGTGCAATACTCTTTTAATTGTTTGTTTAGTTAGGTATACCGTATACCAAATATCTTCAAATTTCGAGTTGTAATAATGGGTCTTATTATACATATTTGTAATCCTTATCCTTGTAATAATAATAATAATAATAACAATAATAAATAATTGATTAATTTGAGATATAATATACATAATTATATATGTATATTTTCTTGTTTGGCCGGATCTCAAAATTTCAGTAGCTTGGAATCAATAATATTAGTTAAGTTCATTTCTGTAATAAATAGACAATAAATTTCTTTGTATCTAATTCAATTTTTCATATCAATATAGAATTACTTTGTGATTGCACAATTTTCAACATTTAAATATAAATACACGGAGAACGTAATATAAATCAATAAATTTTATTTTATAAATAATATAAATTTAGTTTTTGTCATCCCCTAATAAAAAATAATATAATTATTATTCTCATGTGAACCAAAACGGAAATCTCTACAGAACAATTTTTCTTTAATGAGAACCAAGAAAAATGCGCCTTACAATTTTTATGGAAGAAGAAAGTATAAAATTCTTTAAAGAAAGTAGAAGTTGTCGTCTTAGTTTTTGAAAAACACGTTTTAAAGATTGATAATATTTTAATGTCGTCAAACAAATATAAAAATATTCTTCTCACATAGAATAATAAATTAAAATCTTAAGAAATTCGAGGGAAACAAATTCTTGGTAAAAACTTATTTAGGGTTAGTTATAAAAATATGTTTTTAATATATGAAAAAAAAAAATCGTTTCTTGGTTGGCAATGAGAGGTAGAATTTTTATTATATATTTATTTATTTTTTTTGGGTAATGTAATTTTATATTTAAATTTATGATAGTAAATTTAGATCACAGATATTATAAATAATTCAACTCTAAAAATAGATGACATAAGAAATTCTAACGACAATTTTTTGAATATTTTAACATAAGAAAAAAAAAATAACCTCAAAAAAATTATTTGACAGTTTTATTTTGAGGTTATTTCATTTTACCAAATTAATAAAAAAAAAAATATTATTAAAAATATTTATAATTTAAATTTTGGCAAATTAAAATCGTAATCTACAAAAATTCTTAAATGTTAAATTTACATACTTTTTTTTTATTTATCCAGTTTTTTTTTGTTGGTAATCCACAAATTTTTCTTTCGGTGGTAAATCCAAATAAAAAAAATTGAAATTTTCTTTTAAATTAATTTTTTTAGTTAATCCAAAAAAAAAATATCGTTTTTGCGAGAAAAGTTATTAAAAATTTTAGTTATTGTTTCTTGAAAACTGATAATTTCATTTATAAATAAAATTAATTAATTTTCCTTGCCTCTATATATATTAAAAACACTTTTTTGATAATTATTTTTTTCTACGATTTATAATTTAAACTATTAAACATATTTTTTTTTTTCTATTTTAGAATTAAGAGATTTTTGTCTAATTCTAACAATAAAAATAATTCTTAATTTCCGTTAATTGCGTACAATTTAAATTATTTTTTTTGAGGTTAAAAACCAATAAAAATAATTTCAAACACGATGCTTTTCGCGCGCGCAATTACACAATTATAAACACACACAATAAAAAAAAATAAAAAATTAACAAAAAAAAAAAATTTTTTAAATTTTTTTTTTTAAGAAACACTAACCAAAAAAAAAAAAGTTCGAACCTTTTTTGTCTAAAATAATTTTTTGCTGGTTTTTTTTTTTGTGTTAAAAAAATTGCTGTTTAATATAAATTTAGAAAACTTTTGAATTTAATTATTAAAAAACGCACAAATTTTTCCCGAGTTTTTATTTTCAATAAATAAAATTAAATTATTTTGTTTTCTTTCTAAAATTTTAGAAGAAACTTTTTTTTGTGTAATTTTCCTTGTTAATAAATAAAAAAAAAAAACAGTTTTTTTTTCCTTGTCTATTAATTTTAAATTTTCTTTATTTGTCCTAGGAACGTCGTTATTGCGCGAAGTTTTTAAAGCAACTGAAAGTCAAGCAAATTGAAAAGAAAGGAAAATGCTTCGCTGTTGATGTTTTGTTGCCGATGTTGCAGAGGTTTTTTTTTTGGGTAGACAAAAAACCAAAAAAAAAAATACACAAAATCATGAAACGCAAACGACCAACGACAAAAAAAAATACCAAAAGCGTTTAAAAGGAAGGGGAAATTTTGGAGGAGAAATTATTTACGGTTGTGTTTTAATTTATGTGAGAAGCTGAGAAGTGAGAATGATATGATAAAGATAATTTAAAATAAAATATGATGATAGAGAAGAGAAAAATGAAAAACATATAAAATTATGAAGTTGTGGAGAGGAGATGGAGACTGGAGAGAATTTGTTGGATTAGTGTGACTGTGAGTGAGTATGCCAGCGGCGGCGACGGCTTTTTAAATCCAAATATAATGAAATAATCCAAATCCAACACTTCGAAATTTTGATTAATTTTTTTGTTTATAAAATTTTTCGCTTTATTTATTAGGCGAATTGAATCATATCGGCTTCGGCGGCGACTGTCTCTGTATTAATTTTAGTAACAAAAAATGAGAAACGGAACACGGAACAAAACATAAATAGAGTATGCGTTTTTGTTTGTGTTGTCTGTTGTGTAGAATTAGTGAAACCCTCTGGTGGCGATAAATGGAAACAGAAATAAACAATAAACAGGGGAAAAGAGAAGGAGTTAAGAAAAATATGTAATCATGAGATAGTATTAGTTTCATTTGGAGACTTCCTCATGAAGACTTTTTTTATACGCATTTGGATAAAGAAATATTTTATTTAAATAGGAAACAAAGGAAGAATTTTTGGTTTTTGTTGTTGTTGGTTGTGCAAGGTTTACAGACTTGGTAACCATGAACTGGGGAGTTTGCTGATAGTTTGTTTGTTTAATGTAAATATAAAAATTATCATATCGTAATAAAGAAATAACTATTTTTGAAAAACACCGACAACTGACGACAATATTTTAGTTAAGTTTTTAAATTATGTAGCTCAGTTTTGAATTGCAATTGCAATTTATTAACATACAAAAATTTAAATTATGTTTACGAAAATTGTTATTTACATATTTATATCTAATATTTTACATTTGAATTATTAAATATTTACTTAAGAATACAATTATTTTGAAAACAGATTCATATCCAAATCAATAACTATGTAAACTAATTTAATGTTGTAAAATTGAATCAATAGAAAAAGTCATATTGGAGAGGTTAGAGAAGTGCCAAGTAAAATATTCTAAGTTAAAGAAAGTTAGTACATTTAAACAAACTATGCAAATGATACTGATTTGTCTTCCGATTTTTTATTAGATGGTACTCGCTTGTTCACCGGATATAAAATTCTTTCTATACAACAAATAAAGTTAATGATTATTGATAATGTAATTTTCACGTTTCATTCAAAATTCTAACTTAACACATATTATTTAAAAATTTTATTACAAAGTTAAACCTTCAAAATTAAAAATTTGCCCAGTGTTGTAAAGCAAATGTTAGAGTTAGATCGATTATCCATATCGCAATCTATCTAAAAAAGTAAGTAAGACCAAATTGTAATATATAGTATATTTTACAACAGACGAACCTTTCAATCACTAGGAAAACCGGATGGCAATTGCTCTTATATTTTGGATTGTGGTTTGTTGTAATACTAATTAAATTATTAAAATTATATTGAGTATCGATTATTGAATTTCAGTATAAGAAGTAACAAATCGTGAGCGGAATCTTTTAAATATCAAAAATCAGTTTGGCTTTACATACCAAAACTTTTAACACCAATCAGTTATTAAATTGATTTTTTGTCAGAAACTTTAACTCTGTCTCACGAGAATCCTGTAATAAAAGTGATTGATGATAGGTAAGGCAAATCTCATTAGATTTGTCTTATGCAAGTACAAATACACCCCATGAGCCAGGATGAAACGACAATTTCTGATCAACATGTTGGACCAAACATGAGATTTTCATGAGACATCATAAAATTTTCCTCTGGTGTGTTAAGTGTTAGCATGAAATAAATCAGCACTTTAAATAATACAAAAATAAAATACGAAGACGTGAATACTCGACTATAAAATAATTAATAATGAATGAATCTAATAAGCTCAATAAGTTAAATATAAAGTTAGTTGTTCACAAGAAACCGAACCAGATGCCATCATAAATATTAAAACTATGCCACACCACAAGGCACTCTTTCGTATCTTACGAATTTAATGAGAATCGATTTCAAATTAAAATAATTGAAAATCTCCCAGAATTGAAAATTTTTACAGATTCTAAAATAAAATTACGAAAATATTTTACAAATCAAAAAAAATAGCCGGTTATTAAAATAAAACAAATTAAAAAAATTATCAAGGAAATTGAAATTTATTTTATGTTTAGAGTTTAGTGTATTAATAACTCTAAAAATTAATTTCTCAATTTAATGTTTCCGTCAAATTTGTTTTATTTTGATTTTTTAGGCGCAGCATTTTGTATACGGTACGGAAAAGTAAATTTTTGTTTTTTTTTCCAAAGCCGGAAAGCTTAATTTTAATTTTAATATTTTTTTTTTTTTTTTTTTGAAAAAAGATTAAATGTTGATTTAATGATTTATTTATTTGCAAATTTATGAAGATATTTTTCAAAGAGATTTTAATATTTATAATAACAATAATTAATATCCAGCTGACTTGAATTTAGAGATAATTATGTAATGTATAGTAGTATATAAAAATTTTGATATATTTTCAAATAATCAGCATTAAATTATGACAAAAACAAAAATAAAAAATTCTAAGAGATTCAGATATCTTTTCTCAATAAATAGATATAAAAAATTAAGCAAAAAAAAAATTGCATAAAATTAATTTATAAATTATTATTTTGTTTATTGGTGGATCAAATTGCACTGTTGTCAGCACGTACAATATGGTGATAACTAAAAAAAAAATATTAATTTTAAAAACTACATCAAAATAAAAATATTGTGATGTTTAAATAACACGAAAATTTAATATTACGAGGAGTTAAAACAGTCACTATGAAGTGTTGTGATCGAAAAAAAAAAATTTTGAAATTCAAACAAATCAATTTTGCTAAGCAAAGTTTCATATAGTAATTAGTTCTGCGATTTCAATTGATTTTGGCGCATAGCTCTGTTTCATGATCTAATTTAAACTTGTGATGTATAACTTTAGTTTGTCACTATCCCTAGGATTCGGATTAGGAATAATGGGTTGGTGGTCGTTCAGGCAGAGGACAAACCACCGCATACCCAACTAATTATGGTCAGTTGATATCCAGGCTCCTATAGAAGCCTAGAATCTTCCTGACGGCCAGACCTTTGGTGTAGTTAAGACATAGAATATAGAAACCCTTTACCAAGGTGTGTAAGCCTTTTACGGGCCACAGCCTCGTAGTCGCAGAGGATGTGTTCCGCAGTTTCATTATCTTCCGAACAGAAGCGACAGTCTCTGTTTTCCCTATATCAAAATTATATAAAATCGTATTCCTAATCCTAATGCAAGCTAGTAAATCTGAAATTTTTGACATATTCCTGTTTTTTTTCATAGACTACGACTTTTGGGGTACCCCTAGTTTAGTGTAGCTTTTTTTTTTTAGCTTAATTAATTTATTTTTTTCACATATTTAAATTAGGATTTGTTTCCAAGGTAAACTTTTAGTAAATGGATCACATTCCAAAACAGAAGTTTTTTATTTTTCATATTTTTTTTTTAAAAAATTTTTTTCAAAGGGGAATTGAAGAGGTTTGTTAAGCGTTTAAATTTAACCTATATTTATATAGAACTTTTTTTTTATTATATAATTTGTTGACAAAGTAATTTTCGTCTTGACATGCAATTGATTAATTTTGTTGACAGCTATAGCGAGATTTAGATTATTACATAGGTGACACACATAATCATAATTTAAGAAATTATAAGAAAATTTTATATGAAATTATGATTTTTGAAAGGTTCAATTGAAATTTGGAAGCTTATAAATAGATTAATAAGTAACTAAAGTTCTTAGCTACCTAGACCTTTTTGGTAAAATTTATATAATTAATTTTTAAATATTACATTCGCAACAATATCAAAATTACGAATTATACGCCGGACAGTATCATTCGATGTTATAAAATTGAGATGGGAATTCTAAACTACAAATTTCAACAAAAATATTTGTTGATACTTAATTTTTAATAAAACTTTAAATACGTTCAGCGTTTTATCACATTTTTCCCATTCATTCTAAGAGGGAAGTATAAATTTTTACAAAACTTAATTTGCTTACAATCTTTATATTTATTATAATATTTTTGACAATTTATCAAAATTATGGAAGCTGTAGGTATTCTTAAGCAAGGGTTACGATTTATCTGTACTATCTGGAAGGGTCAACTGCCTCACATACGCAACAATTACACAATCTTTACTGATTTCCTGCACATAAAGAGGAAAAGTATATACTAATTCTGAGATTAAGTCACGGAAGCATTTGATTAATACATCCAAGATTACGAACCTTAGTCTAATTAAAAGCTTGAGGATATGTGGATTTTCATCTTTCCATCAAACCATCGATTCATCTGATACAACTTGAATTTCGACCTCAGTTTACACTATTTTATTGATCGATTTTCATTCAAATGTCAACATTTTTCGTAATGTCAGTTACGACGACGACAAAAAAATATCATTAATATTTGGAAAATAGATTAAAGAGTTATTATTAATTTATGTTTAACGTGTTTTATATAAATAATCATTATAAATATAAAAATAAACATCTGACAAATCTCTAATGTTTTTTAAATAAATGACATCACCTTGGTAAGTAAATAAATATTAATAAATAAATAGGCATTTTATACCAGTTCTTAACCTATAAAGGTCAACTAGTATTATTTATCTATAAACAAAATAAAAAAAATCTTGATACAAAAAAATTTGAAAAAATGAAATTATTCAATTCAACAAAATCAATGTACACAATAATTTTTGTATATCACAAAAGTGTCACAAAATTTGTGTTTACGTAAATATTGATTTATTTACCTGATTAAAAAACCAACAAGAAGAAGAATATTTACCATTAAAATTATGCTTTACCAAAATGTGATTTTATGTCAACTAAAAAATTATACTGAAAATGTATTGCAATAAAAAATCAAATTTAACCGCAATTAACCTTTATTCCCCCCCACAATAATTTCCGAAATAACCAAGATTCTTTGTTTCCACATCTTCAAATACTTAAAGTATATATGTAAAAAATATTTGCTATCTGGTTAATTTTTTACCTATATTATAAAACGTTTTCTTTTGATAAATTACCAACTGTCAAAAAAAAACTTTTGCAAATCATTTTAAAATTTTGTAGTGTTTCTTTTTTTTTAAAGGTCATTCAAGTTTGTAACACACTATAATGATATTAATTTTTTTTTTTGGAAAAAAGCTAAAGTTGCCCATACATTATTCAACGTGATTGTTAACGTGTTGTCATTTTCACACGAATTGTAAATTTTCATTACGCACAATTCAACTCGGTTTACAACCGACAATACGACAGTTCTTTGTAAATAAAAATCAAATAATTTTATTTTTATTTTTCCATGCTAGTGTCAAATGTCAAAAAAACAAAATCTGTAACAAAAGTTGGGTGATAAATAATTATAATTTAATATTATTTCAAGCAATAAAAAATATTGCTAACATAAATATATTAAAACATGTGTTTTTTCTTGACATCAAACGTCGAGAAATGTCATTTTGGTTGTACAATTTTACTATACACTATACAACTTACAAACATTAACAAATGTCCACAAAAATTAAAATATTTTAATATTTCTTCAACCGATTTCTCAACCGTTTAAAAATGATTGTCAACGTGTTATAAACTTGCAAGTATCATCTTGAGCTTGACCAACATGTTGTATAATGTATGGGCAGCATAAGTTTTTGTAATATATTTTTATGTGAATTATTCGTAGTTATTTTTTGTTGGTGATTATTATTGTAATGATTTTTCCTGTTACGAAATTCATGTTAATTCAAAAAAATATGATTCACTCTAGTTAAATGACCTTTTGAGAGACTATAGAGTTGGGTATGGGCTGGTATTGGTTTCAAGATTTTATTTTACATTTAAAAATTTACAAAAGTTAAACTACAATTTTAAATTTTATGGTTAGTGGCAATATTAAATAATTCTAATTAAATTTTGAATTTAATTACTTTTGTATTTAAAAGTGACATTAATGTAGCTATAAAATTACTATTATTAATAATCTTATTTTGACAGTTTTAATTTATTAATGTCATATTTGTTTATAATTGTCTATAATTTTTTTTTTTGAAATATGTAATTAAATTCTTAGGTCTTATTTTATGCAATACTTTTTTCAATTACTGCAAATAAAATTAAAATAATAAAAATTTATAAATTATTTGGAATATAACTAAATGCTCCAATTATAGTGTGACAAATTTGAGCCTTGATTTTTTTGATCAGATAATTAGTAAGTGTGACTGACAATTTCATTATAGATTCCATGTACATATATGTATTTAAAGGAAGATTGTAACCAGACAATTTAAGAAATTAATTGCAAAAATATATTACATTATTGAGAAGGGTAACATATTGAGCCATGTAAACTGTAATAATTATGAAATAAATGATTAAAACAACTAATTATAAGTCGTTCACTATATAGCAAAATTTGAGGTTATTTCTGACATTTCTGTATATTTAGTATATGTAAAAAATATTTAAGATCTGCGCGAATGTAAAACGACTTGAAACTTCGAATTTCAAACCAACGTCATTCTAAAAATCTCTAATTGATACTTAACATGATTTGATTACCGAATTCTTGTTACTTTATAAGCTTTTCGAACCCCGAAGCATTGGAATTTGATAACAAGCTTTTCATATTCAGAATAAAATGCTCTTATTAAAAGTATTAATAGAAATGATAGTACGAAGTACGATAGATAAATTGTCTTGACAGAAACTTAACACATAAGTATATGAATTTTTAAAGTATGTTTAATGTATTTAAACAAAGTGAAATCATAAGGCATTTTGTACTAGTACAAAAATGGCTAAAAAACTACATACATACTCACAAAATTATAAAAATACTGCAGAAATATTGTTTTAAACCCTTTATTATATTACTGATTAAATCGTATCCTTAATTTCCCCAATAAGTTAAGATGAGTGGTTGAAGATTCATATGATTATCGCGCATCAATAGAGGTCACGAACGATGGAGCTATTGTAGTCCCTGACAGGTTTAGAAAACTAAAGCTAAAGCTAAAGCACTACATCAATTAAAAAATTTATGCTTATAAAGGGATCAATTCTACACAAACGTATTGTTGAAAGGGCTGACTAATTATGCGTCTTAAATATTGATAACTCAAGTGAATCTCTCAATGTCAGGCAGTAGATACTGCTCCCAGTATCTATAGTTTCATATCATCCCCACAGCGGCATAAGCCGAAGAAGGTGCCGTGTGTTTACGGATCCAACAATGAATATATAATGAGAAGGCCGATCATATTCCTACAGATGCAAGCATGTAATTACTTTGTCTTAATCCATCTCGTACTTAAATATTTCGAATTAGAATATAATTTTTTAATTATAATTTATTTTTTACATATATTATACCAAAACTGATTTATGATAATTTTGTTTTAAGCTTTTTAATATGTGCGAAGATTTGAAACTTTAGAAGCGTTCTACACACGTGATTTTTCTACGGAAATTGTTATTAGTATTTAACTAAAAATATTCTTTATTTTTTTTGTATTTGTTCATGATTTTTTTTTTGATGATTTCTTTTTTTATGTAAAGGTTTTTCAACCATAATTTTTATCTAGTTACAATTTTACGTTGAGTTACATATTTTTTTGTTGTTGTTTTATTTTAATATGGTTGGTCAAAATAGTTTAGATACGTAATGCGTAACATAATAATGAAAAAAAAAATTCTTATAATATTTTTTGAACCGAAACTGACGGGACAAAGAGTAATTAACTTTTATTAAAAGTTATTATTTTATGTTTATAGAATTTTTCTATTTTTTCTATTAGGGGTTTTTAACATTTTCTAGACCAATTTTTGTAGCCATTATTATAAGAATAATATCATTAATTTTGTTATTTTGTACTAGTAGTATATAAATTAACAAATAATATGTTTGAAAAACATAAATTTTCTAAAAGTCTATTTATTTATTTATAGTGTTAATTAAGAAGTCGATTATTTGATTAATTTTTTATCATTTTTTGAACCCTCTTTACAACAAAATATTTATATATAAGAATTTCTTAGAATTGTATAATGAAATTTGATGTATTTTAAGTTCAGTATGAATGATCTTTGAAGCGAAAATTAGACCGGTTGAAAAGGAATAATATTTATAAAATGTTTCTTGAATATCTATACAAATTTTGCCTATAATTAAAAATGTTAATTTGATGATGACGCCTTTATCAAAAAATAGATATAAAGAAAAAATGTTGTCCATGATCTTGAATGGCATAACCGCCGGATTGAAAGAACGACATTTTCCTCTTACCAAAAATATTTTCTTATGCATTTATTATCAAAATTTTGATGTCATAGTTTGTTGTGTGTAATATAGCTACAAAAATTTTTGTTCAACAACTTTAGAAATCCTAAAATTTTATAATACTAACCTACACCAACAATTGTCCACTCTTTGAAAGCTGGTATTAGATAATTTACATAAAACATTGTGGTAACGTAAGATAACGAGGATTAATTTAAGTGTGACAAATATGTGACCATAAATTTTATATAAACTTTTAATAAATATTGTGAATTTTTTGGGTTATTTGTTAATCTTTCAGGTTAAATATATTAGAGATCATAAAAATGGATTCTATTTCGGTATTATTACCATCGATATAGTTTTTGTATAGGCAGTTATCATTGGCTATTCGAAATAATTAAGAATATGGAATATTTTATAGAATTTGTTATAGCCTAATTTACTTATTAGAAATTCGATCCAATAAAATGAATTGGTAAATTATTTAATTTCTAAGTAAATTTCAGTATAACATGAAATTCTTAAATTTAAGATAGAAATTCCAAATTTTATGCAAAATGTAAAATTGAATTCGTGAACTTATTGCTAGTAATGAGAGCAGTAGCTCATGGATTACCAATCTATTTATAAATTAGTATTTTTTCAGAAAATTTAATGTAAAATTGAAAAGAACCTAAGAAAAGATATAATTTTCTAAATGAATGTTGGACAAAACAACGCGGCGTTATCAGTTTTAATATTTTATTATATAATTTCTTAATTCACATTCCCGGCAATCCTCCAAAATAGCAACATAAATAATTTTTTTATATGCCAGAGCAAGAGCAATAAAAAAATAATAATTATATAAATAAATTTTATTAGGTCATTTCCATAATAATATCAGTGAGTGATAAGCCCCTGCATAGAGTTGCTAATTTCTCACATCAATTGTCGTCCGACACCACCACAACCACTACGACTATAAAAAAAAAACTAATGTGTGGTATCTTCCGATAAAACATATTAAAGGCATGAGATCATTTTAAATAATTTTTTTTTTTAACAAATAAAAATATTCTTATGAAATTTTTTTTTTTGTAGGTCTTTGACCAGAACGAACAAGGAAATCAGAATTGAAAAAAAAAAAAAATACTTAACTAAATTTTTTTTTTATACCTTAACTTAACACATTAAATAATGTAAATTATTACGTGTAACGTAATATGAGTCAAATAGAAATTATGTATTTTTAAGTACATTTTGTTTTTGTATACGAAATACCCTAAAGTTTCACATTGTCCACCTTTCCGTCTGTCTGTTATCACTAATTAACCGATTCTATAGGTATAGATGATCTAATTAAACGGCTTCGATGGCTCGAAAATTTGGCAAGAACATCAGAAAATATTCCAAAGCTGAAGAAGAATGGCAAGAACATCAGAAAATTATCGGAAAATGAGTCAATCCTGATTGTCGCCAGAAAAATCAGTTGCCCCTAACCCTTCAGATGAAAAGATGGGTAACATAAATAAAATCGTCGAAGCCGTACGCATCAATAAATGGCATATGCTAGTGCAAGATCAATCAGCGTGGAAGCGAATGTAGAACCATCTACGTACTTACTTAGAAGGTCAAGAAACTTCAAACCAATGTACATAATTAGAAAGCTAAAAAGCAGCCTAATTGATGCTTTGCAGGTATTGGTCCTTGGAATCTTTTGCTAATTTATAACCTTTAACATATTCAGAAGAAAAACCTCTTAAATTAAAATATTTGAATCTATAATGTTATATCGAAGTAGCCGGATTAGAGTTTGGACCTGTCAAGTCAATACATAATTTATATATTTTTATTATTATTATTATTAATACCGGGCGGCATCAGCTCTATACACAACAACAACAGTTGGTAATGGTTTGATTAACATGCAAATATACCATCAAAAATTAAAAATTTAATTTCCACGTGAATAATGGCAAATACACGACACAGAATAGTATAGAAAATTTTGAGGTTATATATTTTTATCTAAGTGCGTTAAAAAAAAAAACTGATTATGATGATTATTATCTTTTGTTGTTAAAAATCAAAATGGAATTAACAATTTTTTTTATTTTATTTTTTGAAAATGCTTTAAATAAAAGAGATTTTCCATCAGACATTTAAAATATAGGTAAATTACAAAGATTAGCGGTTAAGAAGAGGTTATTTTATTGTAAAGAAGTCAAAAACGTATAGAATAATAAATATAATGATCGTTATACGTTACGTATTGTTACGTATATGTTGAAGGGAATCATGGTTGAGTAAATGTTTTAAATGTTATTTAGTTATTTGCGAGATTTTAGTGTAAAATATAGAAATAATTGTGAAATATAGACTTAAAATTGATGTAATTAATTAAAATTAATTAATTATTGTCAGTAGTAAATGACAATAATTGAAAACAAAATGACATCTACTTTAGGTTAAGTAGAACTGGAATTGATTTAAATCTTATATGTCGATGACCGAAGAATATATAGTCGGTAATTTACATAATTTATTGACTCAATAGATGAAATTTTAAAGAGTTAGCAACCACTAAGGTTCAATTGCGAGACCAGGTAGACTCATCAATTGTACTCCTTAGAATTTTTCATGCAAAGTCACAGTTTTGCATGAAAAATTCTAAGGAGTACAAAATAGACCTAATTCTGGTATGATTACATATGAATCATTAGAGAATTTTCCTGTTTGTATCCATATGCCATTTACTGGGAAAATAAGCTGGGAAGTTCAATCGTGGTATATCTGCTGGGAATCACCATGGGATATCGGAAAATTATTATCTGAAGATAATAAAATGAATTGGAAAGTCATAAATTGAAAGCTATGTAACACCACTATAATTTGAATAAGATGAAAACCATCTATGGAGCACAGGAGCTTAAAATAGTAGTAAACAATAAACTATAAAAAAGGTTTTAGGATATGAATATACCTGGATGAACAACTTCATAAAATGGTTCGTAATTACGTCATATCGATGTCATAATATACACAAGAGCATTCCAGACTTCGTCACTGTGTACACATCTTTATCAACTCAATGTAACTGTGTCGGCGAATCCACTCAAAGGTTATTGTACTCTCTTAAAAGTACTGGTCTTAAGAGTACATCACAATTATAAGCCCACAGTGAACGTGCTGATTTGTGACATTGGAATCTACCTAAATTTGAACTAGTCTAATCTAATACCCAAAACACTCAACAAGTTTTTAATGATTGCAATTGATTTCTAATTTTTCCAAATGATTTACATTTATGTATACATATAACAATATTTACGATTAGTTATGTCATATTATCAAGTTCCCATGTACCCAAATCAATATATACGCAATGTCGCAATCTAAACAAAATATTTTCTACATGGTCGCATCTTAAAAATATTTGTGTGTATATTAGTTAAATTTAAAAACAAGTTCTAAAAAATAAAATATTTATTCTTCCTTCTACTGTATTCAATCTAAAAAACACATAACCAAACTTCACAATACCAAAAACAAAAATTTTCCTCTCTCTTTTCTTTATCAAAAACGTCTCGAAATCAATAAAAAAAGCCACAATAACATAAAAAAAAAAAACGATACAATTTCAATGTCAACCGCAAAAATACTGGAATGGTTATCTACCTGATTAAAATTTATATAAAAATGTCTTTGACTTTCAATTTCGTTCTTCCACACTAAAAAAAAAAACAAAAAATGGCAAGCCATACGAAACAACATTTTATTACTAAACTTCTATAATGAAAATATTCAGCAACGTCGACGCTGTTCAACCCAGAAAAAAAAAAAAAACTTATTGCAAGATTATTGTCACACTGATGATCTTGGTGTTCTCCTTCTGCTTTAGTAGTTTTATATCCAAAATGGGTAACGATGGTGGCGGCAACATTTTAAAAATAGCCGCCTGGATTTTGTTCATAAAGCTTAGTATGTAGCTCGAGTGAAATGAAATTTTAACGCGATCTCTAAAGCTTTTCAAATTCTTCGGTGAAAAATAGTTGTAAGAAAAATTTTGAAAAATATTTTGTAAAGGAATTAGACAAGTTAATTTGACAATTCAAATGTTTATATTATATTAAAAATGGAGAATTTTGCACGCCATCTATTGGTTAAAAAAAAAAACAAAAAAAAATTAATAAATTTTTCAAGAAAGCTGGGAATTACCCAAGCGAAATTATAAACTAAATTTTACATTTCTGATGAATTTTTCATGAAGATGAAGGAAGAATTAAGTTTTTCAAATTCTTCGGTTAAATAGTTGTGAAATTTTTTTTAAATATAAAGCAATTAGACAAATTAATTTGACATTTTAATATTTTGACATTTCAAATGTTTATTTTATATTCAAAAAGAAGATTTTGGCCCGCCATCTATTGATTAAAAAAAATCGAAATTATAAGCTAAATTTTACATTTCTGATTTCACAACGTTAAAATTTTAATTTAACTCGAGCTACATACTAAGCTTAAGAAGTTCTCTGTCTTGTTTGCACAGAATTAATAATAATTTTTAATCGATGGATTTTGCAATTTGATTATTACTGAAAAATTTTATGTATTTATCTTTTTCTGTCTGGGAAAATATCTGGGATTCAAAAAGTATCATCAAAAAAATGTACAAAGCCATTATTTTTTTTTTAAAGGACAACTTTTGCTTTGATTTGTGGTGGTGGGTAACCTCATTAATTGTAATGATGTACAGTAGTAAATCTTTGAATTGAAAACCATTTAAATTGACAATTTATTTATTTGTATATTATTTATTAGTTTTTTTTTTATTATTATTTATATATTTAGCAATAGTGTAATAAACTGAACAAGGTTATAGAACTTTAACTTTACATAGCCGCGTACCAGCACTAAAAGAGCGAGAGAGATGAAATCTATTTTGTGATGATGTATTTTTTTATTATTATTATGATTATTATATGTTTTATGCAAAATAATTCTGTCAATATTATAATTGTGTGAAATAAAAAAAAAAATTGATATAAATATAGAAATATAAAGTAATAAAATTAATAGCGATTATAAATATAGAGAGAGATAGCAACTTGTTTATATTAGTATAGTAAAATATACTTAGTTAAATTAATTAACATGATTTTGATTATTATTTTATTTAGTTTTTTATTGCACAGGAGTTGTTAGTTCAATGAACCGGATATTTTTATTATAATAATTTTAGTTCATTGAACTTATTTTTATATTGGATTTGAAATGTTGAAACTCTTGAAATATATTATTAATGTATACATCAGCTACATACAAATTGAACTGTCAAAATGGACCAGGTCAAGGTGTACTAGGTTCTGTTAACACGAGGATGAAATGGCGGAATATGTGTGGTAGTGAGGCGTTGATGTCTAGATGACTTCGACACATTAAAGGTTATGTTGTTAATCCTTCGAAAGTGTGGTAGTTGTCACTAAAGCACTTGTTTCATACACTGGAGACGCATATGTTTTGGTTCCTACTTTACAAACTATACATGAAACTGAGGTTCTGGGTTAGAAACCAATTCTCTGTTTCGATCGAAAGAGACGCGGTGGTCATGTAGTATAATTGGCATTATTCTGGCCTAAGTGTATGAATCCCTCATATAATCAATCAATGAAAGCCTCTGAAAGAAGCCGTACTGTTTCACAAACAGTACGGCCTCGTCAGTGACGAATAATTAGAAGAGATATCACAATAATTCAAATAACTGTAGTGATTAGGAATGTATGTGATTCACCCTTACACAAAACCTAAAAAGGTTATTGTACTTTCTTAAAAAATCCTGAGGATGAGACTAAAATGATAAGAATGTTTTGCAAGTTGCAATAACTCGGATTTGTTTAGTTATCGAATAATGACACGTATCTTAAAAATTTCGTAAAAAGGGTATTTAATTAAAAATAACCTTTAGGATACATGTAAAAAAAGCATAACAATTTAAATACTAAAAATGAAACTGGGATATAAGTCAGAGTGCCACCGTTCTTCGGTACAGCAAAGCAGATTGAAAATTATAGGAGTTTTTTCTTGAATAATTAGGAGGAAGCAGATCGGATAAATTCGAGTAAATTGATTACGTTCATGCGATCCGACATGTTAACAGTGTGGAAAAAGATGATCGACTGGATAGTACAACAGCCTTTCAATAAGGCGTCGGTGGCGTGTTGCGTGGGGTGGAAAGTAAGTATCCCATATTAATTTAATTAGTCAACCAAAAATAGATTAATATTGCATGTTCAAGGTATTTCTTAATTAAAAAAAAATCCTTAATATTTACAAAAAAATTTAAAGGTTATATTGAATATTTATTTATAAACAGCTGTTTTTCATTAACAAATTAAAATTCACAATTTACAATTTACTTTCTCTTCCATAACATTTTAAATATTATTAACCAGAAATCACATAATCATGTTTATAAATTAATGATTACTTGTTAACGAACGCATTTTACACTTTTCTTCAGTTTTACCTATGGTCCCAAAAAGTGTAAACCATCATCATAAGAAAATTTCTAAGAATATTTTATTTATTTTCATTATAAGAACGTATCTAAAAAAGAAAACCAGCATAACCAGTTTTATGTATTAGAGCTCCTCTATATGGGAAGAGAAAAAGTCTGGAAGACTGGTTCTTATGGTGTATTTATAATATATATGGAAAACATAATTTCCACCAAAACAAAACAAAAAATTGTATATATAAATAATAAATATATTTAATATTTTTTTGTATATATAATTTTATTTATGTTGTTTATGGTCAAATTCGCATATATTTCACCAAATACCATAATAAAAAATGAAGTTAAGAATGTGCGACGAAGGCGAAAGTTATATAGAATCTTCAGTAACAAACTTTCGGACCAACAGAATACCTAAAACAAGAAAAACTGTGATCATCCAAAGTAAAGGTGTCATGTGGTGGTAAAATCTGAATAAAATGATTATTATAATCATTATTAACATTATAAATGATTGAATTTTTTATTTAATTTAACATTGGTGCAGATTAAAATGATTTTTTTCGTTGAAAGAAGACTAAATTAAATTATCAATATTAATGCAAAGTCATTGAAATCATTACCGAAAAAGAAATATAGAATGGAATTTTATTTAATAATTATTATTATAATAAAATTTATTTTATACAGTCATTAACATTTTTGTTATATTTTTTAAGTACCATTATTATAATTATTTTAAATCTACGAAATTTATGATTTTTAACTTAACTGGATATAATATTTTTAATGAAATGACTAATCATTATGAAATTTAAAAAATTCCAATTCAATGAATTTATTGTGTTAGTTAATAATTATTAAAAATCGTGAATAATATAAAAATATAAATAAAAAGAATTTATTTGTTAATTAAAATAAATTCATTTGCAAGAATTGTTAATGGCATATTTTCTATACCACAAAATTTAAGTTTGAGAAAAATTTAAAATTGCGTCCAACATTTATATAATATCATACCATCAACTGTATACCTCGGTTGTATGGTGGATAGCAGATGGCAATTAAACGAAGAATTATTCTCGCCAAACAATCATTTTATGGCTTAAGTAAGCTAATGAGATCAAGATCGCTTAACCGAAAGACCAACATTACACTATACAAGACACTCATCGTCCCAGTGCTACTGTCATAGAAAATATTAAATTGCGATGAGCAGCTCTTTGGATCTTTCTAGCAGAAAATTCTTCGTTGTATCTTTGGCACTGTCTAAGTTAAAGGTTTGGAGAATTCACTATAATCATGAGCTATATGAGCTGTATCAGGAGGCTATCCTAGTGAAAAAGCGTTGGATCCAGAGACTTCACTAAATGTTGTGCGAATTCAAGATATAGCTCAAGACAAAGCTAGCTTTGACTCCAAAACCTGACGGTTGGAAGAGGTATAGATCCAATATGTGATGTAAGGATGGTGTTAAAGAGGATCTTTGAATGATGAGCATAACCGGAACCTGGCGAATTGCTGCGCAGGACAGTTCTATGGAACAACTCTTCTAAACTCTACTGATCTTTTTGAACAAAGTCTGCTCAACCTGACACTTTGAAAAATATCTTACCTAGTATAATCTGGTATTACTTGACCTAATTAATTAATTTTATTTTAAAAACAGTTTCACTATTTTTTTATATTTTAAATCAAGCAGACACTGTTCAGAACTGTTTGGAACTCCCCCCCCCCCCTTTACGTTTATTCTTTTAACAATTTTTGAATTATTGGCTTTACCAGATTTTTTGCTCCTTGCTTTTCAGAACTCTTCTGCAACTATTCAGAACTGTACAGAACTGTTTCGAACATTTTTTTCTCTTATGTTTGTTTTTTTTTATTAATTTTTGAAGGGTTTATCAGCTATACAACTATTTTCGAAAATTCACAACATGTTAAAATTGTAATTTTTATCGTATTTAGGAAAGGCGGTCCAGCAATTCTGCAATATTTTTAATTATAAAAGCACATCTGTATCATCATGTTAGTTTGTAGTGTCTGGTATGTAAGATGTTATTGAAAAAAAAACATATTTTCATATATGACAAAGTGTAGTTTGTTGTAAAGTCTGTTTAGTTCCAAGTATTCAGTATTTTATCTGGCAAATCTTTTAATTATTGTGAAATATTTCAAATAATCTTAATACACTTTTACACAAATATCATGCCTAAATAATAATACCAAACTTTTAATAAAGAATCCCAACCTTTAATTATTTAACTCTAACCTTACTTTCAAATTATATTATTTTTTTTATTAATTTTTACATTTAATGATCTGAATTGTTTAAAATCAAATATTTAACCTTTTCCACAAAATTAATCTAAATTATATCATTTAAAAAAATAAAAAACTTTTAGACTATCTTAATCTTTTAACCATTAATTTTAACTATTAAATTTACCCATAAAAAAAAAAAAAACCTTTAAAAATTTAATTAATAATTTGCCAAAATAACGTAACAAATTCAAGTTTTTATGCTTGCTATTCATATAATTCCACCTTTAACCAACCTTTACCACAAAAATATTTATTAAGTTTGAAAAAAAAACGCGTGTTAAAAGTCTTAAACCAAAAAAAGAAATACGAAAACCACGTTTTTTACCAAAATAAAATTTCTGTCTATAAACCAGAACAAAAATTTGAAATTATTTAAATTTTGTATAACTAACAATTTTGCTACTATTTAAGAATATACAAAAAAAGATTGTTAGATACATTTTTTTTCGCAATTTCGCGGTCATGGCCTCTTCTTTTATAACAAAACCAAAATAAAAAAAAAATGTATTCACTATTAAAAAAAAACTGCTAATTAGGGGTATCAGATAACTCGTAGTTAGGTTTTAAACAGTGATTTATGTCCAACAATGTTGTGTAATTAAAAGTATGTTTGTACAGTAGAATTCAAATTTTAATATGGACGTAGTACTAAAAGTGCTGACCCTAAAGTTTATAAGAACTAACTTGATTACAAAACGTAATGTTAAGAACCAACTTGATTACAAAACGTAATTACGAAATTTCATTGAAATCGAATAATATTTACCATAATGATTTAGAACAAATGAAATTTTAGCATGACTAGTTAAAGCTATTTCGGAAACTAAAATTGCATATCCAAGAATTACTTTAAACTACCAGGCTTCAAATTTCAGGAGCACCAACTAAATCACAAAATTAACCTGTATGTAAAATTTCATTGTTTCGGATCAGGATGAATTCTACATGCATCTGTATGGCAAAATTCATTAAATTCTGACAAGCAGTTCTAGGAAATGTTGGTGTCCACGTCAAAATTTAGGGCACACGTACCCTGGATACTTTTTTATAGCATTTTCAGACTACCCGATCTCGAAAACACTTAGAAAAAAACTTTCAACCAAGTACATTTTGTTTTACGATCAAGTCCAACGCAACACTCATAGTTATTCTAACTACTCGTAGTACTACATACAAAAAATATATATACAAAAATAGTATTTATAACATAAAAAAAAAAACTTTTAAACATATAAGTAGTAGATACATAATAATGGACAATGACCTATGCTCAGACCTTGAGATTGGATTGTGAACTCTCTGGTTTTTTTTTTCTTTTTTTAAATTTTTTTGCTGGTTTGTTGTGTAGTATAGTTTATGCCTGGTTGTTGTTGATGATGGTTAAAGTTGTGGGACGCAAAATAACATTGGTTTTTGTTATGCTGGGTTTCGTTTATTGCTGTTTTTTTTTTTTAGTATATATAAATTTGGTCTTGTTGTAGAGAGAATTGATGATGATGATCAGAATCTCTTAGTCTACAGCTACACATATAGAAAATATACAATAATCCAAAAAGAAAAAAAAAAACTTGAAAATTTATGTAAAATTGAATATGAAAAACATATTTTTTTTTGCGGGTGCAATGCTTCCTTCCTTTTTTTGTAAGGAATAAAGTTCTTCTGATTTAGTTTGGCTATGCGATCTTAATGGTGTGTATAATTCAGTGTGCAGCAGAAATAAATAATATGATTTTTTTGAGAAAAATGTAAAAATAAATTTAGCAGGCTTAAAAATGAATCCCAACAATATCGAAACAGGCTAACAAGCAGAAGAAGATGAGATAAAAAATGGAAAAAGTCTGTGTAGATAATTATTTTACCTGTGGGAATTATTGTTCAAGTTCGGAACAGATTGGGAAGAATAAAAGAGACTGTATTAGTAATCGAGTATCTAATCCTCATCAATCTCGGACACCAGCTGTTCCAAACTTGAACAATGATTCCTAAATATATTGTTTAAAAATGTTTTTTTAAACATATCAGCGTAGAAGCTGGGTCAGAATTAAGATTCAAAGTAGGATTTACCCCAAAGTAAATTCCCATTAGAAGCATCGTTCCATTAATTAGAATCTTCTTACAAAATTTTTAAAGGAGATGAAAGATATCATCTAGCTAGAGGAAGAGCTAAACGGTATGAAAAGTAAATCAGTTTTATTTAGATTAGATTCGATGTAGCTCAGAAATTCCACTTTAATCCGTTGAAGTCCTCTATTGTTTTAAGCTTCTTTATGTCCTCTATCGTTTTAAAGCTGCTTCTTCACGATCTTTAATGTTGTCAGTAAACCTGAAAATATTCTTCAAGGAGCTGAATGATATCATCTTTTCTATATGAACTATTACATCTAATAATTATATAAATCAAAATATGTTTTGAAGATGATTTTTACATTCACTAGCCGTTTACTCTTCCCAATTATACATATAGGTAAATTGTCAATTTCACAATAATAATGTTGGAACGCCATCACTAATAATAAAGAAGTTCAGACGAAAATTGAATCAAAGTTTTTGATAATATGATAAAGTTAATTTTTACAGAATTCTTCGCTTTAATTCCATTTAAAAGAAAATACCATTTTAAAGAAGAAAAATCAATTATTAAAATCAATTTTTGCGCACATTTAAATCTAACCATAAACATCTGTCTTTTGATTATACCGCTCTTCAATGCTCAGCTAAACATTTTCAATTCATTCCACTATAATTTAAGTAAAAACCAATAAATGTTCTCGTTCTACAGTATTATAAACAATAAAATAAAATTTATAATTTAAAGTCTTTTCAACGTTACCAAGTCAAAAACATATTTTTTTTATGTTTTATTACTATATTTCTTTGATTTGTTTATTATGATTATTATTGTGAATAATAATAATACATAAAATGTTATAAATTGTATAGTTTAAAAAAAAGTTGGTTAGGCTGGCTACAAACTATATTCTCTGCCGACAGATTGGAAAAAGATGAATTGTAAAAACGATAAAACTAAAACCAAAAAAAAAAAAACTAAATTTTTTTTTTCTATATAGAAATCTTTAAGATGAATTTATAAAAGCATGGAAATTATGGTGATGATGATAGAGGCATAAAAAGTAAAAGGTAATATTCAAAAAAGTCTGGAAAAATATATTAAAATTTTTAACAAAGAATGTCTTTACAAAATAAATTTGGTGTGGTATTTATTAAAAAATTATCATTAAAGCAGAATTATGTTGAGCCCAGACTAAGCCGATGAAAAGCTATCATCAAATTGTCGGTTATGTAAATATATGTTAAAATATTTTCGCGGAATCCTTTTTTGTTGCTGTTGTTGGCGATTTATCTTTTAAATGAAATGTTATTTAACTTGTGTTGATGATTCATACTCGTATTCGTATGTATTAGAGAGAGTATATAGTCAGATCATAAGCATGACTCTTAGAACAAAAGGTGCAATGACCTGAATTATTTAGATTAAGATTATATACTTCAGATTTTTGGTATAGTATAGACTTTTGGTAAACAAAAAGGAATTTTAATTGGTATTATTTTGTTATCTTTAAAAATGTGATTCTGGTGATAAATGTATAAAACTCGATTCAGTTGAATTCAGAATCAGCTGGCGCTGATTAACTTACATTACAAATTAGGTGTAATCTACTTAAGGTAATTTTAATAAGTTAATGAAAATTATAGTGAAGTTATCATCAAATGGCTTAGGTTATAATAGTCACAGTGTTTAATATGACGCATAAATTACACTTTAATTAATTTTAACCTAAGCTAAGTTTAATTTAAATCAAGGATGGATCTAATTTAATCCATCGAATTAAATGTTAATCTAATTAGATGTTAATCTAATTTAATCCATCGAAAGGTGGGTACATCGAACCCTCTATTAGTGGATTTCATTCGAGGGTCTGTTACATCCAATTCTTTTCGAAACAACAAATTCATTTTCATTAATCTAGCTCACAATTGATAATTATCTCACCGTTGCTTATTTCCGATGTTACGTCTATATGTCGCGCTAAGCTACATTTTAAGTATTAGGGACACTGTCCAGAGAACAAACACCTCCAAGCAATAGAAATACTGTTCTAATGTAGAAGAATATGACTCGGTTGAGCCCTACTTGTGCGAATGAACCAGAATTCCAACACTATTAAACTTTATTAAAAGAACTAACTGGATTGCGGAAAGGTTAACAGAGGTTAAGTAAGATGTAAGGGAACTCAGTTCGGGGGCAATGATCGGAGGCACCATCAGCTACAGCCTTGGGAACCAACCAACCTAAATAAAGATATGACGTCCGGTTGTTGCCTTGGTCTATCTAATCACCAAACCATCTCAACCAGCCTCATCTAAATGATACGTGAGGCGGTCCGAACCGAAAGAACCTTAGTGTCAAAAACCTATACTCCGTAACCCTCATTCATTCATTCAGTGAAGCACTTATAAAATCCATTATAACATGATCATATTAATTTTTATTCAAATCATAAAATATGGGTCAATGGAATATTTATGAAAACTAGATCAAAATGAAGAAAAGAATTTTCAGGAATAGAAGATTTTAATTGAAAGAAGAATAAAATGTAAACGAGTTTTATTAATATTTCTCAAATTTATTTCAATTAGTTATTTTAATTAACATTTTATAAGTAGCCTTATAAATGATCCTTAAAACTAAAAAGATGAATACGTATACTAAAAAATATTTCTTAAATATGCTATAATTTCTTGAATTCTATATTTCAAAGAATTTCAACAAGAAATATTTAAATCAAGATTTTTTATATTTTATATTTTTATTATTTTCTTCAAATACAACGAACCCTCGGTAAAAAGAACCGCATGTAAAGAACCAAAAAAAGAATTAAATTGTAAAAAAAAAAAAAGTTGTTAAATGTTCACAAAACACTAAAGATCGGCCGGCGGCGGCCGGATGTTAAAAAAAAAAAAAAGAAATAAGAAACTATATATGAATAAATAATAATAATAATAAAATAATATTTTGTACCAGTAAGTAAAGTCGACTTTTCCGAAGAACTTTGTGATTCTTCTCCTTCTTCTTTCTTCTTCATTTTTTTTTTACGTACAAACATAGTGTAACATAATTTCGAGGTGATGAATAATATATATTTGTATAAAATTATAAAACTGAAATCTTTTTGAAGAATTGTCGTAAAAGTCGTCGACATTTTAACATTTTCCACACACTAAAAGAATCAAAACAATATTATCAAAAAAAAAAAAGAAATAAATAAATGCGAATAAATAAATGAGAAAAGATTAATGATTGTAAAAGCGAAAAATAAACGTTCATGCTGCGAAAGAACGACGACTCTAAAATATTGAAATTCACAATAATATAAAAATGGATAGCAACAACTAAATAACAAGAATCTTTATTATAAGAAAGATTCAATGAACTAAAATCATTCTTGGGGATATAAATGATGATGACTGGGTAAGGGAGAAGGGCAAATCCGAAGTGAACATAAAAAGGACGATTAAAATGATTTACGTAAAAATGATGTATATAAAAAGATGCACCGATTTTGGATAGTAACATCAACAACAAGAAATAATTTTGTATGGAAATTTAGTTGGAAATTTTAAATTGTAGTTAATTCCGGCCATTAAACTTAAATATTTATTCGATTTTAAAATATGGGTGAATATTCTTTGTAAGTACCAAAAAATGGTACTGTGGAAAAATTCATGGCTTAGGGCACTGTTCATACCACATTATGTCATCTTGAAAATATTGAATTATTTACGTTATTCGAATTACTTCCAATACTAATGAAAGGAATTTATGAAAGGAAGTAATATTTGTAACAGAGATAGAGTAACGAACCTATGGTCTTTAGTTCCTTGTATAATTATGCTGATGTTAAAACTGACATCAATCTACAGTAACTCAACCACCTGAGGCACTCAAGAGAAATAATATTCGTGATTGATTGAATCATCTTATGAGGTGAATATTATTTTTAAGTAATGCTCTTCTGTCACTATAAATTGGGTAGAAATATGTCGTCAGCTATCAACATTGATATATAAACATATATTGCCAAGAACTACATGAACCTATAGATAGAGATTAAATTTAACTAAGCTAAGATGTTTTTTGTTCAGCCGTTGCTTATTTCCGATGTTGCGATCTGTATTCATTTTCAATTGATGGCATGGTACATCGTATATCAAAATTCTTATGCCTCTGAAAAACAGCATATTGTAATTCATTGAATAAATGTTTCAAAATTTTGAAAACTCATAAATCTCAACCACAACCTCCATTTCCCAAGACAATGGCGAGCTTGATTATTTGTTTGGATCAGCGAAAAGAACCATTAGAAGAGGTATTATTAGTTTGTCTTCAATGTTTATGTTAACAGGAAACTTTTGTAAAGAAAGAAAATATCGTTTATCCTTAGATTTATTACTTGCATTTTCTCACATGTTCAGAAATGTTTGTTATCAACAATTAATTAACCTCTGATGCTTCTTTCCATTAACCAAAACAAATAAATGAATAATTATTAGAAAATCTTGAATTTCACAGATTATCAAAGTCATCCAGTTTGGATCTCTTCTATAAATCTAACTAACTTATAATATTAATATTAATTTAGTTAAGAAATTCTATAATTATAGCTAGTAACTAAATAAATCTCTTTTAAAAAAATGATTTCATTACATAAAGATAGTCGACAAATTTAACTTATTTTATAACAGATCACATTTCATAGAATGTACAATGCTTAATGACCTTCACTTAACTAATATACATCAGAAACATATAAAAATTTCCTTCTAAGAATAAATAATTTAAAAATTACAATTTTAACAAGTTTAACTTGAAAATTCTTTTGAAAATAGAAAAACTAGAAATCGTTAAATCGAAAAAAAATAAAATTAATTGTAAATAAAATTAAATTGAAATTGAAATTGAAATAAATTAATAAAACACCTTTACGTGCATTTAAAAGATAATTCGAAATTAAATGATTAAAAATAATAAAATTAAAAATTATTACAATGTTTTTGAACAAGAATTTTTCATATACCAGCGAGTAAAGCAAGTTTAATAAAAAACCAATTTTATAGTAAAAAAAAAAAATTATAAGTAATAAAAAAATTTATACGCGTAATTATTATCTTTATGTAAAAAAATTGGTATGCTATGCCGGTACAAGAAACTATCTTATATACAACACCGAAGAAATAACCAACAACAAAAACGAAAGCACTGAAGAAACAACAACAATAAATTAACAACAAGGCATGACTAAAAAAGTAAAAGAACGTTTAGCAACAACATCATAGGCGGCAGCATGTGTGTACGTTACGTATATATAATATATTAGTGCAGTCAGTTCATTTCTGGGGGCCTTTAACATTTTCGAAGTCAAGGTCAATTGGTTTGGTTATATACACAAAGAAACAAAACACACACACACAATCATATTAATTTTATATACGCAACATAAAATTCATATAAAAAACACGCAATGATTTAAAAAAAAAAGTTTATTAGTTTGCGGCGCGACATCATTTTGTTATATTTTGGTGGTAAATGTAGTATGAAGAGGAGGAGGAAAATGGGGGGCGGGGAGTATTTTAATATTATTACATATTATTACATATTATTTTTAAATATTTATTATGAAAATCGCAGTCCGTTTTATGCAATTGTATAATAAAAAATGCTGAAGAAGTGCGTTTTTATATTGATGTTTTTATGATTATGGGCGATTCGTGTTTGTCGCTATTAAATTTTTGTAAGTATACGAATTATAAAATTATGGATTGACGGCTTTGAAGTGTTTGTGATCGAAAAAGACTAATCGATAAAATGAAGTAAGTATAGAACAAGTCAATTTTTCTAATGTTTTCGAGAATGATAAAAAAAAAACGAGGCCTATAAATTTTGGAGTTGGTAAGCTTCAATTTATGCTAAAGTTACCAAATCAAATACTTGCTTAAAGAATTCTGAATTTTTGGTGCACTTTATACATTAAATAGGTACGAGATTACGTCATGATTTCATTTCGTGGGACAAGAAGCATGCGTTTTTATGAGCTTATAGTTTTTGGCGACAACATTCCCGGAGAACTTTTTTATTGGGAACAAGTCGTAAATTATATTTGACAAGTTTTATGAGCATTTTATCAAAAACAAACATAAAACGTTTATTTTGATATTTTAATTAATTTCCAATTCCAATTTTTATTCAAAAAATTTCTAATTCTAAAAAATTATCACGAAATATGAAAAATTATTAATGACAAAAGTGTGAGGGAGGATGAAAAATTTAAATAATTTGGTTTTCTCTGTTTCTGATTTAATATTATGGTAAATTATCGTCGTTGTTTTGTGAAACATCATGGTTAGCTTTTTTGTTAAGGAAAAACAGGTCATTCAACTAAAAAAAAAAAACACTACCATATCAGATACACACAGTGAGAGAAAACCAAGTTAGAATTATTATATATTTATTTATTTATTTTTTTCTTTAATAAAAAGATTATGTACAAAAATGTTTATAAATATCAAAACCATAAAACAGGAAAATAAGAACTTTTTATTCTCCTACAAAATATGGGCACAAAAATTAACAAAATAATATATAGAGCTATAAATTGAATGGAATGATTGAACTGAAAAGAGTAAAATTAAAATCCATAGATTAAACTAAGAAAAGTCTTAGTGTGACACGTATCAATTTCACAGAATTCAGTTTTATCCTATAGCAAAAACATGTCTAGAAACCAAATTCATGAACTCACAAGGATACGATTTAATACCTAACCTTTGTTCTTCGGCGTTACTGATAATTCTTTATCATAAGATTTAAAACCTGGCCTTTGTTCTCTGGCTTAACTGATATTACTTCTTTTAGGATTAAGATTTAAAACATCAAAAGCTTCATCGTTTTATCATCCAGCATATTAATAAGATTTGGAAATCAGTGCCTAATAATCTCTTTACAACAATCTCCATTTCAAAGATGTAAATAGTTATCTCTGAATAGGGCGTTGCAACAATCAACATTTCAAAGATGTAAATAGCTACCTCTGAATAGGGCGTACGATACCGTCTATATAAAACGTGACATAAGGATACAATTAATTGAGAAAACTGCATGGCTAGAAAACCTAACAGTATGATTGCAAGTGATGACGGGGAGGACAAAGAAGCTGGCCATTTGGCAACACAAAATCATCTGCAATATAATTATCTGTCTAAATTAATCGTCGTGCAATATCATTAATCCGACCACAATATTTTTGCTCATGAAACGGATGTACAATATTTGTTCTGATGTGATACAAACATTTTGCCAGGTCTCTGAAAAATCATCTTATCAAACAATATTAGAGATGCAAGTCTTTTGTTTATATAGTAAAACTATATACACTAGCTATATAATTCTTCAATAAATCTTTACTTGATCTTTCAAATTTTCTTATGAATCCATGACATCTTCTTTTAATAAAAATCGGAAGTAATGTTTATTTTATCCATAAAATTATCTATAAAAAAAATCATTATTTTATTTTATACTATCTTTATGTTGTATGCATTTTTTCCATTGCACTTTAATTTTTGTATGTTATTATTATTATTTATTTATAGTTTTATTAATGTGTATTTATATTTCAAATAATGTTCATTTCTTTAAAAAAAAAACACATATTTTATTTTCTGTTTCAGAGTTTTGTAATTCTAATTCTGTCGGCGGCATTTTATATTCTTATTCTTATTTTTCTGTAAACTCGACATTTCCTTTTCTTTATTATACATAGTACCATAAAATACAGAGATCGATCTAACTCCGATTGTTTACATATACACATGGTCTTATCATTCTGCATTCAAGGTGCGGAATTCTTTTTTCTTCTTTTTTGGAGAAATTCTTATTCATTAGATTATTTTTGACTCTAATTCTGTTCTCCGTATATACAACGTTCACGTCACGTATACATACCTAACATAATAACAAGACAATCTTAAAGACGAAACAAAATATAAAAACAATTTAAAGATACTCGGCCGGAGAAAAATTGAAATTCTTCAAATCATCTCTTAAAAAGAAGAAGAAATATGAAGGGATAGAGGTTCGATGGTACGTACGGAAAGGGCATGTTATAAGAAATTCTTTGTTTGATCTTTTAGAATTCTTATACGGGGTACGGATATAAGAGAGTAAAGGCATAACACGATATTAAACTTTGTCTATATACTTAAATTGTATAGATGGAAAACTAGAATATTTTGTTGCCAAGAATGATGAAGATGAATTATAATCGATTGATAATTTTGTTGGGTTCTTTCTTTCTTTCATTATTTTGTTGACGAGAATTTTTCATTATATATTTTCTATAATTTTAAATTTGGTTATGGTTTGTTAATGTTTTCTATATGTCTCAATGTTGGGTCTTCTATATAATTTTTTTTTTTGGTGTGGAGGAAGTGTAATGAATGCATTGTGCATGATTTTAAGATTTTTCTTGTAAATATTCAATGTTTGTGATACCAAAATCCTATCTAAACAAAAAATTCCAAATAATAACAGATTTATATTTCGGGATGAAAAAAAAAAAATTTACATTATTTTAATTTTCGTTGAATTGGAAAATTTCATTTTAATTGAGATCAAAAGAGAAGAGTTTTTTTTTATATAGTGGAAGTTCAGACAGATTAGAATTTTAGATATTTCAATTTTTTTTTTGTTGGTTGTACTTTATAAATTAAACATAATTTTTTTTTTTTAAGAATCGGGGGAAGAAGTTTTAGAAGATACTTTTTTTTCTGTGATAAGTTTTTAATGGAATTTTCCTATATACCCAAAAAAAAAAAATTATTTGATGACTTTGATAAATTTTGAAGAAATTATATATTTTTTTTTCCTGAGGTTGTTGTAAACGCACTCATGTGAAATATTTTTATTAGAAAATTTTGTAAAGGTTCTTCTCTTCTTATACTTTTTATACGGATCATGATTTTATTGAATTAAAATAGAAAAAATAAAATATAAAACAATTTTTTTCGTAATGCTTTTAACGTTTTAACAAATCATAAATAGTTTTTTTTAAGATTGAAAAAAAATAAAAATTAATATATTCTTGGTAATTGTTGGAATTTAATTAAAAAAAAAAAGGGGGACGCAATCAAATTTAAAGTAAATCTAAAAATAATATCTTGTATATTAAAAATTAGAATTATTTGTGATTTATGAAAATCAAAATTTTAAAGTTTTTGATAAGTTTTTACTTTACGATTTTGTAATGAGCGTTTATTGATCAGAGAAAATTTTAATATTTGAACGTCCTTTGAAGCCAATTTGTATTTGGATCAGGAAATTAACAAAAATTGGAATTTAATAACCTACTATAGAAGTAAATGAATGAATGCTACAATAATTATTATTCAATTTGTTGACTTCTGAAATTATTAACTTATAGTTTGCTAAATCGAATGGAAAGGAATAACTTAGTTTTCTAAATCGGATCCAATATTAATAGTCCGTCTCTAAAAACATTTTTTGCAAAGCAAAGCACAAAGCTAATTCTATCTCAATTAAGCTAATTTTGTTTTACTAATTTTATTTCGTCAATAATTGATTCTTTAAGCATTTAAAAACTGATTTGGTATCACTAATTTTGACATTTCTATATGACAGACAATAAAAAATGACCTAGTTCCAGTTTTTGTGAGTTATTTATTTATAGTGAGTTTTTTACTGAAGGCGAACATCAAAAAAGTCAGCTTTATTGTACCATTATTCTTTACAATTAAATGATTTTGAATGTTTAAAGCATGATTCCGATGAACCAACAATCTACTCTTACAGATGCCATAGTCGTGTAATAGATTTAATTAAGTGCATCACAGTTTGACATTTGACGTTTATCTCTTACCAGTCCTAATGTGAAAATATTTCTATTTGATAGTTTAACTAATTCTTCAGATATCTCAGTTTTTACTGAAAACCTTTACATATAAAATGTTAAAAGTTATATAATAATTTACTAAATATTAAGAATCGATTATGGCAACACTTATTTACTATGTAGGCGAATAGAATTCAGTATAATCTTTTACATTAATTTCAAGAACCTGATTTTATATTTCAGAAAAAAAATGTGTAAACAAATTTTTATTTTTTTAATCATAATTCTTTATTTTACTTAATAGAATGCGTAGGTGTAAATGGGAATAAATTAAATTAATATTCAGGTAAATTATAACTGTCGATTTTGTATAATTTATAGATCATTTTTATTATTATAACGATCAGATGACACATATTTTTTTTTTATTTATTTATATCATGGTCAATTATAATTTTATACCAGGAAATAAAATTATAATATTTATAATATTATTTTAATATTAATGAAAAATTCTTTATTATTAAATAAATATTTCTTTTTTATTAATAAATTTTAACTTTCTTTTTTATATTTTTCAACAGATTATTGAATAATAAATGTATAGACTAAGAGCTGGAAAACGATTTTGTTTAAGTTATTTCAACAGGTATCGAGTAACAAGCATATACATTCGTAGGTGAGACCTTTTATTTAGACTATTTTGAAACTTGTTTTACAGTAGACCAAGCCAGGCAGTTAATTTTTTAAAAGTTTTGTTTGCTAGTTTGAAGCATAGAAATTAGCGCTAATACTCTAAATGACAAAGGGTGTTGCAGTTCTTAGGGGGGAGGGACACTTTGGTGATTATTTGAAGCTTGTCGTACAATGTGAAGAATTGGAATTGTATACAATATTTACTCTATACAGCAGAAAACCAGACTAATTTTCTTTTAAAAAAGTTTTGCTTGTCAAGTTACAAACATAGAAACCGGCGCCAATACTCGCGACTGTCAAAAGGGTTGTTAAACCTTGCAGTTCTTAAGGTTAACTATTTGAAACTTGTGGTACAATGGGAAGAATTCTATATAATATTTATTTAACAGTAGAAAGTCAAGTCAGACTGTTAATTTTTTAAAAGTTTTGCTTGTCAGTTTGAAGCATAGAAACTGGCGCCAATGCTCTGACTGACAAAGCAAACTTCCATTTAATTGTTACAAAAATCCAAAACAAATCTTTTTCATAAATTTGACCTTATTGAAACAACTTCAATTAACTTAGCATTTGACCGCAATTCAAAGAAAAATATCCAAACCTTTTGAAAAAGTCCTTACTAAAAAATAACACTGAATAAACTCAATGACCAGCTATAGCTCTCTATCTAAATTAATTCCACATATCGAAAACTAATTTTATAGACTTTTGATAGTAAAAAAAAAAAAAATTACATAACATCATAATAAAAATAAAATATCTGATCTAAGATTCTAAAAATATATAAATATGTATAAAAATAATAAAAATAAAAAGTTAAACATCAGACAAGTAAATAAAAACTGAGAAAATCTACCATAATTGGTTCAAAAACATAAAAAAAAATAAAAATATAAAATAAATAAATCTATAGAAAAATAATAAAAAACTTATCGTTAAACCGGAAAATTAGAGAAAAAAATTTTCTATTTTTTTAATGACATAAGTTTTTTTTTTTTCAAGAGAAAGGAATATTTACCTTGTCAGATTCTTTTCACTTTTAATAAAAATGAAATGCGTAAAATCAATATAAAAAATATTTCTATCTCTCTCTATCTTATTAATAAATTATAGATAATGTTTCGTTGATAATCAATTTTTTGATTGAAAAAATAAAAATAAAAAATTTTTATTTGACAATGGACCAAGAATAAAAAAAAAACAATCAATTTCTCTTTATGGTAAAATTATTAGTTTTTGTTGTTGCTGTTGGGTTACCGAATTTAATGAACCAAAAGAATTGAATTTGAAAAGAAAATTTTATTTTATAGGTAGGTTTTTTTTGTTGTCTCTGAAGTTTGAAGGTCAGGTTAATCAATTTTGGGTTTGCCAGATATTGATTCGAAGAAAAACTTTTTCCAATGAATTATTGTCATGCATTTAGTTGGATGCTAGAAATTCGGTAATAGCACACTAGACAGCAAGTTATAGCACTAAATACAGCAGTGAGTTATAACGCACCACTAAAGAGACTATTAAATTTGCAGATTCTTTAATAGAGTTTAATGTTGGCAAGAAGGCTCGTAAGTAAAGGAATCATGTTTTTATAAAAATGAGAAGTTTTCAGACGTTCTATTGCAATTTGAACTATAATAATCTAAATTTGTATGGATAATTCTGAACCAAAGATTTATAGTACCGAAACTTTAATCATTTCATACGGCTTTCAATTTTCAGATATTTCTGATATCAGCAAATGGTATCAACCTATAATCAATCTTACAAAATTTTAAAATCAATAATAGAAAAGAGTCAACTTTGAGTGACATCAATATCTCGGACTTATATTGAACCTCAGCACCTGTATATAAAGTATGCAAAGTACTAGAAATACTCGAAGCTCTAATACTGATGTATAAAATACATTTTTATATTTTATTTTCAGCTGTTATTTCATCACTTTCAAAAAGATCCAATAATCAGAAAATAATATTCAATGTTCTTTGAACCCATCAAATGTGACACACAATGACTAACAAGTAAAACAGCGTGGTATTTTTTTTTTACTTAAACAGCAAAAATATCAGAAATTTACGATTTTTTTTTTTGTTGGTGATTGACCTTGAGGCTTCTTTTATGATTTTTTTTTTTTTTTGTTTCTTTTGGGACGACTAATAATCTAAAAAAAGAAACAAAAAATTTTATTGAATAAATTATGTGATTTTGATCGAATTGTATCATAAAAAATCATATTTGATGATGAGGAGAACACCATAAGAATAAATAAAGATGAACTGAGCGACAGAGAGAAAGATAAAAACTGTGAACGTGAAGTAAAGTTTGAAAATCAATTTGTCAAAAATGTAAGCGTGAGCAAAATGAAATTTTGACAAGGTAAGTAAAAGATGATTGGTAAATGTGACATGTCTTCTGGTTTGCTCCTTGTAAATGATTAATTATAAGATTTTTCATGGATTTTTCTTTTTTTATATATATACAATTTTACCTGGTAATTTTATATTTATTGTTTTATATTATAATGTGGATAAAAATTGTGTTAAATTAATATTTTAAATTAATTTTTGTTTTGTTATTAAATTCCTGGAAAATTTGCTTTTGTCATTATGAAATTGGTATACATAATTTACTGAAAAGTAATTTAATTACTGGGTTGGTAACCGACAGTCGTTACGTGGGTGATAAAAAAGAGAATAAAATTTGAAATTAATAATCAGTTGATTGATCAGTGTTACCATTTTAGGTTAAATAGGAGTTTAGTAGAAAATTATTAGATATAATAATTACCGAATATTAGATGTCTATAAGTTTATGTTGACAGCTGCTAAATTATGACCGGTAAGGAAGTAATTGATGATATTCGTAATATTGAATAAAAAATGTGTTTAATTTTCTGGTTTGAAACAAAAAGGTCTTAATTTCGTAACCAATCAAACTTTGCCTTACATCATTAGATATGGTTTGTCATTCAGAAATTCACAAGTTTTTAAGCCTTGAATATTTCAAAAAAAATGAAGCTTATTTATAAAACAAGTAATTCCCCATTCATTAGTCAAAAAATACCTAGAACTATGCCTATGCCATTTACTCTGAATCGCTGCCGGTTTGAAATGTTAAAAGCCTATAAGTAGAGGCAATGTGGGTCACTTGCCTCCTAAAAAAATATCGCTCCCTATAAATACAATAACAAAACATAATATAATTTAAAAAAAAACTTCAGCCATGCTTCTCAGAAGATCAATGAACCTTTTTATAATACTACTGTCTACAAAATTATTCTGTCCTTGTTTAATTCTTGAGAAATCTCTATAAAAATAGAAATATTTTCTTCATCTTTGGAAGAATGATTTAATACAGCATTCATCCGGCATTATATCCTTTTGTTTTTTTGGAACTAATACATTTAGCTACGTCGTGCACAGTATGAAGGTTTTTCTCACTATACCCAGAGTTAAAACCAAGCTAGGATGAACCATGGCAGAGAATAGAGAGTAGATGTACATCGTCAAAGAGGAGATGTGCATCGGAAGAAGATGTTACAATTTAGTTTTTCAGATAAATTTGTGGTTTTCAATATGAAACTTTTTTTCTGGAAACCTTCATTTATAAATTTTTATTTTGACCTTCCCTGAAAAAATCTTCCTGACGACTATGGGCAGCGGAACATCGGAAACGTTAATAAAACGTTTCTCCAGCATTAGTAAAATCTAGATTTAACCTTGGTAAATTTCGGGATAAAAATAGAAATTATTCTCTTTCAATGCATCTCTGTTGAAAATCCTGGTTCTTATATACTTTTTCAACGAACTGTGAAAGGCATGAGTAAAAAGTTGGTATCTAATCCTAAAGATCTGTCTGAAAAGCATGAATCATAAAGTTCTGTCTGAAGATTATCCGCCAAGATATGAGTAACATTTTAATGAGGATATTACAAAATTCACATTCTGCAGATTCTCTCTATTCATCCATACTTTATTTATTGGTTCTTACAATGAAAAAGAAACAATAATTAAAATGATTATTTAACTAACTAAAATGTTCAATATTTGATTATTTCAGATCCAAGTTAATCATTCAATCAATGTTATAATTTAAAATTATAGAAGTCATTACTGAATCAACAATTCTTACAACAAAAATAGATTTTCTAATTCAAACGAACAAATCCATGGAAAAAACCTTAATTAAATTATATTATTTATGACATTTAAACAATTACAAAAAGTGTCAACACAAATATAACAAACACAAAACGCAAGTACGAAACAAATAAAAATTATTACACTTCACGTTTTAAAAATTTCGTATACAAAATTATGAACAAAAAGGATTTAATTTTCCAGAAAACAATTTCTTATATAAATTGAATGTGTAGTAAGCATAAAATTTCATAAAAGCTAAGTACTTATGTAATATCTTTTTATTTATAAATTATAATTAAGATCTTATTTTAAGATTTTACATAATTTCAATTAATAATTATGCTCTCGTTTTTTTTTTTTTTTTTTTGTTAATGTTTTATTTGTCATAAATTTTGAAAGATTTAGAAAAAATATGGCTTCATAATATTTTGAAAAGGTTATATAAAAGATATAAATTTACCAAATAATTGTGAGGACTAACTGAAAAGTGTTGTGATGGACGAAAGAACTTAAAAATTTGTTTTCGCTCAAATCAATTTTTCTTATGTTTTAATAGTTAGAAATAAAAAAAATAGCATTCAAGGGGCATTGCCTTAGCAATCACTAATTGAGTAGTTCATATCCAATTTAAATTAAATTTTTCATAGAGTAGTTCTTATACTAGAGTAGTTCAAAAATTTCTTTCGTTCAGTATTGTCCAGTTTTAATGCAGAATTTTTAAGACTAAATGCGTCCATGGATCCATCCTAAAATTTCCGATTTATATTGGATGTTTCCTATAGCTACATTCAGGTTAGTGTGTACAGATCTACTCTTTTGGAGTTCGCAAAATTTGGTGTATATAGTATCTTCCCTATAGCTTCAGTATTGGTCCCTATAAAAATTACCGAATACTTTAAAAATTCTGAAATTTTGTACACGTTCATGAAAAATAATTCAAGACTTACACTAGGACTAGAGGACCATCGAAAAACAGAACAACATATCTCCTTCATTATAAGAAGCTTTGTTATATAACTACGAGTTTTCTTCTACCCCTAAATTAACAAATTTTTTTGAGGTTATAATTATTTTCCCCGAATAAAACAAAACGATTTTCTTTAGGGAATATTTAAAGATTTATAAATCAAAATGTTTAAATTGAAAATGTTTAAAAACGCACATGATGACGACGACAATAAATAAATTATTCTTATAATATTATTTAATAATTCAAAAGATTGAAATTAAATTGAATAAATAAATAGAAATGAAATAAAATAGAATAGATTTTCTAGAAGTGTCAAGGTTTTTAACAAACTTTATTTTCACTGGCGGCTTTGTTATAATATTAAAATTGAAAATTTATTCATGGATTTTGGAAGTATATAAATAATTTTAAATATGTATATAAAAAAAGTCTTAAATATTTTAGAAATTGCCATTGAGATAAAAGTTTAAATTTACCAAGTAGCTTCACGATAAATAATATGCTAAAGCGTAAAGGTAAATAATTTTTTGTTGACAGCTTATATGTACATGTCAAATGTCAATATGCTTTTTTTATGTTAGATTGAATTTAGTTACATGTACGTTAAATAAATAAACACTTTCAAATTGGACTTTACTGAAAGTTGCTGAGAAAGTAAATTCAGAGATAAAGGTCAATCTCTAATATAAGCTTCGAAAAAAATATCAAATTTCAGCTTGGAAAAAAGCAGTAAATTTCTAATACCTAAAACCACTCAAACATTTTATGTATTTGTCTAAATCTAAATTTAAATTAGCTTTTAAAATACTTATTCTATTATTCTCTTGAAATTGAAGGTTGAAATCCTGCAATCAACTAAATAATAAAAAAGAACAATCAAAAATTAAAATTTCACGATGATGTTTCATTCTGATGCTTACATTAGAGATAAAGCTTAAGAGTTTTGAAATAAATCAACATAATTTCTTAAAAATTAAAATATGTAACCATCAGGAAGACATCTACAATCGGAGGTCGGATTTTCAACTTTAATAATAACCTTAATTTTGGGTGGCGATGATGTAATGTTATTAAGCTATTCTGAGATTCATTAGGTCCCAAATTCAACTCCAGCTGAGAAATCGATATAACTCTCAGTGGAGTTAGCTTTGAATGAGTACCACTGTACCTGTTAAAATTTGCAATATGTAATTGTGATTTAGATTTTAAAGAAAGGAAAAATGCTAAACTTTGAGACTATTTTTAATCACAACAAATGTCTCACTATTAAAAACCAATTAGCTTGTTGCAATTAAATGGGTTAAGAATGGTTCGTTGTCCAGATAATATTAGTAGCTCCGAATTGTAAAACTCTTTAAGGGAAGGCCATGGATCGTATTTGATTGTATCGGCATTACCAAAAAATAATGTTTATATAAATATTGTTTAGTATCAAAATGGCATTGTAAATGCAATCTAATTAATTACATTTAATTGTTTTAGTTCAATTACTTGAACTGTTATGATAGTAACAAATTTTCAATTCTAATCAACTGTCAAATGATTGAACCGATTTGGGCCTTGTACATAAATCGAAGTAGGCTAGTAAAAGATGAATTCGTCTAATTGAAGCTCTTATGATTATATATTGAAATTACATAATCTTTTTTTCGTGGTTCTCCATATTTAAATATTACACTTTGTAACATATTTACGTAATGTTTCAGTAAATTTTAATACTACTGTGTTAAAATGTTACAAAAACCGAAAATCATTAACTCTAAGTCTATATTTATGAACCTATTTCAATTTCATATTTTGACATTCTTATTTAAACTAATGACTTTTTCTATGTTAATAAATATCTTTATTTTATTTATTTAATTTTTCTTTTTGTATTTATGTAAAAACAAACTAATATGAAACGCTAAATATGTGCGAACTTTTTATGTAATTTTGAGATCATTTGTCATTATTAAAAAAAAGAAAATATTAACCTAAATCAATCTTATTTTCATTTTATATATTACTAAGTAATAATATGAATTTATTTATTTTTTGTTTCACTTTTGTTTTAAGGATACGTGTTACGTTTACGTGTGGTATGAAACGTTATCAATATACACCATGGTATAAATATATAGAAAAAATAATTATAATATAAAAATATTTTAGATGAAAAGTCAATAAATCATGTTTAATATAGTTCTTTAAATGTCACTGTTGTCATGCCAGGAGTAAATGAATAAAAATGTAAGTGAGATAAGAAAGAATTTCATAATAAAAATTTATAAATTAAGTTTCCATTAGAAAAATAACAAAAACTTTGATTATGAAAAATTATAAATTAAAATATACCAACAAAATTTAAACCAAAATTTTATTAGAATTATTAATGACTTATTTATTATTATACTATTTTTAATATTAAATTAATTGAAAACAGACCAAAAAGTTGAAAAGATTCAAAATTTGAAAATCAATCTATAAGTATAAAAAAATCAAAAATGTCTTATAGAGTAAAGCAAATTCTCGGCTGACGAATTGTCAAAATAAATCAGGCAGGATCAGAAATTAAAAAATCGATATTATCGATATCAGAAATAACTTAATTTTATTAGTATTAGTAAATGGAGAGGTACAAAACCGTTCTAGAGAAATCCTAAACCACGAAAAGTTTATGATAATTTTAAAAATGAATAAGGCTACAGCTAAATTATATACAGGACTAATTACAGGCCATGTGATTCTTAGAAAGCATGCAATGAGATTAGGACTCACATCGTGCTCCACATGTCGGAGATGTATGGAGCAGGATGAAACGACGATTCATCTGTTATACTATACCACTGTCCCCTTCAGTCCAACAAAAAAAGGTTTAGCAAATTTGGTAATTTTTTTATAGAAAATCTGAAAGATGGGGGTAAACTAAAGCTGGGCAAGGTGATTTCGTTCATTAAAGAAATTGGATGGGACGACACGCTGTAACACTGATACAACGTTCGACTGGACGGTGCAACGGGCTTACTATTATGTTTCTTACGTGCGAGGTGGGCTATATTTTCACACTTTTTTAAGACCAGGGTAAATCTGATAAAAAATCTAGATTTCTCAAAATTGATGTAGATAAAATAAAAACGATTGATTTTTCGGGTCAAAGAAAAACAACATAAGATTTTTATTACTTAATTTCAATTACATTTCGATGTAAATGAACTACTCTAACAAAAATTTCATTAATTTTTACAATAATCTCGATATAAAGAAATAACTAAACTAAATAAAAAACATAATCGAAAGTTTTGTAATAAAATTTCTAAATTAAAATTATTACATTTCTTTTTTTTGTTAGAATATAGGTGAACTTTTGAAACTTTTGAAAAAACTTTAGAAAAATTATACCAAAAAATGTGAAGTTAAATTGACGTGTCAATCTTCAATCCGAGCATTTTTTGTACATATATTTCAAATACGGTATTTTTCTCATATGAAGTTCCTGATGATTTTTATAAGTATATGTCGATTCTAGCATGTAAGTTTACGACTGTCTAATTCTAATAACAAGCAAACAAATCTTTACCTACCATAATCAGATGGAAATATGTAGTTTAATTTTGGTTCCTTTTTGGTGGTTTTGTTGGGTTTCATAATTACCAATATCCTTCGTTTATCAAAATCTTGGGAGGATTAACTCGAAACTTTTAGCTTTTGAATGGAGTTGATTTTTTTAGCTATTCTAGATCTGTGGCATAAGTCATAAGAGAACAGACGGACAGAGTAAAAACTTACAGTATTTTGTATTAGTTCGAAATTGTCTAAAAATTATATATATGAAAATATTCGCGAAAACTTTCATTTGAAATAATTAAAAAACAAATTGAAATATTCAAAATTTATCTTATCATTTTCATCTTTTCTCGGCCGGTACAGATTTTTCTTATAACATTTTTATACCCAAAATAATTTAAATTTAATTGAACTTAAATTTTTTTATTTGTCAGTTTGATCAGTAAAATGAAGAATTGCTAATTATTAGAAAATAATATCGAAATAATTATACAAAAAAGAGGAGTCAAATGATAGCAGCTCTTGGGCCAAAATAGTAGGAAACAAACATGGAATAATGTTAAATGTGAAGAAATATATTTAATAATTACAATAATATGAATTAGTACTAGAAATAATTTTTATTTTAAATTTATATCATCTAATTCGGTGGCTCCTGGATCCTTGCATACCTAGGAAACTTGTAATGGAAGGACAATTGAAGACCTTATATACTAGTACCGAAAAAAAGATGGCTATAGATGCAGCAGAATCAGACCTACGAAAAATGAACATTAACAATTGGACAAATCTTGCCAAGCAAAGGTCAAAGTGGAAGGAAGTGGTGGTAGAGGCAATGGTTCATCGAGAACTGTGAAGCAAGCCGCAAAAGAAAGAAAGAAAGAAAGTATGCTCGTACCAGATTAATATAAAGTATGAGCAAGCACTTATAACTCTGATAATAGAAAAAATATAATAATCTGTAGATGTATTCACCAATCCACGTAAATTGTTAATGTAAACATTTCGAAAATGTAAAGAATGTGGCAAGTCGGAACAAGTAACATTCTTATTGAACAAGTCTACCTCAAAATTTATTTATATGTCAAAGCTATTCACTTCCGAGACAATCAAGAAACCACTTTTGATAAGACAACTAGAAAACTAGAAGTAGTCATCCGTTATAAAGCAATGTAAACTTGAGAAGTGTTTCTACAAATATCGTTGGACAGTTTTCTGGCAATATATTCCAAAACAATTATTTTTAATCTGCAAGACGCACTATTTTCTGCAGTATTCTGTAACTAGTTAACTTTTAATTAAGAAGCACATCATAAAATGTTATAATTACAGTACTGAAATGGATTTTTTACTGTCCATATTTCTAATGTTTCTAAATCTGACTATAAATCTATTTTCCAACTTACTCCTAATTTAACTTTCTATTTAATAATCTAACGTTTTTCATTTGAATATACAATTAAAGGAAATAAAAATTATGATTTTTTTTCGACATATTTTTTTGACTTATTTCACCCGCAACATTGAATATAATCATTTGAATATCTTGAAATCGCGCGGCTATCATTTTCAAAGATATTTTCCATAAGTTAACCAAAAAAAATTATAAAATTCATTTTTTTTTTTCCTTTTTATATAAATTTTATTGTAGAAGACAAAAATTTATGATTGATTGATTTCATATTTAACTTATTTTTTTGATATCAATCAATAATTTTCTCTTGTATAATGAAATTTTATATTTTATTATTAAAACCATCCGCAATCCGCACGATTATTCAAAAAGAAATTATTTTATTTATACATAATTTTTTTTTTTTTGGGGAATTTTCTTTATGAAATTAAAAAAAATATAATATAAAAATTAAAATCAAAATTAAAATTTATTAATTCAATAGATACGCGATGATTATGATGATTTTTAGATTCAATGTAGACTTTTAAAAGTTCGATACAAAAATAATTGTTGATTCAGTAAAAGTTGAATTTGAAATTTTGAATAAATCTTTTTTTTTTTTATTATTTTTCATTTACTTATTATTTGATTAATCCATAAAAATAGGGGAGACGAATTTGTTAATGGAATTAATGTTTCTCAAAAGCCTCCCGTCTTCAGTCCCCCCGTTGAATATTTGATTCACAAATAATAATTCAGAAAAAAATGGTAATCTGATTTATTTCTGATTGCATTCATTTCGTATAGATATGAAGTAATTATGACTTTTTGGAGAGAGTGACCTAATTAAAATTATAAAACTAGAAATGTGAATTGAATTTATTTTGGATAATTTTTAAGTGAATATTTTTTTTTTTAATTTATTATTTAACACATTACAAGTACGAGTCCATATTTTTGTGTGATTCGTTAAACTTTAAGCAAAGCCCGCGATGGAATCTTCATAATATGAATTTCAACCGTGAATGGAATGGTCCCGTCTTCCGGATTGAAATAATTTAGAAGCCGGATATATGAAATTTTAATCAAGACTGGTCAGAGACAAAACTGATGTACTAAGAAATATATGAAATATTTAAAGTGTTGCCTACATTAATGTATTTATAGAAAATCTTGAAAGTGTAGAATTTGTCACATAATTCTTTAGATTCAGAACTGTGACTTGTAGATTTGTTAAATAAAATGAGGCAGTTTTATACTATTTGTCCGTGAGTAGTCCATATTTATACTACTTCCGTGGAATGAAATGTAATTAATACGAAGTTATTAAGTAAAAATAAATATGTTTTTTATGAGTAATTATATTCTACCTAGCCATCCACTCAATAATTAAAAGTGAAATGCCATTAGATTTCGAATCGAGATATCATATGGGAAATTGAATTATGTGAAAATAGGAAAAGAAACATTTTATATGCAGAATTAAGAGTAATTCAAAACACGGGGTGTCCACAAGCACAATACTTCAACGTTAGTAAGTTATCAAGCTTAAACATTATAGATAAAACTTACAGCCTTTCACACAAATAATAGTTTCTACATTATCACAGGAAAACTAATTGGCAGACGTTCACGCTTTCGAATATTGAATATAATGTCATCAATGTAGTGGTTATAAAAATCTACTTTTTTTTACCAATACTCCCTATCTTCTTTGCGACATAGAAGATAGTGAGTATTGGTAAAAAAATTAGTCCTCGATAACAAAATCTTTTAAAAGAAGAGTTAATCTAGATAGGGAAAAAATCGTTCAGGATATTAGAGTACATAGTATTATTCAAATTCATTACTTCAAGCAAACGATTAACAAAAATTATATTTATTATCATAATTGAAGCATTAGATATAAACCTTCTGCAAAGCCATACCGTATGATCTGGAAGATACTCAGCCATATACAAGTCATTACAACCAATGTATTAACATGCAGTAACTTTAAACTTTTCGGTATAATCTAAGAAAATCATAAAATTATTCAAGGAGTAAACTCGATAAATTGTTTCTTGGAGTAAACCACAATATGAAAACAATGTAGGGAAGAGGAAGAAACACTAGAAAACCTCCTCTGTTACTGACATGTGGTAAGGTAAAAAAAAACTTAAACACTTGTAACATTACTTTTTGACCAACATAAAGAAGGCAGGTAGTTTGAGACCATCTAGTAGCTAGACTAACTGCGTTAATGAGAGAGGTGAATTAGAATGGTGTGATCTAGGCTAGAATAAGCTATCATACTAAGAGTACAACGGACCATCGATGTATACAATGGTGAAGGGTTTTGTTACCTCTACGGCACTTCAAACCAACCGATGTGGCCTGTAATGTCGAATGAAAAAACCTTTTTTTTTAAATCAAGTTTCAATACTTTACAACACTAAACGAAATAATATCACAAATTCTTTAAATTTTAAACTGTCATATTTTATACGTCTTACCTCCCACCAGGAGTTCACCCTGTAAATGTAAATATTTACAATTCAAGTCTTTCGAGTATAAAATTTTAATTACAAAGTAAATAGAATTTTAAATTTTTTTGTATACTTCTTCGCAAACATTATGTATAAGAACATAAAAGTATCTTTTATCAGTTGAAATTAACTTCATAACTTCATTCAAATATAAAACATAAAGCAAAACAAAAATAAACAATTAAAATTTTATAATTTTTGATGACAAAATAATAAATAATTTTAATCGTTTATATATTTTTTATTAATATTCAACATTTAATTATGCTTTACATATTTTCATTATAGATTGTATAATAAAAATATAAATTATGAGTTTATTGTGCGCTTCTGTTTTATGAAATTAATGATTTAATATATATGAAAAAAAAAACTGTCTTTAAATGAATTTATATTTATTTAATGTTTAGTTTTTTGGTTTTTATATTAAATTTTTATTATGAATAAATTTGTTATTTTACTGAATGAATTTTTTTTTATTATTACTAAATTTTAATTTTAAATAAATTTTATAAGAAAATTTATTCAACCGAATAAATTTGATATTTATATATAAAAAACTAATAAATATATAAAAATATTTATAATATAGAATGTGAAGAAATTTATTGATATATGATTTGACAAGGAAGCATTTAGATTCGATTATTATTATATAATATTTGGTTTGAATCTTTTTTGAAAATTATAAAATTTCATATATGTTGCAAAAGAATATGTGAAATGACTGGAAAAATGTTTATAACTATCAATAAACTATCGAATCAAATATTTGTGAAAAAATAAAATCACTTATTTTTAAACGGATATGATGTCACTCTTTGTATTAAGAGTGAATTTTAAGTAAAATATTTTTAATAATTAATTAATGAAATATTAAGAAAATGAAACAAATTTTGATCACAAAATCGTTGGTTAATGCGTAATATTTTGACAGTTGCTCAAACTGTTGATATTGATATATTTAATTATTCGTAATTGTCATTGCCAGAAATTCCACAAATATTTGATATTAATGACAGTTTTATGTAACTAGAGTAATTAGATTAACAGCTGTCACAAAAATTGTCAAAAGAATTGTAAAATTTCATATAATTATTATCCAAACAATTTGCTTTATTTACTTCTTCTGTCATTTTAATAATGCTAATTATTTAGATATTTTAAGTTCAGAAAATATTAGATTTTATCATTCAAACAAACCTGACGCAGAGGACGCACGGTAACGGATACAAATGTCAAACAAAAATTGAACATTTAAAGTACAATTAATATAATATTAAATTAAATATTGGCATTTCTATATGAATCATGAAACCAACCTCTACCAAAATTCATTGAAATGGGATAATAATTAGATTAGAACTGGGAAAAAATAATCTCTTATGTAAAACCGCAGCCTTTATTGACCTATTTTGGTACCCTTTATCTTATAGTTTTTCTACGAACTTTAATTTATTAATAAATCTGATTCTGAGGATATTTTTTAAAAGCTTTAGACAAAAAGTCCCCAGGTACTAGAAACCCTTGACCAACGATTTTGTATGGTGAACAACAGACCTTCACAATCAAATAGGATGTGTTCGTCTGTTTCATTAGATTCCTCTCATATTCTGGAGTGAAATTGATCAATCAAACTTATTTAGGTGACAATTAAGTCAACAGTTAACCTGTTAGGAAGCCGAATAAGAGACGTACTTGGTTAACTTTGTAGTTCAGTGGTATAATAATTAATATAGGTATAGGTTCTGGAATAAATGAAATATAAATTAAAAATTTAACCCAGGACACACTGAATATAAAACAACCTTAAGTTGTATAGACACAAACTCTATGATAACGAAATCAACTTGTATAACAAATTTACGAAAAATTGGTGATATTTGAAAAACATTTTTAGCGCCTTTTAAGGTGCAGAAATGTAAAATTTGATTTCGGCTACTATAAGAAAATATTTTCAGCCAGCAAATAAAATTGTTGGTACTATGGATAGTTATTTTTGGTATGAACTCCTTTAAATACAATCTCGTGTTCCAAATCTTTTGAATATTAATAAAATATTTCACTAAGCTTTAAATGTTTTTTCTAGATATACACTTTTCACTACATCTACAATGTTACGATTCCCAAAATCTCGTGTCCCAAATTAAACAATCCGGAAATATTTTTACACTTTTAAATAATAATCGAAAAATTAATATTCTATAAAATATACAAAAATTGATTCAGATTCAGGATTTTATGACAATTAATATTTAGTTTTTGTATATTAATTTTTATCAACAACATAAATAACAGCTTTGACTTACCAATATTTCAAGTTTCAGTAGATCTTCCTGAAAATATAATAAAATCATTAAATTTAAATATAAATTTTTAATTTTTTTTATAAAAATCTTGTTTGTAATTACGAAAAGGGTAAAAATTGTTTTATTTATATGGAGCCAAGTCTTATCTTAAATTCAAAATTATCAATTTTAATTTATTATTTATATTTAAAAGTCTGATTAGAAGACAATTTGATTAATCATAAAAATTCTTAGCTTCTTAGCTTTACCAAATAATGAAATTATCAACAACAAAAAAAAGTTAATTCCCTTTGGACCAATTTTTCAGGAAGTATAAAATAAATTTTGAATGCTAATAAGATAATTTATAATTTCCTGAAAATGCGTAAATAAAATTTTAAATTATACAAGTTTTTTATACAAAAATTTAACCTTGGATTTATAAACTGATAAAAATTGCGAAAGGTTACACCTTAAAACATTTACACATTGATTTTAACAAAAAAAAAATTATTTAATTATTGTTATATTTTGCAAAAACAAAATTAATTATTTGTTTATAAAATACAAATTAATATTTAGTAGCCAATAAAATAACAACTTTTTATTTAAATTTGTTGTAAAAGTTGTTATTTTTAGGTTTGCTAAAAATGTCATGTTTCTATAACGCTCATAAAACTAACAATTTACAACCAAACCGAATTTTTTCAAATATATTTTGTCTTTGTAGATCCAATTTAAAATTTAAAGATAAAATCTTTCATGGAATAATTTATAATAAATATTTTAAATGGAAGTTTTCTTAAAAAGGGAAGGAATAAGGATAACATGAAACATACAATTATGACAATTGTATTGCTCACAATATGGCAACCTTCAAATATTCATTGTCAAAATTATTGATTTTTGACATTATATCAATGAAAAATGAAACTGATTCTTTCTGGTTTTATTAATATTGCAGAAATAGCTGCAATTTACAGGAGCAAAAACAGTAGCTAAGGAGCTCTTTAATCCGTAATTTTATAAATGCCGCACAGAAAGTTGAACAACAGAAAAGAATAAAAGATTTATAGGAATCATACATCTAAAAAGCGATAATCGTTGGCCCTTTTAAATAATGTCCTGTAAAATTAACTATCCTTGAACTTAAAATTGTAATTAATATAAATTCTTTATTCTTTCCTAATGCAGATTTTTCTGTATATACGCAACATTCTGTATCCGAAATCCGAAATATTCTGTTTTCATCACTGGTCTATGACCTGGACGGTTCACTTTCTATAGAGTCAAATGACAAAATGACAAAGATGCTGTGTATCAAGAGGCTGATGCGTATCGTGTTATCGAAATATTGTTGTTGTTGACAATATAAAGCACATGATGAAATCATCACACAACTAGACCAATGATCCTAAGTAATAATAATCAATTAAAAAGTTTGTATGATGTACAACACATCAATAATCCGGATTATGATAGTTATCTTCAAATTCGTAAACGAAACTATAAAGTTGGACCCTTTAAGGATGTGGTTACTAAATAGCTAACCATACAATATTTACGTGTTACTGGTAATTGACTAGTTTAGTTAATATAACTGCAGTTTTATATTATTATTATTTGAATGACATTGAACCTATATCTGACTAATCAATACTAATGCTCCCAAAAATCCGTAAATAGAAAATCTAATTGCTAAAACTAATTAAGTTTCTTGTTCTTTACAAAAATCATATATAGAAATTTAAAAAAATAAAATTATTTCTTTTTTGGTTACATATCACATTATTCATAACAATTATCAGAACTTTGAACTATTAAGTTCCACAAAAAAATTAAACATCATCAAATTATTTTAGGTTTCTAATATTTTCCCCTAAACAACAAAATTTAAATTAACATTAGATTTATACTAAAAAAAAAACCTAAAAAAATAATCTTCTCTTAATTCAGGTACATTCAACTTTTTAGCTCATGATGTCATTAAAAAATGTTAAAAAAAAATTATTAAAAAATCATTTATTTTTGCTGATATTTGGCTAAAAAAAAACTATCTTTATACATTACATAAAAATACGTAACCAAAAAAAAAAGGGTTTCCGTGTAAACTCAATGAACCTGGAAGTATTTAAAATTTCCCCCTCTAAACAATTTACAAAATAATATAAACTAAATTATTAAAATTTCTTTTTGTTCACAAGAATTTAATAATTATAATTAAATTTCACATTATTTTAGTTTAATTTTTATAGGTTAATTTCGTAATTATTATTAATAATTTTTTACTATGAAATTTGTAAGTTGAATTTCATTTATTAATCTCATAAGAATAAAAATGAATTAAATTATTTTTAATTTTTTCAAATAAAATTTAAAGTTTATAACAAGTTAAATTATTATATCAACAACGAAAAAAAAAATTATAACTTTTTAATGTCATTGGCATTTGAACAACAAAATTATTCGAAATGATTTTTTATTTGGTATCATTAAAAAATTTTATAATGGAAAGTAATGAGCCATGATAATTAATAAAATAAAAAAAAACTAAGAAATAAATAATTTTTTTTTTTAATTTTGTTATTTTTATTTAGATTAATCAGTGGCGCAACAGTTTTTTGTTAGGTTAATTGAAGAAGAGGCCACTGAACTGGAATCATAAATTTAGAAATTAAAAAAGTTTTATTAATAAATATTTTGCCTATTTATAAATTAATTATATAACATTTTTGCTAATAATAATTATATCAATTTCAATTGACTTAAAAACGTTAAACGTAAACTTTCTGACAGTTGTTTAAAAGCATATATTTGTTGTGATAGTTTTATATATATCAGAAATTGTGACAGTTTTAAATGTCAATTATGATTTACTTTGTATATTATTAGTGCTTAAATTGTGACGTTCAATATTTTATCGTTTTCTTTCTTTCGAGTGTAAAATAATAAAAATATGAAAAATGAATTTTCGTCAGAGCAATATTATTTTACATTTTGACATGTGTCAAAAAATATGCAAAAAAGCAAAAAAAAAAAAATAGTTAAGAAAATTGGTTGAACAATTATTAGTTTTGTAGCGATTATTTTATTATTTATTTTTCGCTATTATGTTGTATACTTTCCATATATGACAGCTATGTCAAAATTAAGGAAACAAAATATAGAAAACAACTTAAAAACATAAAAAGTTATTACTTTCAAGTATTACAGACAAATGTGGTGCTGTAAATATTTAAAATTTAAGTACAGTGCTGCAATGCCATCAATAAAAAGTGTAATTAATTAAACTAGCAGATGTCATAAAAATGTCAAAAGAAATTTATAATTTAAACATTGAATAAAATAATACCTAATATAGTCATTTTTTGACATTTTAATCTGTCAGAAATTATTGTCAAAATATTCATTTTGAATTCACATTAATTTAGATGTGTAATATAGCGTTTACAATGAACGCTTCAACTGGTGTCATTTACAATTTTAAATTGTGTATTGGTTTATTCTTTTTGTATACAGTGCTCGAAAGCGATTAGAGAGCGTAATGAAAATGGTAATGTAATTCAAGCATAAATAACATAAATTGTAAACAGACACTAATAGTAAAAATGCGTTTGAAGCGATTAAAGCTTAACTCTTAAAGCGATTAAAGCTTAACAGGTAAAAATGGCACAACTAACAAGATCGATTAAAGCTTAACTCTTTAACAGGTTAAGACTCTGTTCAAATGGGACAACTAACATAAGTTGTCCAATTTTCTTATGTAATTCCTGTATTGCTTTCTCTCTCCCTACATTACGAAGGACATTTTGCTAATTGTAAACTATCCTACTCAATATTATATTCCCATAAGAAAATCATATAAATTTTATTATTTTAGGGAATTTATTATATTTAATTATATGTAGTTATATAAAATTTAATTTGTGAAGGATAACAATTCAAGGTTTACTGAAAGTATGTAATATTTAAAACTAGATAATATTAAAGTATATAATAAATTAAATATATAAATCATTTTATTATCTCTTATATATCAGAATTATATTACAAACAATAAAATATAAAAGCCTATAACGACCCACACAACTATTCAATCCATTAAATAAATATTAGTTTTTTATCGTTAATTTTGTTATATATTTCTAATTTCCACAAAAAATAAAAATTAATTAAACTTCAACATAATTTTATTGATGATCGTTACAGACAATAAAAAATGCCTTCCCTTAAATAATATTAGTCACCAATTTTAATTAAAATTATATTTAGTTTTGTGTTGATACTCAAAATAGTCAAATAAAAAAATAATTTTTATTACTCAACTTAATTTGTAATCGTCAACCATTAAAAAATTTAAATAAAAACATTTTAATTTAATGAAAAGTCAGAAAAATTAACAAACACAAATTTTCTATTTGTGAATTAGAATATAAAATTTAAAACTAGAAAACCTTAAATTTTCTATACAATGTTAAAAAAAAAAAAAAAATTTATAAGACATAAAAAATATTTTACGATATAATTTCCCTAAGCTATAAAATTAAGATATAATATTTGACAGAGCGTGAACTAAATCTATTAGTAAATGTAGGGATAGGAAATATAATAATAAATGTATACCAGGTAGGGTCAAAGGCATTGGGACATTACGTACTTTAGTAATTTACATTTATATAGAATTCACAAACAAGTAAAGTGTCACCAAGAATATTACAATTCTGATCATTATCAAATATTTAATTAAAACAAGTCCTGATGCCAATTTGGTGCAAGAAAGTTCAATTTTAGTTAATTCTTATAAATTCGTAAGACTATCATTAAAACACGGTCAAATTAACTCAACAACATGAAATTGTTCTAGTTAGTAATGTTGAAATGCTTATAATTTAGCAAATATTGCATGACATAAATGTGGTTTTACGTATAGCCATAGACATTTTACATACCGAAATTTTCTGACACGAGGTTTTTGTATGATGTGGTATGCTATGTGCGAATGATTAATTGTCAATTTGAAAATTTAGTTGTAGGGTCAAAATTCACACTGTTCTGTTTGGGCTGGGAAAACAGAAACTACCCATAAATGACTATTTATTAAAATAGTCTAAGGACTTACTAAAAGTTCAAATTCAGAAGCTACTTTGAAAAAAGGCTGCACAAAATGTTGAATAGAATTTGATGACGAATAAAAAACTGTCGAAACAGTGTTGTCAAAAGATTGATCGCTTCCATAAAAATTATATTGTTGAAGATATGGGAATTAAAGTTGAAGACTCTGGAGCTATAGGAGTTCAAAGTCAGAGTTGTTTTTGATTATACATATAAATGAAAATTTATGTTTCAAAAAATGGGTGCAGAAAATATTGGTTAGAATTTGATAAGGAATCAAGAAATGTCCAAATATTGTTGTCAAAAGATTGATGTCTTCTTTAAAAATGGAATTGTAAAATATATATGAAAATTAATTATAATTGAAAAAAATAATAATTAGAAATTGACTTAAAACTTTTCTCTAGCATTATTTCTAGCGAATACTAAATAACATTAACCCAGTAACATTTCTAAATTGACACCGAATTATAAATATTTATCATTGATAACAAAAATCGATATTTCAATTAAAATTATATTCTCAATAAAAATGCGCTGTATATTTTTAAGGTAAACAATCGTAAATAATATTTAAGTATCTAACAAAAGTTAATACTAAAAAAACCAAATGAACTGAAAAGATAAAAAAAAAATGTATCTATTTTTCGTATATATTTATGTTCTATGAAATTATATGGTAAATATGCTAAAAAGTGCGTAAAAAATATATTTTTTATTCTGAATAATTTAAGAAAAATGACAGATTATAAACGAGTTGGGAAGCTCATAAAATCAATTTTATATTTTTTTATATCAACAACAAAAAAAAAAAAATGGCATTAGAACAAAATATCGAAAAAATTAAATTCCGAAAAAAATAATACAAATTTTAACAGAAATAATTAGTAATCGAGTATCTAATCCTCATCAATCTCAGAGCCAAGCTCCATCTTCTCGTAGGAAAGAAAATGGGGCCCGAAAAAGTGACTGATAATTTGTTTGGATCAGCGAAAACAAGCATAAGGAGAGATAATGTTAGTATGTTATGTTAAAGAGAAACATATATATAGAAAGAAATTATCTTTTTATCCTTAAGCTTGCTTTCTTGCACTTTCTCACATGCTGAGAAATAATTTACTATCCGCAATGGATTAAGCTCTGATGTTTCCACCACCGAAAACAAAGCAGATATTACTAGATTAGACACTTACTGCTTAATACAAACAGTTAAATAAATAAAATAAAAAATAAATATATAAAAATTAAAGCATCACAACATTAAAATTTGAATTAACAAGCTACCACTTACATAGGGCTTCACAATTCCGAAAAAAAGCTACTACTTCTCTATGTCGTCACCTGCTAATTCAAATCATTAAAAAATTAAAAAAGTAAAATTGATAGAACTAAAGTAGTTCTAAAACTATAAGTAAAAAATAAAAATAAAAATAATAATTCGCTAAGGAAGAACTGAAATCACGTACCAGCGTCAACAACCAACCAAATTAACAAGTTACCACTAGCTTTAGGCTTCGCAATTCTGTAAAGAACGCTACTACTCCCCTCCACTGTCACCTGCCAATTTGAGGCTTAAAAATTTAAAATAAAAATATAAAATAAAAAATAAAAAAAAGCGTGCTAGATTGCAATTAGCAGTTTGTAATAATCAAAAATCATGAAAAAACCATTCGTCAAAATAAATATTAAATATGTGTATAAAAACAAACAAATTAAAAGGGTTACCACTAGCTTCGGGCTTCATCGATCTAGGAAGAACGCTACTACTTCCCTCCACTGTCACCCATTAATTTGAGAATTTAAAAAATCATAAATGAAATATAATAACAAATCATGCGAATTGCAAATAGCAGTTTGTTATAAAAATCGAATTTAATGAAATCGAAAATCGTCAAATACTATATATTTATTTTATATTTTAAACATAAAAAATAACATATACATACATACTTATAATTAAGTAAAACATATAATATAAATATACATATAGCACAAATATACATATACATATAAGACAAATACATAAAAAAAAACTCATTGACTCAAGATCCTTTTAAGCTGAAGTTTGCTGTTATTAAAGTCAAATTTCCCGCCACTATTATTAACTTCGCGTAACATTCAATAACCCATAGATCTGCCAAGTTGCAAGTCCTCTAAGCAGACCGTTTACTAGCAGCTTAGAGCTTAGTTATGACTTTAATTTGAAAATATTTAATGGAGATGCACGGACAGAGCGAGCATTGTTTAGCATATAATAATTATTATCTTATTTGAATGAAATGTGGCACACTGATTTGAATGAAATTTGAAATTAGTAATTTCAGTAGGACCGTGTCGCCAATTATACATATTTCATAAGTTCAACCCTCTATACACCATTCAGTAATAATCACGCAATTTGAATGACATTTCCCACACAGCTGTTTTTATAATTCAGTTGTTGGTGTTACTAAAATTTGAAGTTAATATAGCTTCATGCTTCAGCGAGTTCATGGAAAACTAATATATGAGCAGTTTAATTACCGAAATATATTTGATTTATGTTCTATAAATCTAGTAGAGTATAGACAGAGCACAGAGATACTATGTGGCTGAGACATTGATGTCTAGACAACTTCGACACCTTGAAATCTATGTTATCGCTCGTACAGAAACGTAGCGGCTGTCAATAAAGAAGATGTATTGTTTAATCAACAATACAGCCTTTTGATTATAGTGACGAATAATTATTAAAAGGGATATCAAAATAAGCCAAATTGCTGCAGTGGTTAGGTTAGGACAGTAAGTAAGTCCACTCTTACTCTAAACCTAAACTAACCTAGAACATGTACGTATTAACCGATTTCACTGAAATTTGATATACAGGTTGGGTTTGCGATCTAGTTAGTATGTCTATAAGATTTAGAATTATATTATACAAGAATTATTTTACTTATTATTAAGCTGTGAAAAGCTCATTTTGATAATATAACAACACAATTCTTTATATCACAATATTCTTGTCCATTTATCGGGATTTTAAGTTGTCAAAATATCACAGTAAATCTACTACAATTTATGGAGTACAAAATGGATTACAGTATAAAATTTGTTTTTTTAAATATAATATTGAATAAAAATATGAAAAGTAAAAAAATAAAATAAAATAAAAATTCATTGAAAAAAACATCGAAATTTTCTTTTACAAAGACGTTCATTATTATGATAATATGTAATAATAATAATAATAATAATATGAAAAGTATAAAAAATATAGGTTAAAAAATTATTATATATTTTGTATAGGACATTTTGGTTAGAGTCGTATTTGAACATAATAAAAAAAAATTTATATTATATCGAAGGATAAAATTTATGATATACGTAGATTTTTAGATAGATATATAAATTATGATTTTATGTATATGTACATATAGAAAAATAAATATTTTGTTGATCATATAATCTTTGTTTATGATTATGATGATAGACTATAGAAAAGATAAAATAGATTATTTGTCAAGTTGATTTTGACATTTACCAGAGATTTTTATGTGTAAATGTAATAGAATTTATTTGTACGTCGTCCTTGACGGAATAATATTTATTTTGCAAATAATATTTGGAATGAAATTATATAATGATATGTTATTTAATTCGATTTTCTGGTACATATTTTGAAATTACGTATTTGCAATTTCATATGAAAATATGTTAATGTCAAAATCAATTTTTTTTTTTTTGAATATTTAAGATTTCTTATTTTTTAGATTATGTTGTGTAACATCAGTGATTTTAAGAAAATTAAAAAAAAAAAAAATTAAAATTTTAATATTGTCATTAACAATGGTAAACTCAATTAAAGTGTTAAAAAATATTTGTTGCAGCATTTATCAGTTGTCAGGCAGAAAATTCAAAAACCATTTTTTGAATATTGCGATTCATTCAAATTACCAATGCAGGAAATTGAACAAATGGACATAGATGTAGTCACCATTAAAAATCAAGCGATTTCTGAATATTTCGGATTCAAATTTATAACTAATTACAAAGAATCATTTAAAGTTTTAAGATAATTGCAATGAAAAACATTTATAGGCCTAGTCGCTGAGCTACTGTGTAATCTTCTAAAAATATTATCAGCGATTAGGGTTAAAAAGATCGTGAAAGGTTGAAGACGACTGTGCTATTCATTAAAAACTCTTCTTTCTCTTTGAAAATTCTTATTCCAATCTTGAAAGTAAAGTTGGAAGTGATTTCGTTCAGATGTTCAATGTTCTATTCACAACAGTTACACAGTTCAAATATCCTTTTCCCTGAAAAGGATTACTACAACGACCCAAAGATTGAAAATCTAATAAAAACTTTGAAGTTCTATTATCAATACTTTGATTTCGATGTTGATTTGGCATCTAATTAAAATAAGGAAATTATTAAAGAAACAAAAAAAAATCATTATAAATTTAAATTTCCACTTTTGTAAATCAATTCCTTTCAGCAGCGTTAAAGCACTTAAGCTTCTTGAAATTTATTCAATGTTTTGTTTTTTTATTTCCATTAAATTTTCTTTTTAAAAATTACCAAAAATTTTGAATTGTTTTTTTTTTTTTTTTTATTTATTTACACCTTTTCACCTTTTTAAATTATTCAAGTATAATAAACCACCTAAGGATACTAAGAATTATCCAGGAACAAAAAAAAAGTTTCTACAAAATGAAAATTAAAAAAAAAAAAAAATCTAAATTAAATATTCGCCTCAGAACAAGAATTTAATTACCCCCTAAAGAGGCTAGAAAAATCGCGCGCTTTTTTAAATATTATATTTATTAATTCTTTAATTTTATATAATTTTTTAATATAAATTCTTTAATTATTTTTATGTTGAAATTCATCTAACTGTGAGAAAAATAACATAAAAAATCTCAAATGGTGTAAAATTAACCATCATTTTTCGTATATAAATAATAAAAGTAAAATTTTGTTGTTTATTATAAAAAGACCATTAAAAAAATAGCTTGTTTTTATGCTGTTGCTTCTGTTGTTGATGGTTTTCGATGTATATAATTTAAATTAACCAAACAAAAATATAAATATGTAAACATTTAACATGAGTTTTGGTAAAATTAAGTTTTAAAATATGTACATCAAACATTATTCATGAGGGATAAATAGAAACAGCTCAAAAGTTTGACTTTGAAATTTTGTACATTTTTGATTTTAAAGAGGTTAGGTTTTAGATTAAGAAAAGTTAAATTTTGACATATTATGTAAATTTGTATGTAATTTATGATTGACTTGAAATTGAAAATGTTCCATTTGATAATTAATTTTCGGCAGGTAAATATGAGGTTCACACTATCACTAATAGCTAACACAGGCGCGGATCAACGTACGTTAAAAAAACAACCAATCTAAAATGTTGGGAGCAATATTAAACTCACACCGTTCATATCCTAACGCAAAAATTTGATAATTTGAATTTCAAAGGCGCTTTGAGCACGTTGACAACTAAATTTTACAAGATTGTCTTCGTTTGAAGAAAAATTAATGTAAAAAAATTAGTGGTAACATAAATTTGTAAAATATTAATTTACGACACGATAAGGTTACAAGCCAATTGAGTTTCTGGAATGATTGTACAAAATTGTATTTCGTTTCAACAATTTCTTCCCTAAAAATGTTAAAAGAAACTTTAATACCGGAAGGTTCATTCTTGTGAATTTAAAAATATTTTCTGATTTTTTTTTTAATATAGCTTTAAAAGCATTTTCATTGTGAATTTACTCATGTATGTTCAAATTTTCTATTCTTAATGCAGAAAATTCGTCTATTTCTCGAATTTAATGCATTAATATGCGTTTTCTTTGCAAGCATTTTATTGGAGTTGCTGTAACTCGTACATTTTAATTTTAATTCTTTCACCAATTTTAATATCCAAAAACTACGGCGTTAACTCATTTTCTTAGTGTTGCGTTTGTGTAATTTGAGTTGAAACTAGCTCCCAGGATGTTAATCTACGATTCATTGAATGGTATTTGTAATTCTGACATATAATTTGCTTATTGGATAAACAATCTCACTGTCGTTGAATTCTGTTGAAGCTGAGCTGGCCAACAAATCACAGCAGTATAAAATTATGTCATATGTTCTGTAAATGTCCCATGTGAAAAGAATCTATATTTTGTATTCATCAACTTCAAAACTTGAACGATCTGGCAATAACACCAAAAATACAAATCTTTATAGATTCGTTAAGAGTTCAAAAAAAAATGGTAACATCTATTTACTTTAAAGCAACGTGCTATACCCGATTTCTTAACTAATCAACTCTTACCCATCAAAATTATAAAATTTCTAATGAAAATTGGCGTTATTACCGTCAAACTTTTTTGCTTATACAATTACAAATAAAATGACTTTAATTTTAAATGTTCAAAATTTATACTGTCTTCATCATTTCAATCATAAAACTTCTTGTAATTTAGTTAAACAAGAATTTTATTGAATTTTCTAACAAAATTTTCTGACACCAAAAAATTTCTTAAGAAATTCTTTAACCAAAAATTTTTTCAAAAAAAAATAAATCTTTTATGGGTAATAAAATTATATTATTTTATGTAAAATATGAAAATTTAATAATGTTTTTTTTTTTTGAAAATCTTGTTGTACAAAATTCAAAAAGTTTTTCTATTTTCATTTTTTTGTTTTTGGTAACATAAAAAGTTGTCTCTGTTTATTTTTATATAATATAATTTTTTTTGGTAATTTTTTCATTTTTGATGTTTTTATAAAACATAAAAAATCATACAGGTTAGCATAATAATATTCTGTATCTGTTTACCAAGTAAATAAATAAAGCCACAAAATTATAGTAGTAGTTACTTTTCCACTCCTTTTATATTAATTTCGCCATCTTTATAAATACATAAAGTTTTATAAATATCAACAAGGCAGTACCTAAGATTCTTGGATCCTTGTAAATTTTAAAGTACATAATTTTATTTTTTCTTGTTTTAGAAAACTTTTATGAAAATTTTGCATTAAAACATAAAAACTTATTTGTAAACTAAAATTGATATTTTTGGTCAGGAAATTTTGTGTTTATTCTTTAAGTAATTTTTCTTAAGGGAATGAATGTTACTAACAGATCGTTACATAAAAAGTATGGGTTGAAAATTAAATTTGGTGGTTATAACATTTCTTAATATAAAAGGAAAATTTATTTAAATTAGGTGAAACTATATGAAAATTGATAAAACTTCATATTTCAAACAAATGCCAAAATTAGTGTTGTCATAGTGCAGTAATTTTAAAATCAGTGATGCCAACACCGAAAACTATATAGTGAAAATTGTACAGTGAAAATTATGTTAATTAAAAAATCACAATGAGTTTTATAAAAATATAAAAAATATTGGTTTTATGAATAAGAACAAAGAAACATCAAAATCAGTACTGCCAATACGAAAACCAAAAACATATTAAATGAGAAAATTCACTTAAAAGTTTAAGATTAATAAAAGCTTACATAATTGGTGTATAGATGTCAAGAGAAGGATGAAGTCTTGTTCTGCTTGGTAATGTATTTAATGATATCAATATTGAAGAAATGCTTTAAGAAATTATAATGAAGTTGGTGCAGATGATAAAGAGCATTGTGAAATTTAGATGAGAGAGTAACCAAAAAAAAATGGTTTTCATCGCCTAAGACTAATTAAGGTAATACGCTGTGCTGTACAAGGACTTAGCTAGCATTGTATACAAATTTTATTTGTAGATGTATACTCTCAAGAGCAAGCCGAAGTTTTGTTCTGCTCAGTAATGTATGAGGACAAACGAGCTTTTAAAGAAATCATTATTGAAGAAATGATTTGATAAATTCTAATGAATATAGTTCAGATTCAGATGATAAAGAGCTTCGTGAAATTCAGATGACGGTGTAGCTAAAAATAATCGTTATTCATAGCCTAAGACAAATTAAGGACACTGTACAAGGACTAATCATCGACTTCTTTATAAACATTTTATGCATTTGTTAACTTTGTGTAATTTATAAAGCCCATAATTATCAAATCAACTATATATTTTGGACCTATAATAAATTCTTTGTAAGTTGTTGGTTTTGAGACGCGCGGCTTGGATGACAGTAAATTAATGCTAATACTACGAATATATTTTATACCGAATTATTTTATAATAAAGTTTTCGTCAACAATTTAATTTCGGCACAAGAATTTTTTCTTTTTTTTTTATGTGGGTTGTTAAATCTAATATTAGGGTTATTACAACACCGGTTAATATCAGATTTGATTTAATTTTTTTTAGCTTGGGATTGAAACCGAACTAACAAACAAAAAAAAAAGGTCAGTGGCCAGAGAGAAAAAAAAATATTAAATAGTTATGTGGTTTGACTTTATACGAACCGCAAAATAAGTTGTTAAAGTACCACAATTTGACTGGACTCAAAATATACTAACAAAAATTTGAGTTAATTGAACTTTTTTTAATGTTTACATAAATGGAAAAACTTTTACGAAATTAGATTTCTAAGGAATATAAGAATTTATGAAGTAAAGCGGAAAATAATTATAGGATTTTATTTTGGAATTAAATTAGATTTTTGGTATCACAACAAATTTATTTGGTTATATCAATTTTACGTAAGTATGTATAGTAAATAGGATATTTTATACGTTCAATTTACGAATATTATTTTATATATAATTTTGGGAAAATAATTCGCAATAAGTTTTTCTAATCAATTTTGGGTAATTTTTCATTGATTAGATTTTAATATCTTTTTTTTATCTATCAACAACGATATAAGAACACTGTGACTGGTATTTCAGTCAAAAAACGTAATATCATCTATTCTAGTGCAAAATTTTCAACAACTAAATGACAGAGTAGCCAATTTATTTTAAGGCTTGTTCACATACCACTACGCGCTCACGTGTCTCTTAAATAAAATCGCAGTCAGGAAAGAGATGAAACACTGCAACCTCGCAAAATAGAGATTTGCGAGGTTGTATCCCGAAAATTGCTAATGCATGAGCCCCCACGACGGAATTAATGAACCCTTACGAAATCAGGGGTCTAGTAGTCAGAAAAACACTGCACTTCTACAAAAGCCTTGGTATTAACTGACCAAATATTAGTAGGATAGACACAATAGATCTCTAAGTCGCAGGGTAGGGAGGCGTTCTTCTGTTTTAACAACCCTTTAATTATATAATCTAATCTATATTTAATAATTGACTTTTTAATAATTGCTTTGTAGAGTAAATTAATAAATGTCCAGGTCGAAGTGTAGCATAAAGTTTGATAATTTCTGAGTGACCTGACAATCACAGCGTTAATTTACCGATTCAATCAATGATACGATAAAGTGAAAATTTTTAATCTTTTTTTCGATTCTAAGTTAAAAACGCATGCTAGTCGTAGTAAATTTACTATAATTTACTATAAGTTTAATCTGACAAAGCTATTTTTGAATAGTATTTATGATCTGACTAGTCGCAGTGTCCTATAATGAAATTTTGATACCATATGTTTTTTTCTAAATCGCGGCTGTCCGGGAGTTAATTTTCTGCAACACTCTTTATTTCGATACCGTAAACTATTTTGACCTTTTTTCTTCTATCTAAATTGTTAATTTACAAAAATCGATTCTGCAAAATCATTGACAGCATTTATATAGCAATTTTTCAAAAATCTTTAATCAAAATAATGTTCTATAAAATTTATTATTACAATTTCTCGAAATATAAAAACGAAATTTGTTTTATAATAAAGTCCAACAAAAATTAATCAACAAAATATAAGTGTAAATATCACTTACATTTTTTTGATATTAACTTTTTACTAAACCTGGTAATTTTCTAAAATATTGTAATATAAAAATTCTTGTTTTTTTATGCAATCATTGATTATTTATTTACCTCAAATATTTGTACTTTACCTGGTTTGTACGTAAATACAGAAACAAATATTAAATCGATACTTTTATCAACAGGTGTGCTTTAGATTTAGAGAGTTTAGCACCACCAAAAAAAAAAAAATTATATTCACTGTATATAAATATTACATGATAAAAAGTAAATTTATTTGTACGAAAATTTTTTTTTATATATTTTCATGTTAAAAAAAAAAGTAATATTGAAAAAGCTAAATAATAATAAAAAAAAAAAAAAACACGAAAATAAATCGAAAATAAATTCATTTTTATAAAGCTTACAAATTCTCCATTATCTAATATTATAATTTGAAACCCTCCAGAGCTACCTCCTGCTGCCTGTCTAAACAAAACCTCCTCCATCCTACCCGATAAAGAATTATTGGTTATCACTTTTTACAACAACAACCAAAAACATATCTACATAATTTTCAATATAAAAATTTTATGAAAATGTATAACCGGATGGAAAAATTTGAATTTGTAAAGTTTATTATGTTTCGATAAAATTGAATAAAAAAAAAAAATTTCCAGTTAAAAAGGATTAAAAAATATTTGAAATAATAAGGAAAAGAAGGAGTTAATATAAAATGTATAATTTTGATGGCTTAAAAATTGAGCGGTGGCGTAAAGTTGTAGTTTGATATAGTTAGAAACGTTTGGTCCCATTACCTTTCCGTTCAAAAAATAGATGTTGCGATTTAATTATATACACAGCGATATGTCAATCAACTTTGAAAATAAATAGAAATCGCTCAACTTGAAATAATATGTGGCTATGAAGCGTTGATGGCTAGATGACTTCGATACCTCGTAGGCTATGTTGTCGCTACTTTGGAAATGTCGCGGCTGTTACTAAAGTATCAACTGTAGAGATTGATCAGTTATGAATACAATGAAAGGAAATATTAATAAAGCAAAGGAACCGCAGTGATTAGAATTGTCTATGGCCCATTCTTAGCTTTATCCTATAACCAAACCTTACTTCAAATGTGAGTAAAATTAGGAATCTTTAAATGTGATTTTAAGATCAGGGAAATTGCGAATGGTTGTGACAATTTTCCGACAACAATTTTCTTCTTCTTAACGTTTACATGAAGAAAGAACGAAATATTTAAGATTCGTCATACCGATTATAAATTCTATGGGTGGATTATTAGGGGCATGGATAATTCATTTTTGTAGTTAAAATTTCAATAAATTTCTTGACTGTTTATGATATTATCGACATTTTAGAATTAAGATTTTGACACCAACTCTTCTATATAAAAATATTTAATAGGAGGTCATGTAAATAATTAATTAAATATAGTAATTAAAGTAGAGTCAGAAATTGTAACTATCACTGAAACATCCAGTGAATAAATATACCCAAATAACTTTGACAGAAAATTTTGAGTGCCGATATATGACGACATTATAGACAATTTCTTTTACGTATTTTTACAATTAATTTAGCCACAAAAACAGAACTGCTAGTCATTTTAGTCATGAGATCGCGAAACGATTAAGTAATTTAAAGATTATGTTAAAAATTCTACCATATTGTAATTTACAATGCTGTAATTCTGGATTTCACTGTTAAAGGATGGACACTAAGTAGCAGACTCGAATCACATTCTGTTTCGGTCTAATATATTTGAACTGTGATTGGTACTGCAGTAAATTAACTTATATTTGAGCAAGCACCATTTTCAATACAATATTCATAATCAGAACTAGTGATATTAAAACAGTTAGTATAAACAAGAGATAGATCACTAGAATATGAACTATACCTCTTACCTTCCTAATAAAGCAAATTTCGAATAATTAATGGACTGACAATTTAAATTTAAATAAACTATTTTATACTTTTTTCATACCAAAATTTTCTAATCAACTTTTACTTACTTAATAATGAAAAAAAAAAAACATTTTCATTGATTTTGCGAACAGTTTATATAAAAAGAATTTTCCTTTAACTGGTTTTCCACGATTTTGAATGTAAATTTTCTCATTTTTTTTTAGTTATCATATATGAAATCCACAAAAAAAAAAACCGATTTTAAATTTTAATCGAAAAATAAAAATGTTTGTATTATAAATGAATAAACATAATTTTTCCTTTTCTTTTTTATGCTCACATTATCTGGAAATATATTTTTGGGTACACACAACATAATAAAGTTGATTTTTTTTTAAAAAAAAACCAAGCAAAGCAAAAAAAAAAGATGCAAAACTTTATAAAGAAAAAAAAAGGAGTAAATGGAATTTATCTCAAGGTCCTTTTTGACTCAGAAATTCTATATTTCTTAACATCGTATGTGTTGAATAAATAGACATTTTATTAATATTTTATGAAATATATTTAAACGATCGAATTTTTTTTTTTTAAATAATGTTTGGCAATTTTATTAAAAAAAGAAAATTATAAAAAAATATTTTTCAAATATATTTTCCAAAGGAAAAAAGAAAAAATGGATAATATTTGAAGTAAAAATGGAATAATATTTCTTTTTTTTTTTTTGATGACTGAGAAATCAGATAAAGAAAAATCTTTTTGAAGTTTCTTTTTTTTTTTTTGATTAAAAATTGATTTTTTGCATAGTAAATTAATTTTAATTGAAAAGATTTGAAATAGAAATTTCAGTTTTATTTCATTTGATTTTAAAAACCACAACAAGAAGGAAAATTAATCATTTGGTAGAAACATTTTCATTATATTGTCTTCACTGTACTCTTAAAAAGGTCAACGCTACAGTTATCGCGCAAATATTTGTATACATAGACAACCAGCAGGCAACCATCAAAGCGCGAACCACTGTGTATATAAAGCCAAAGCTGGTACTAAAGCTCTGGAAACTCTATGTTCGAACAGAAGGATATAACTTTGCTGAGTGTACCACAGTGTAAAACTACAAAAGTGATGTTGTCCTGATCAAACACTGAAGCAAGACAAGATGATAACGATCATAAAAGAAGTGGGATGGGTCGACACGATGTAATAACGATAAAGCTTTAGACTGGAGGCTGGTCATTTTATTCAAGAGATTACGAAACGATTAACTAATTTATATTATGTCAAAAATGTTGACATATTGAAATATAACAATGCAGAAAATCTGGATTTCACTGCTCAATTGAGGTCAAATTCATTTCAAGTTCTGATTTCGCTTCATGTTGATTCAATATTATCAACTTAATGAGACTAACTAAATATGCAATGTGTGGCCCAATTCTCGTTGTTCCCGATGTAATTTCCGTTTCAAAGTCTGGTCTGCGTCTGACAAAATCGAAAATAAAGAGTTCTACATATTTTTGATAAATTTATTCAATTAGTATAAAAGAATCAGTAAAAATACACCGACTATGAATCGAAACACAGAACTCTAGACGTAAAGGAGTAGCAGATATGAATTAGAAAATGTAAAATCCTTTTAGATGAATTTTATAACACGAAACATTTCAATCAACTTTTGGAGGACAGTATTTTTCCCGAGGTTATTTTGATTCGGCATTGTTAGTTAATACGATTTTTCTTAATTAAATAATTTTCTTGTCAAAATATTCCTCCAAAAAATATTAAATTGCTGCAATATTAGAAAGAAAATTCTTTGCTTTACAAAAATTAAAGTTTCCAATGCAAATTCCAATTTTTTTTATATAAATTTAATAAAACAATATGAAATAATTTTTGAATAAAACAAAACATGAAATAAAAAATTAAAAAATATTAAAAATTTTCAAGAAAATTGTTATATTAAAAAAAAAATAACGATTTTAAATTATATTGAAATGTTAAATAAAAAGATTATTTTATATTGTTACTAGTATAAAACTTTTCCAAGAAAAACTTCTTATTTCTAAGAAAATACAAGTTGCGATATGATTATAAAAAAAAACACACACAAAACAAAAGAATTGAAAAGTCTTGACAAGAAAATATGATCTTAAAAGTAAAATTTTAGAAGAAAAAAAAATAGTTTTATAGTTAAAAGTAAAAACTTCACTGTTTTAAGAAAAATTTGTTCCAAGGGTTTTTGAAAAATTCTAAAGAATTTTTATTATTTTATTATTCTTGTTGTGATATAATTTTAGTTTTATATTTTAATTTTGCATATTTTATGGGAAAAATATGAATAAAATAACACTTGACATTATAATTTTATTTTCACATTAACAGACAATATTTTTTCGCTTCAAAAAAGTTTAAAAACAAAAATAAAGGGAAAAAAAATAAATTATATAAACTTTTTGTATTCATCCCAGCAAAAGTGCAAGTTATCGTGCGAAAATATATGCTCCGACTATTCCACCTAGCGATTAATTGTAATATCGCTCATTATCCAGTTATATGGTAAACTCATTTTTATTAAAATCAGTTATACTTCAGGCTTCAGGTTTTCATTGTCATGAATTAAGCTAGCGAATAGTTAAAAAGTTTATCGCTTATTTGATTTAAAAATATTCTTTCGTAAACGTCATTAAATTTTGGGTGATAGTATAACTGCCATAACACTCCGAGGTACGGGATCTAAACACCCGTACCAGTAAAACTATTATTCTACAATGAGTAAACATGAACGAACCGAATTATGCGGTCGTCCACATTTGTGACCTATTTTGTTTGAATTATTTAATCAATTTATTATAAATTAGCACTGTAAACTATAAATGAAGCGATAAGCATTAAATATCTTTGACACAAATTACAATAACATTTCAACTCGCTATTTTTATGATTTCATTCAAGTACATCTTCTGAAATCTTACCGCAATGCGTTTACATTGACAACTTATTGCGAACAGCAAATCGCAGTAAATTTACTTTCTAATCTTAATTCGCAGATATTAAATTTTCGCAAAAATCTTGCTGGGTATTACTTTTAAAACTACTTACAAACTTTAAAAGAAATTTTAGTAAATATTAAATTTTTATATTATTTAAGAGTAAATTTTATTAGGACCAACGTACAAGGTCGTCTAAAAATCAATTTTATGTAAAAGTTATATATAACTTTTTGAACAAACTACACAACAATTATAAGTGAAATGAGAACTATATTCATCAATATCATTACTTAGTGAATTCATTAAATTCATTGAGATCCATAGACTTCGCTATCTTTATTATAAACCGCTTTCATTTGCTAGCCATGTTCTTCTTCAGCATTGTTCTGATTAAACCACCTCAATCAAAACAGGATATGTGAAGATGCTAATGGTGGGCCTTTGCGGCGGGAAATAATTGTTCTGATCATAAAATTGTTGGTGAAATAAGATTGACTGGAAACATAACCAAATGTTTGTCTGTAACCACAGCCATAAATACATAAATGCTCAACAAAGATCTGAGCAAACCTCAAAACATTAGTTTCAAACGCATATGAAGATTCAAATTTTGGCTGATACCAAAACTTCACTTTTCTGAGGAATATGGAGAGTATTTTTTTTGTATTTAAATAAAATTTTTATTTACAAATTAACTTGTAATGATTTCTATAATTGTAAATTGTTAATTTGGTTAAATCGAGCTCAAATTTCTACAATTTAATAAAATTTTCACATACAAAACCAATATTACAAAATCGAAAAATACATTTAAGATTACAAATAAATATTTTATAAATTTTTATTAAATTTTTAACATTTTGTATAAAATACGTAATTCCTTTCCGAAAATTCAAAATCAATCAAAAACCCATCAACTAGAATATCTTCCATCTTATTACCCATTGTCGATAGAATTGAAATCATATACAACAAAATTTTGTCTATAATAAAGTTTAACCAAACACAAAATAACCAAAAAATATAAAAATTCCAAAAAAAAAAATCAAGGATCTCTTGAGATTCGACCCACACATATACATACACACAAATAACCATAATTTTCATGTAATCTATTCAAATAATCTTCGTGTGCGGTCCTTTTTTTTTGTTCCCTTAAATATATAATTTCCCATGTCGTTATCATTAAAATTCCCATATGAAATGAAAGAATTCTAAGATTTACCAAAAATAATAATAAAAAAATGACAGTACTAAATAAATATTATCATATCTACAGGGAGACAGACGACTGAAAAACGAAAAAAATAAATAAAACTTATTTGAAGGAAATTCATTTGAAATTACATTACGCACAGATTTTATGTTGACATTGAAAATTTGAATACGCATAGAAAGTAAATTATTATAAAAATAAATAATAAAATAAAAAAAAATTATTAATAATTTTTTTTATTATGCAATTACGTTGTAATTTCAAATATGAATTTTATTATTAAACCCTTGTCTAGTTTAAAAATTGATTAAGTAGTTTTCAAGTTAAATTCTATTTTAGTTTGAAATACAGAAATTTTGTATTACACAAAATATATTCCCTGATAACCACGACTCAGTGTGATTACTAATATACAAAGTGATGTAGCGAGAAATAGAATGTTGCAACGATGCGTGCGTGTACGCGTAATTCGTTGACTAATTGAGTAGAACATATGGAAATATATGGAACAACTTAATTTATTACGATAAATTATTGTCAAACGGACGTGACATTGCGGTTCACAATTTTAGAGCGCATCACGTTAAATTTCAAATCCTACATTTGTCACACGTTGTTTTTCTCGCCTGTATCATAAATATTTAAATTCGTGTATGTATGTCGTACCACTCAGTACTCTACTAAATAATCAAGGATACAAAAAATATGGTTTTCTTTCTCCCTTAAATGCTTAGCTATAAAGTAATTTTTCATTATACTTATTAACTATTGAAAATCAGTAGTGACGTATATATAGTCAGTAATGAAAAACTAGTGAAATTAATGATTAATTAAGTACTGAAACATAAATGGTAAATACTTGATGAACTTGATAAACTTTTTTGTTTCACATTTGGAAATGAGATAATGCATATAAAGACACTATATCAATTCCAAATGTGAGATTATTGTAATTTAAATATACATTCATACATTAACGTTATAACCCCTGATGAAAAAGTAGTTCCACTACGTTTTGGTTATCAGGGTTTTCTTTTTTTTTTGAATATTAATCAGTTAAAATTATTTATTTGAAGCTGTTTATTTAGATTTTCTGTCAATTGCAGAGAGGATTTTATTTGTGAAACGAAATGTTGAAGTGTAAATGTTATGAAAGGGTTAGCACTACTTGACCAATAATATTATCAAATTTTTATAGTATTGTTTTTTTTTTTTTGGTTTGTCAATATATTTGAAAAGTATGTAATTTAAAATTTGTAGCCGAAAATTCAGAGTTTGTTAAAAAAAAATCGACACTCATTGAATTTACCGAAATCAATTATATCACAAAACAGAATTGTGTGTCAATTTTTCAGTCTAATCGGTTAACAAGTACATACTAAATAATTGTTAACCGAAGTGCGGTTGTTGTACACAGTAGCAAACCCGAAAAAGCTTACGACACGCATTTGAAATATCCAACCTCTGGAATGTAACAAAAAATGAATTTTAACTAATTGTATTTGTATGGCCGCTCTTTTCAATACAAAAGTGATTTAAATAAGTACAGACATCATCCTTACAAATGGACTCTTAACAATACATAACACAATTAATATGAAATAATAAGTCCAGTTCCAAATGAACTCGGAACGGAACTATAGTTTTGTTCAGCAGGTAATTTGACCCATGAGTCAATTCAATTCAATTATAAATACTTATTTTTTAATTCATTATTTCTTTTTATGTACAGATTAAATTCTTAAAGCTAAATTTAGTCTGAATTTTCTTCAGCAATAATTTTAGTCTTGAAAATTAATATCCTTAGAAATAATATAAAATTTATTATACTTAATATACAAAATTAATTTACCAAACCGAAACTATAAATATGAAAGTAAATATTATTAGCTTAAAATATATAAATAAAGTTAAGTAGTGAATTATTGAGTTTATTAGTAAATTAGTGAATTAGTCGAAACTAATAGAAAAATTAATGATAATGTTTATTTAATTATTTTCTTTTATTTCATGGGTGTCAATAATTGAATTGACATGACAAATTATACATAATAAATAAATATATAAATACAAAATCAATAATGAATTAAAACGTATATTACTCGTACCATAATTTCATAATTATGGTACCATATAATTCAAAACATAAATCTTATAAATACCAAATCTTTATCGAATTTACAAGATTATTTAGAATGCATACAAAATTATTTTCATCTTTTACTATAGCGTTTTACTACTAGACTAAGTACATATAGCAATTAGAACAATAATGAACCGTCGATTGCGTTCAAATGTGGAAGAAACATTTTGCGATTGTGAAACTATTTGACGACTGATATATACTTGGGGAAAAAGAGTTTCTTAATAGGACATTAGGGAACCGTTAAAAATGTCATAAGCTTTTTCTGGGTAGATGTGATATTAACAAAGCATAAATACTACAACGGATAGACTAAAATTAATATATAATTTAGGTTGGCGTATGCACTGTGACGGATAGAGGATTTTCACTTGTAAAGTTTTTAAGAGGATGAAATCCTATCAAGTTAAAATATTTGCAAACATTCACCAAGCATTATAGCAAAACCATCAAGCAAATTATATTCAAAATATTGAATTAACTAACAATTTTTTGACTATGGATAATTGAGATAAACGCGATAAAAATAATTTGATTATTTTTCAATAGATTTTTAATTTAGCTGGTGTAATGTAATGTGTCGTGATTAGAAGTCGCAATTGGTCTTTAAAACAAGTGAGTCCTTGATAATTGCCCATATAGGCTATCCGGACCCTAGTTGAATATAATCATAATCTCGATATATAATTCCAATAGTTTGTTTAGCACTACATTATTACCATCTCTTTTCCTGACATGAAAAGTCATAAATTCATAAATTTTGAAATAAAATCAATTTATAAGTAAAAAGAAATAAAAATAAGTCTGGTAAAATATGGAGTCATTTTAGTTTGTTGCACAAAATGGAAAATTGGTCATCAATTTTAAACAAATTGTCATTATAGCCTATAAATATATTTAACAAAAGTTTATTATAATAAAATCTCCTTTTTTTTATATGTAAACATTAACTTTAAGGCTATCTTTAAGGCAATTTTATGTAAATATTAGTTTCTATTTATTTCTTATATATTAAAATTTCTATTTTACAAATAAATATTAATTTTTTATTTACTTTATTCAACAGGATGTCTTTATTCATCATATGTCATAAATATAAATATATCCTTATATAAATAAAAAAAAAAAATTGTATAACTAAAAATTATTTATGTTATTTTGACCTACAAAAAAATATTTTTTATATTTTTTTTTTTATTAGATTATTTTATTATAATATTATTGAATTTAGACAAGGCTCAAATTGACACCTTTTTTTTTAATATTCCGTCCTTTTACACACACATGACAACAAAAAAAAACCTATGTGTCAGATTTTTTTTTTTCCAATATTAAATTATCCTAAAACATGAAAACAAAATTTTCTTGTCTTGTTTTTGTTTAGCGCGATTATTAGTTATTCATGAAGGCCATTTAAGGTGATACGTATCCACATGTATGGTAATAATATTCATACATATCGAAACATTACACATGTCATCAGAACAGGACAAAAATGTCCTTTGCTTTGAATTTGGTTGGATACATAAATTATTACAAAATTTAGATTTAGGTGGACATGACAAATTGATTAAATTTTAAATTAAAATTTGTGTAATAAGGAAAAGAATTTTTTATTAAATTTTTTTTGATATTGAAACTTATTCGAATTTATACACTAATAAATCCAATTTCAAAATTCCGAAAAATAAAAATATTAAATGTAAATTTTATTAATATAAAAAATGTTTATTACAAATCAAATTTATTAGCCTAATTTTCATAAGGTTTATATAGAATTATTGATTACGTATAGAATTTGATTTGATTATTTCTAAATTTTATGGATAATGACATTGTAAATCATCAATATTGATAATTTTTAAGATGAAATATGTTAGGGTATTACAGAAATAATTTCACAGGCTGATGAAAATTATGAATAAATGATAAATTTTTTGAATAGATTTATTTCTCTAGCTTACAATTTAAGTTTTGCCCATTTTTTTAAATTCTGTAGATTCTAATATTATCCTCTATTTAGCTAAAAATAATCTGGATTTAGTGATTGGCGAATAAATCTACAATTAGCTGATTTGTAAAAGTGTCAATCAGACTGGATGATTGGATTAGAAAAAGCATATACATCAGGAATGTTAAATTTGTGACTTCTTGATTCGTTCTGTAAGTAATATTCTCAATATCTGGTCGGGAATGTTCTGAACTTCCATTGAAGTTTGAAATCGATCCAGTCTAAATTAATAGAAATAGCATAAATCTCCAGGAATGTCAAATTTGTGACTTCTTATGGTTCGTTCTGTAAGTAATTATTGTTTTTGGGTAAAAATCTGTTTGGTAATCAATCGAGTCAAAGTTTGGTAATCAATCGAGTCTTGCACTTTAACAATCTTTAATCTGTACCTAATCTAAGATTTTCCTCTAATAAGGTCATATATTTTATATTATTAATTTTTGTCCTGAGTCCTGAGCATTACTTCTTTTTCTGTTAGTAATATCATTTTTTTTTTATTAATTTATCCAACAAAACATAAATAAATACAAACTATAAGAAAATAGCATAGCAAAAGCTAAAAAAAATACTTACAAACTTTATGCCTTACTAAAAACAACATAAAACCAAATTCGACAGACAACTTTATAAAAAGAAAAACTTTAAGAAAATCTAAGAATGAAGAAAATTTAATGAAAAACTTTGTTTTTTTTCCTCTTTTCTTCTTCTTTTCTTCGGTTCTCTCTGACACAGGTATTTTTAGGTTATGAATTTATTTTTCTTGTTCATTGTCAAATATCTGTCTTTTCTTTGGGACAATTTTCTACGTATATTTTGTAATAAAGTATTTTTTTTATATATTAAATTTATATTTATTTATTAATATACTTTTTTTTTTATAATACAATTTATTCAATTTTTTAAGAAGCATCATATATGTGGAAAATTTCATAAAACAAACAAAATTCATATAATAAACATTGTCAAAATATAAAGTTAATGTCATATCCAAAACAAGAAAAAAAAAAGTTGTAATTTTTTCAGGGTCGTTAAGGTGTCACAGGCAAGAATGTAATCAAATTTTTGTTAGAAAAAAAAAATTATCATTTAATTCTATAATATATAATAATTTCAAAATTGAATTTTCATGTTACCATCAGAATAAAGTGTTCGGGGAATTTATGTCAATTTTTTAAGAACTTACAACAAAAAAATTTGTAAAAAAAAAAATTTTTTTTCATATTTTAACTGGAACTGTGGTTGGGTGTAATTGGTAAAAGACTTTAATGGCGGTAAAGTTTAGTAACAGAAACTCAGGTGTTTAAGAAATATAATGAAATAAATTGATAATTAAATGCATAATTTATTATACGGTACGATATTTCCAGTAGTTATTTTATGTTTGTATTTTCGTTTCATTTTTTTGGTAAATGACTAATGTAAACATAATTCCTTAAATTTGCCTTCAATTTAAAACTAAAGAAAAATGTGGAATGAAAACTAAAGAAAAAAGAATAGAAAAAAATTCGAAAAATTGAGAAAATTTAAAAGAATGTTAAAAACTTTGTTAAAATTAGTGAAACATTAACAAAATTCTGACAATCTTATATAAAAATTTTCTTTTTCTTTGCAATGAAGCTACAGTACAGGCCAAATCGTGATTTGGCCTCTTCAAAGAGGTTTCGTGATTCTAATTTGTACCCTATTAGAAATATTTAATTGCCTTTTAATAAAATCACAATTACGCATTTCGAATTTTATTATTAGTTGAACTTTGAAGTTGAACCCGTAACTTAATATATCACAGCATAGCAGACTATAACTACGCAACTTCTACCCTCTAAGAAAACTTTACAAAATTATAAATAATTAAAATATTTAATGTAATTTACCTGGTTTGACAAAAAAAAAAATTATTCAAAATGGCTGATTATATGAAAAAAAACTGTTTAAATTTATTTACACAACTGCACTAAAAAAACACTCTTTTTAATCACATTTTCATATACAAATACATCTTAATAATATTCAATTTAATTTGGAAATATATATTTACATTTTCATATTTGATTTATTTCAATTTTCTTAAAAAAAAATAATTTAAATACACACAAAAAAAAAAAACCATTTGTAAAATTTTCAATTTTAAATTTCAATTCACAACGATTTTCTCGAAAAACTTAAATTTTTATAAAAACATTTAAATAAATTATTATTTAAATTTATTTATTTTTTAATTTTATTAATATTTACTCAGATTAATTTTAATAAAGTATAAATTTTTTTTTTTTTTCATTATTAATTATTACTAAATACCCGAAACGTCTTTTCACACCGGCAATTAATTTCAACTAAGAAAAAAGAGGCGTGACTATAATAATTAAATGGATAAAAAAAAAATGGTTTAATATTTTCTATAAGCGCGCGAAATTTGAATTTGTAAATTTGATTTAAGAAGATGATTAATTAAATTTAATAAATAAAATATGAATAAAAATTAATTTAAATTGTATTTAAATAAAATTTATAATGTTTTAAATTATATAAATAAAAATTAATAAAAAAAATTAAATTGATAAATTGATAAGGTATCAATTAGAAGTGTTATTATGAAATTAGAAGTGTTATTATGGAAGTGAATCATTTATGGCTTTAGATTATGTTAAGATCATTTTTAACGGACACAGTCTAACACTGTGATCTTAAATATTATATAACTACTGTTAAAGTATAGGAAGTCTTTCTAATAGATGTGTATACTCGTCCTCTTGAGGGGTTCAAGATCCCTCAAATATCTCAAACTTTATAGCTTCTCATTCGCAAAGAATATGTTCGGAAAATTATTCCTCGCATCTGACAGTCGTTACTTTCTGATATTTCAATTTATTACAGGCAGAATTTCAAGTGAGTCTTAAAGACAAATTCAAATGAGTCTTCAAGTCATATTCACTATTTTTACCAATATGGCTTTCCTTTAAGAGCCACTCGAAAGGGTCATAACGCCATATAACTTTAAGACTCATTTCATTGATGACTTTATGATTCTTTCGATTGAGTCATAAAGCCATATTAATAAAAATGGCGAATATAATGACACTATGACACATTATAGTGTTATGGTTATGACATATAGCCTTATGACACGGTACCTTTATATCAATTATAAAAAGCGTTTATATTGATATATTAAATAGTACTTTATTTACAATATATAATCCTTGATAATTGAAAATTTAATACTGTACTTAATTATATTAAATTTATTGATTTAAATTTCACAAACACATTCAATACACACGTTATACTAATTAACAACAGCGTATCCTCATGATACCAACAAGAACAAAATCATTTTGTCCCGTAAAAAAAGCATAATTCTTATCTATAAATACTATATTGAACTGATATGTTAAATAAAATCATAATTATAGATGACGTCAACATAAAGACAACGTTCTACCATATAAAAAATAAATTATGAAGCCCTGTAGCATGTTACATAGATTTCTTTTTTGGTTCTATAAACGTATTACCCTTTTTTACATTAATTATCAATTTTCACATATTATACACTAAAAACTTTTAACTATAGTATATCTATATGTAATATGTATTCTGTGACATGTATGTATGTATTATGAAAAGGACTATAAATAAATTATATTTATAATATAATAAATTGAACTTTGATAACTAAATTAAAGGCGAATATTTCTTTTTGCCTCTTAAATAAAAGGAGAATTTAATAATTTTGATGACAACATAATAATTGTAAAACATAAAAATGAGATATAATTAAATTATATAATTTTCTAGTTGAAAGCCTTTTATTTAGATAGAATGTTAACGTAGGACTTTTTTGTCATATTTCTCATATTACGTGAGTTTTTGTTGATGGTATCCATAGTTATTATTTTGGATCATAATATTAATTATCAAAAGTAATATTTTATACACAAAACAAAAAAAAATAAATGGAAGGATTTTTAATTAAATTAATTTTATCGTTAATCTAAGGTTCGTATATCTAAAATAGGTTTATATATTTGTATTTTTTAGGAAATTAAAATTGTTCTATGGATTCTTTTAATTGTTGCTTAAACTCAGACAAAATATAATTTTCGTCATACAAATTGAAATTCAGTAATATCAAGGCTAAATTTTATACATATGTGTTTACATTGAAATACTTTACATGTACATAGATTTCTCTGGGATATTGGATATCCAGAGGAAAATCTATATGCTTGTAAAGTATGTATATCAATTTAAACATAATGTATTCATTTAGCCTTGATATAAAATATAATTTGTAAAATGCAAAAAACAAAAAAAAAAAAAATGCTGATGGGATCTAATTTTGTAGCATATAATTTGAACATTTACTTTTGATGTCGGATTAATAATTAATTTAATTGGTCAACGAATTTAATGGATTGAAAATATAATCATATAGATGCGTTAATGACAGAGCATTTCTCTTGATCCTAATTTTAATTTTGAATCAAACAATTTTAAATACGATTATCTATAAATTAATTGGCGAACAAGTAATTTTTAATGGCAAATGGTTTAAACTAATTTTATGGGTAAAGGTCCACTTGAGATTGAAATGCAAAACAATTTATACATATAAAGCTTAAGTACGTGAATTTTTCAAAAATTACTTTTTAAATTTAAGATAGCTTTTACTATCATTCCGTATATTGCTATTCCCCCTTTATTATTGCTATCTAGCGATATTTTGAAATCGATTTCTTTAAGGTGGTATCAAAATACATCGCTGTCGTTGAGGTTTTCGACAGCGATTGTGTAGTTGTCACTTCTTTACTAAACGCAATATACATCACAGCAAACCACAGTGTCATTTGTTATTATTAAATTGAAATTAAATTATAAATTATATTCATTCTTCTAATATCTTCTATTAGTTTCCATTCATTCCTTCAACTTTTTTTAAAATAAAGCAACGCTTCAAGCTTCAAGCCAATATATCAAAAATAAATTGAAACTCATTGACAACTAAAACGACATTTTACGAGCTGTATAATTGTGGTTGAATAATATAAGAATTACGAACTTTTTATTTTTATTTTGACAGTTTACAACGACAGACGATAGTGACGATATTCTGCATTATGGCACCAGCTTCAGAGTCAGAAAAATAGCCTATTTCGCTGTTACATATACAGTTTTTTTTTTTCAATATTTTATTTTATTCAAACACAAAATTAATTTATTATATATAAAATTAAATATTTCTAGATATTAAAACTTATTTTCTGACTCAAAATGCTCCATTTTCAACAACTATCAATAAAATTATTTAAATTGGTAAAAATGAAATTTTATTTTTGAAATAAATATTAAATATAGACAACACGAAATAAAAAATTACATTTTAATATTTAATAAATTAAAATTCCTTGAATTTTATATTTTTTTAAATGTTTTCGGTTTTGGTTTTGTAATTTACTATTTATATTTGCAAATACAGCAAAAAAAAAACCACATTTTTTAATAACAAATATTTAAGTAAAAGTCCATTAAAAATTTGATATAACCTTCTACATAGGAAGGATAAATAAAATTTTATTTTTTTGGTTATTATTTCCATTTAACAAACACAAAAATTAAATTTTCCGTGTTATTTTACGAGGATTTATGGAACATGATTTATGATGTTTCCGAAGGTTGATCTGTGCTCAACAGAATAAATTAAATTTGACACGCAGTTTTTTTTGGTGGATCTGATTCGGTCGGTCCAAATCAAAATTTCAAAATTATTTAAAATGCATTGTTGCCATTTCTTCTGTTCTGATATTTTCTATATACACAAGGTTGATTTCATAATTTTACTCGTGTCTACACCAGCTAGAGGTCAGTAGCTTCAATTGGTTCATGTTAATTTTTTCGATTAATATTTAATAAGTTTCTAGCTAGAGTAAATCGTAATTGTTATCTGATTTCAATTAAATTTGACATGCACGATAGTTTTTTTTATTTAATTTAAATTAAATTTGAAGTTGGCAATTTTAGTAGGTCCCTATCAAAGCTTTGAATTATATGTTGTCTTAAAAGATATGAAAAATTTAAGTAAGTGTCGGTAGACAGACAATATTATAATTAAAAAACTATGTTGAAACATACATCATTGTTTGAACCTAACTACGAGTTATCTGCACCCCCTAGTTAGCAGCTTTTTTATATAATGCACGAGTTTATAAATAGGCTTTTGTTTATTTATAAATGCACACTATAACTAATAATAAATATTAAATGGGTATGAAAAGGACGAAAAGGACCTTTAATGATTTACATATGAAAATGCATCCCACAAGAATTATTTATTTTTATCATACATTTTATTTTATGTTATATTTTGAGGTTTAAGTAAAACACAAAATCATTATCCCTGGATGATTGATGTGTATATACAAAAATTTGATTATTGCAGAAAATTGAAAATTTGAATGAATATTAGATATTTCAATGATTTTGTTATTTAATGGGAAAACTAATATTTCCTTAATTATTCTCCTGATAATTATTAGAAATGTTCAGTTGAATAAATTAAAAATTAATAATAATAATGACTTTACATAATTCCAAGTGTGAACTACAGAAAGTAATGAGTTCTAAAATCCTTAATTGCTTAGATTGTTTGATAATATCGCCATTTATTGGAATTTTGAGTGTAGTAGAATAAAATATGTATACTTGTAATGGCCCCTGTAAATTTAAAAAAGGATCTTTTTCTAATGTTCTCGAAGCATAAATATATGTATTTGATATAAGCCCATATTTTCAGACTGACAAGCGCCGTTAACAGCACCGAACTCATACCAAGTCAAATTGAAGCTAGTACGGGACTGTTTCCAAGCCTTAATCACCCTAGGAAGATAAAATAGTGCAAAACTGTCCTTGGTTCCAGCCCATATGGGGTTTGAAGGTAATTCAACACGCTCGTTGGACCAGACCCATTCTGTGGCTACTTCAATGCACTATAAAGCGAAAAAACTGCATAATCTCATAAATAAAACTGGAACATGCTTGAAATGCTAAAACATTCGAAACTATTCATTTCGGGACCATAAAGAAACCGAACACGAGAGTTCCTTCAAATAAATAGAAAGCAAGCAAGAACAATAACAGGCTTCCTTACAGGTCACTGTAATCTAAAAACAGAGTTGTAGGTTCTGCCAACACAAAGATGAAACGGCGGAACACATACTACCTGGCCGTGAGGCATTAATGTCTAGACGATTTTGACACTCATTCAGTTTTTCAGAAGCGTGGCGGCTGTCACTAAAACAGCTGTACTGTTTCATCAAAATTATGGGCTTGACAGTGCAAATAATTAGAAGAGATATTACAATAAGCCAAATTGCTGGAGTAATTAGGACTGTATGTAGCCAACCCTCACTCTAAACTTAACCTAACATTAATTTCACATTAACAATTCCATTCTAAATTTTCATTGGATGAAATTCTTACTTATAGGTAAAATCAAGAAACTATTAAAATAATACTAACAATTTTAATTGAATAAGGAGTCAAATTCTCCCATTCATAATATTATTATATGAAATTTTTATACAACCCTACTTTTAATGCCCCATCATAACATTATACCGGTAACCGATTGCCCCCTTTCTTTACCTAAATATATTCTAACTGGTAGGTTCTACTATTTTCTAGTGTACGAATCTTTTGTAAAATCATGAAAGAAAAAAATCTTCCATTTTTAATTTTTTTTTTAAAAGTAGATATTCAGAATTTTATTCCACTCCACCACCACCAACAACAATTATTGTTATTATTATTATTATTATTTTTCATTAAAATTGTTTTTCTTTTCTATATTTCTTTATAATTTTTTTTAATACCTAACTTTTTCGTTGTTGTTGTGTAATTCCGAAACCTGAAGAATATTTTAAGTTTTTTGTTATTCTGATTCTTTTGGTGGTTGTAATGTTACCATAACCACATACCAAAACCATCAATTTTCATTTTAATAGGTTCACAATTCTTTTGATTATTATACCTCTTTGAATAGTTCAAAAAATAAAAATTAAAAAGAAATTGAACTCAAAAATATACACTGTTAAAAAAAATATGATTATTAAAAAGCTGATAAAATGTATTTTTTTGTCATATATCAACGCATAAAGCTAGAATTATGTGTACTTGTCCGAAAATGTTTGACTGACCTTTCAGCTTATTTGGTTCGTTGTGTAGTAAGAAAACTTCACACACTGAAGCCACATATAGATCCATTGTACACCTTACTGGCTGCAATTTTTACTGTATACTACATCAAATCGTCCTACCTCGTCAATAAACTTGCTCGTATTGGCAAGTTTATATTCAGTTTCTATTCTAAATCTCTTAATGCTTAAACAATGCTAATGACATAGGAGATGTTCCAGAGATTCTTCTTCCTCTTCCCAAACTCTGTATGTCGAGAACGTAACCTCGCGGCGCGAATATAGACTGGAATTAATGCCTGCGTTGCGAAATTCGATTAAACGATGAGCATGATCAATACTTCTATATTGTAATAAATAGGAGCCATTAAAATTATAATAGGAATTCCACTTAAAATCATACAACAAGAAATTGCATTCATATTTTACATCAAAGATTAAACATTAATTTACTACATCAAGTTTCCTTGAAAAATATTGTCAGCGAGAAGTTTTACAAAGGTCACGAAAGGTGGAAGACCACTGTTCTAGTGGAATCAACAGGGTTTTTATAGCTATATAATTTTAAATATTCTGTAATTTTCTTACAGTGTATTTTAAGAATAGATACCTACTTTTTTTGTAAGGAATGTGAGAGGGAATAGATCACGATTTAATTTGTTTCTATATAAATAATGAGACTTGTAAGCGAGGAATAATTTGTTGTTGTTATTATATGAAACTTCTACTTCTTGTACTGTTTTCAAGAACAAACATTTTAAAGACGAAAAGAATATTTTCAAAAATATATAAATAAAAATAACAAGAAATATATACCCAGACTATAAAAGCATTCCAGTGAAAAATAATTGTTGTTATTTATATATTAAAAAAATTAAATTAGAAAAATAAAAAATACATTTTTCATAAAATTAAAAAAAAATAAAGAAAAACTCATTTTTTTCCGAAAGACAAAAGAGTTGAGAATAGGAAATGACTTCACCATTCTTTAAGTACATGACATGAAATGATGATGATGATAAACGCATTTTAACAAAATTATTTTTTTATTTTTCTCTATATAAGATGAAAAATTAGTGCGTGTTTATTTACTGGTCACATTCTTTCAAGAATATTTTCGCTTTTGAAAAGAATTCTCATATATAGAACAATAAAAACCTTCAAAATGAGAAAATAATTTTATGTGATCCGTAAAGCAGATTATAATTTAATAATATGTGCTTACTAGTTTACTAGTTAGGCTTACTAGTTGGGTTTACTAGTTGTGTTACTATATTGTCATGTTGGTAAGTTTCTATTTACCCACCTCTAAAAGGTTATTTAGAAAATAACATTCTAAGTGTCATAATCTTCGTTGTTGCACTGTCGGGTAATGTCAATGACATAGGAAATGTTCCAGAGATTCTTCAACCTTTGTATGTAAAACCGTAGTTAGGCTTACTAGTTGGGATTACTAGTTGTGTTACTATATTGTAATTTGCTTCATATTACATCATTACATGTTTATTTACTATTACACGGTTTAACGCTTTGACGGAGAAAATTTAGTTCACGTGATTCAGCTTTAGCTGAAACAATAGATCACATGATCAGCTCACTGCAATTGCAGTTGGTGCCCGCGAACGTGTTAACATTAAATTTTACACTCTTTATTCTCTTCAACTAAAATTAATTGTTTGTGATTCAATAATAATAACTATAATTTTTCATGTCCTTGTCCTAAACAATAAAGATTTTTGTCAACCATTTGTGTCTAACCGAATTGTGTAAATGAAGGTTCATCAGCATTAGCTGCGAAGTGCGAAACAGAGTTATATGTATCGCCAGAAAGTAAACAAAATTTCGTATAGTTATGAAAGAATGGTACCCATCCCATCCACCACAACAATTTTATAAAAGCAATGAGTACGGAATTGACTTATCGAAATTTATGAAAACCAATTATAAATATGAAGTAATTTTTAAATATATCAATCTTACGCAGGATAGTTTAAGAAAGCCTATACATTTTGGTAATTATTACAATTGGTATTACAGTATTCGAAATCTGAGGGTTGAGAGTTCCATATCAACAAAAATAATGGACCTATGGAATAACAAAAGTGGACAATATTATAAGGAGACTGACAAAGATGATACGATAGCATTCAATTATAATTTTCACATTGATCAATTTTATTCCGTAAATTGTAAATAATATTTTGTTATACATAAGAAACTAAAAAAATTCTGATCTAATTTTTATTTTTATCTCATCATCTTTAACACCATGACAATTAATAACATAAATAGCAAAACAAGAAAATTTAATACTGAGAAGAAAAGAAAAAAACCAATTTATAATAAAATTCCAACAATTAAAACTCAATTAAAAAATATATTCTAGAAAATTATAAATATTAATTTATTTTTATATTTATATAAATTAAAAAAGAAAATTTGTGGAAAAACAAAATTTTAGGAAAGCAATCATTTAAAATTGTTCCATTCTTTTTTTGATAATCTGCTTAAATAGGAAAATTCAAATTTGTTGAAACAAAAACATAAAGGCTTTTACAGGTCCTTGTACATACAAATACCAGATAAAAATAAATAAAAAATTATTTTTTAAGAAAAGTCCTTAATGAATTTATATTGATTTTTAGGAATTAAATTTAGTGAAAAAAACGGTGACAAATCTCAAATATGTATCAGAAATAGAAAAAATAAAAATTAAGGATATTTTTGTTGTTGAAGTATCCTTTAAATTTACCTTTCTATAATTAGCTTATATTGGAAAATGAATAAGTTAAAAATTTAGTCAAATTATTTGCACCGTGAAATCTTCAGGAAAATTCTAGTACGTAAAAAAATCATTTTTCTATTTTTGTTATTACAGCGAGATTAGCTTCAGGAAAAACGTAATAAAGCAAAATTTAAATATAGTAGAATCGAATATAATAAATTTTATTGAATATTTGAGATTAATGACAAGGTAACTAAACTCTTCAATTGTGACCAATGATAAATATTGTAATTAGGTTGTACGTAAATATTTTAATTACATTGTTTATCTGTTATTTGCTACTACTTGACGTACCCTAAAGAGAGTAATATATACATGGGTTTAACATCGAAAGTTCCAAAGGTTTCAGAACCACATCATCTCCAGAAGTGGGTAAATATAATGGTCTGTAAATTGAATTTGTATATTGAATATTTCGTTTTTGTGAGGTCATTCATAAACCAAGACTGGACGCAACATATCCAAAATTCATTAGTATTTGTTATGTAGAATTTCAATGACCGGCTTCAAGAGTTATATGGAATGGAAGGTTTCACTTCAACATATAAAATTATAAGAGTTACACCGTTCCTTAAAATTCCTAGTTCCGCGTAACAAATTGTATAAAACTGAAAAATTATTGTAGCTGCTCCTATGCTGCTGCTCTAAACAGATTCAGTGCTGGTGATTATCCTAAACGAATTGGGTAAGGCTATTTTTGTTATTATTATTCTCCAATAGTGTAAATAAATGTATAAAATGTATAAAACCACTGCAGTTATTCAGAGAAATTCAAAATAAAAGAAAATTTTGACATAATTTAAAGACTTAGCTTTAACGTCCGTCATAATTGGTTTTGTAAAGACCATAATAATTTTATTTATTTTTAAAATCAATAATAAAAAATAATTTTTCTTACCTTTTTGATATTGAATTTTTCTGAAAAAAATAGAGAAATTTACAAAATTTTAATAAATTTTATTATTATTTATATAATTATTAAAATTAAAATATTAAAATATAAATATGCATTGAAATTTTGAATAAAATTTAATAAAAGTTAATTTGATTATATTTCCTTAGTAACTGACAGAACAACTGGAGTTAATTAGACATGGTCAATTTGACTTTTATAACCTGTGTTATATAAAAAAATGTGTAGGAAATTCGGTTTAGTTCATTTTATTTCGAAATTACAATGAAAATTTTTATTAAGCCTGATTTGTAACACACGCAAGACACATTAAAAATTTAAGAATGTTAAGAAAGACACGTAAAAGTTAAATGGTAAGAAATGGAAATGAAATATTTATAAGATACGTACGAATGTAACGAATTCCGTAAGAATGAAGAGTATTTAAAGATTAAACTTTAACTTTTTCTTAACTTTTGTTGCACAGGGAAAAATTATTTTCAATTTAAAGTGAAGATTGGTTTTTATTAGTTAAAATCATTTGGTCATTAACCAGATCATTTGGTCTGCTTCCTAATTTTGTTATAAAACCCTATGAACATTTCTAAACGTTCTTACATTTGTTTAACTTCTGCGTGTCTTCCTTGCTTGCGTTTGTTATAGATCACGTATTATTCCGTCTAGTGTTTACTAGACACTACTCATGTACGCAATTTCTAATAATTTGTAATAGGTTCGCTTACTAGGGCAGGAAGCAAATTTTAATTTAAAATTTAAAGTAATTTTTTTTTAAAATCCGGTCAGACACGAACCTAATCACAGACTTCGAAAGTGTATACTCCAAAAAATTTAAATCAGTCAAAATAGTTGAAGATGATTACATTTCCCATGATTACTATAATTTCGTTGCTCTGGTGTTTTCGGGAACTATATAGTAATAAAAAAATATTATTTCTGTAATATTTTTTAAATGATTTTATTTACTGTCACAGCAGTTCCTTCCTTAAGCAAGGATAATACATAAAATTCTAATAAAAAAAAAGGGAAAACCAAAATTCTATACTACGAGTTTTGTCCACGTATTTATATCCTTTAATAATTTATATATAATTTTTTTTTATATATCTCTCTAAAAAAAAAATTTGGTGATATTTTTATGTGACAGACAAGTGGAATAAAATTAGATTATCTGTTAAGGATTATCTAGGATATTTTTCATTCAAGTGGTTTCATTTTATATTACATATATATCAACATAAAAATCTCCATAAATATTTTTTTTTGTGGTTTTTTTTATATAACCATTCCTTACAGGGTGTTCCTCAAATACTATATTTGTGGTATGAGGGGTTGTTCGTATAGTAGTATTGTGAGTATGAACTTTTCTATCGTTGGAGCTTTCTTTTCGGATTAAAACCGCTAAAAACTTCAATCCAAAGTCATTTGAAAGCTAAAAATCGCTTTAGTTGATACTACATAATTTTGGTTTCCAAATCCTTGTCTACTTTATAATCTTTACATATCGAAATGGTTATCCACAGCTGTAGAATCCATAACTTTTCATCAATAGCTTGACACAAAATAGTAGCTTTATACGTAAAATCATTTTGCATCATGAAATTATACGTTTTTTTGTATAGGACACACCAGAAAAATTAATCTAGCAATAAAAGAAGCAATTGTCCATGCAATAGCCCAACAAGATTTTTGCGAAAACTTAATATCTGCGTTATGTCTACGATAAGCGTAAATGCGATATGCTATTCGCATTAAGCTTCCTGTGATATCATTTCGCAATAAGTTGTCAAAGTAAATGCATTGCGGTAAGATTTCAAATAGCGCGTTGAAATGTTATTGTAATTTGTGTCAAAGAGATATGAAGCTTATCGCTTCATTTATAATTTACAGTGCTAATTTATAATTAATTAATTAAATAATTCAAACAATATAGTTCATAAATGTGGACGACCTATAATTCGCTTCGTTCAGGTTAACTCATTGTAGAATAAATAGTTATTTCCCGGACCACGGATTATTGACAGCTTACCTATCAAATAAACGATAAACTTTTTAACTAATCGCTAGCGTAATTCATGACAATGACAACCTGAAGTATAATTGATTTTAATATAAATGAGTTTATCATGCAACTCGACAAAAGTTATACCAGAGATGAAGTATGCTAATTTTATCAGCGATATTGCAATTAATCGCTAGGCGGAATAGTGAGAATATTTTAACAACATACCATCCACCCTGTCTGCATTTGTTGTTGTTGCATGTTGTGGCTGTAAACATTTTTTTATGCAATGCTTCCATTTATGAGACTTTTGTTTGTAAATTTGATTTGTTTTGGAGTATCATGTCATAATATAAAAATATTAAAATCTGTTGGCCGAGATAAAATTTTATTTATTTTTATTCGGTATAACAAACAAAATAAAGGCCAAAAAGGAAAATTTTTCTGAGTAATATTATTAAATATAATAATATTTTTTTTTAAAAAAAAGAATTTTTAGTTATTAGAAAGTTTTACGAAAAATGTTATTAATATAAATATATTTATACAAAATAAACTTTATTATTTTATTTTCCAAGTAAAAAGGATTATTAAGTAAAAGGAATTTAATTTTAATAATATATATTATGAGTCCTTCTTTTCTGTATTGATGTGAAAAGAAGAATGTTTTTAATGAAAATGTTTTAGGAATTTTTTTGTGTTATATTTTATAAATAATAATAAAAGAAAATATTTAGAAAATTTATATAAAGAAAATATTTTATTCAGAGAAAGTGACTTTAATAAATATTTTGTATATACGTAAATTAACTAATTATTGATCAAAGTAGAAATTATTTGTGTAAATTATGAGACTAAATTAATGTTTTTTTTTTGTATGTGTTATTATTTTAGATTGTGATATGGAATTTTAATGAATTAATTTTCCAATTTTCCTTTTTTGAGTAAGAAAAAACATCATTTTGTATGTCCCATGTATGAATGAGTCCATTGTAAACATTTTGAAATTATTATTTAACTTATGCAGCCTCAGCAATTCGGTCTTTTTATGTTTTTTATTATGATTTAAATAGTAAATGTGTACCAAATTTGGTTAAAACCTTCCCTTTTGAAAAGGAATTGAATGGACGAGTAGAATTTAATAGAAGTGAATTTATGTGTATGCTAGGCTGCGATGTATTAGATTCCGAATTCAACCCCAGAGCGACACATCGATGTCGCTCTAAGATGACTCAGTTTTAAATGAAAACCAGTAATCAAATTTGTAATATATAATTCTGATTTTAATTGAAATTGAATTGAATTGAATTTCATAAAAACCAATTAGCTTTTTGAAATTAAATGTTTGATAGCTAATAAAGAAATGTATCGTTCGGAATCCATATAAAATTAGTATGTCCGAAAATTACAATAAAATGTCACGAAAACTCATTGAGAAGGCCAAGGTTTAATTTGGAATGTAGCCACATTTCATAAAAAGTGTATATTAAATTCCTGTCTCTTGGGCGCTGAATCGTCAAATTACATATACAAATTTCAAAAATAATGTTAAATATATTTTTAAGGTTTAATTAAAAGTAGATTAAAATGACGTCAATTTAATTTATTCCAGAATAAATGTTTTATAAATAATTTAGATGCTACACAATCTTGTTAACAAGGATTTTTTTACCATCCACCAAGCTAAAAACTGTATTTTTTTATATATTCAAAATGTTGATACTCAAAAAAGCCCATTAACATAAAATTACTTTCCAAGTAGTTTTACTGGGCCGTATATTTTCACTTATTTATAATATGTATTTTCTAAATTATTATATAAATTATTACGTATTTTTACCCTATAAAACTAGTAATAATCGTTTTTTGTAATCGTTATACTTCTAGTGACATCAATACATTTTTTACACCTCACTAAACAAATTTAACATTTATATAAATATTTATAATTACATATTTGAAATAAATATTTTATAATAATGAACACTAAACTAAAATTACAAAGCCCTGAAATTGTAGATATATAATTATCTAGTTAGTGGTTACCAATAACAAATAAATTTCTCATTTTTCAATTATTCCCACACTCTATGTCTATAAAGAACTGTGTAGATAAAGGCATTACCTTATTATAATTTATCTATAGTTTTCTTGATTATATTCTTTTGTTCTGTATCATATAGAAATTATCATAATCATTATTATTCTCATTCAAAAATCAAATCAAAACATTAATTTTCCATTTTCCTTATAAAATGCATCATCAGCAAAAGTTACAAAATGTTGAAAAGTAAATGTGGTCCTTACATAAGCGTACAAAGAAAAACCAAACAAAAATTATTTTGTAACATTTTAAATATGTATAAGAAATGGACCCGGTCTAAAATGATTAGTGTCTGAAATTTCTGAGGAGCATTAGGTTCATAATATTATAGGTATAATTGCCGAAATATGTTAAATGTCAAATGTCAATGAATTGTGAAATAGAGAAGATTATTTTCAAAAATTAATGGTAGAAATTTTGAATAGTCTGTAAAACAAAATTTACCATTGGTCAAAGAACTGCACTAGACACTGCTTGAACGAGAAGCTTCCGTTTAGGCTTGAAGTTATCGGAACTGATCAGCGCAGAGACTTCAGTTGAAACCGGAGAACATACTTCCAATTGTACTGCCCGGAACTTATTATATTATAAAGAGACTGAAAACTGAATTGCCAGTATATTGCTGTGTCACTGTCCGAAACTTGCTAGATGATGAGATTTAATTCTTGGAAAATTATAATACTCAGCTCTGAAAGAAGTATCGAATTGAAGTATTGCTCAATACTAAATCAGTTATCTAACCATTAAAATGATACCACTATAAACTCAGAGTTCTCTATGAGTTATCAGTGTTATATTTGTACTGCACTAGTTCAGCAGTAATTTAATAAACAAAGATGGAGCAACTAAACAACTGGTTTGAAACGCTATTGATCCATTATTTTTGGTATATGGGGGCAGCTAAATTATTATGTGGTCAATAAGTTAAATACAAACATATTTTAAGATGCAGTGTTCGCTACTGTTATAAATTTTTGTGTTAAACTGACAAATATTAAGAAGGAATTAATATTAGCTATTATTCTTCCCAATTGCTGGTATACCAACAATTTAATATGACATTATAAAATAACCATTTAGTGCGGGTCCCTAAAAAACAAATCATAAATAATGAATTTCCAAAATTATTACAAAACTTTTTTGATGTTTCCATAAATTTATCATCGGAAACTAAATAATTTATTTTAAATATATATTTTTTTATATATAGAATTTCTGTTTTTCTTAAAATTCTGACCATAGTCAATAATTTTCTATTCTGGATTCTATATATAAAATAAAGACCATATGCCCAACAGGAGTACCGAGTACGTTTTATATAGTAAAGTTTATGTTAAAATATTTGTATTTCAATTTTATATATTTCTTTTTGTTATCACAATTGTTCCTAGTAAAACCAATAATTTTTCAACAATGGCCAGTTACTTTTATATGTATATATGTATATAGAAAAGCATTTAAATCAGCTTCAGAAAATATATAGATATAGAGGTATATAAACCAAAAGATCCCAAGGTCCATTAACTTTATTATCATCAATATTTTTTTTATTTCAAACTAGGATTTTTTTTTTGTTTTTTTGTAACTCTCTGAAATTTTTTCAGATGAATTTACAGAAAATAACCTTAAACAAAAAGAAAAAAAAATATTTTTTAAAGTCACGATGAGTTTGCATTTGAATTAACTACAACAACAACATGGAATTCCTTAGCTATTTAGCATTGATTTCACAACACAGAGCAAAACGAATCCTTTTGTTGCCGTTCAGTTTCAGAGTGATTGTGAATTTTCAAGAAATTAAAAAAAAATATATGAACCTTTCCTAGGTACTTACATGCCAGCGCAGCAAAACTATTTGTGCAGTAGTTTTATATTAATAGGCCTTGTTGAGTACCAACAATTTAATATCAATCATGTCATAATTGTAAGGTCTTAAAAAGCGTTTTAAGAAAGAATATTCAAAAAAATATTTTAGCTCAAGTATTTTTGTAAATATAGTTTAGTTTTAGCGTCATCTAGCGGAAGAAATGGGAAATAATACATTGTAAACATTGCAGAATAAACTGAAAATTAATTACTCCTTAATTTTTGTTGCATATTTATAAAAAGTTAAATTTTTCGTTAGTTAAACGTTGAAGGATGAAGGATGAACGAGAATTCGTTTGGCCGATTTATATCAATTCAGCCTAATATCCAATATCGAAATCCTTGTAACGAGCTCTATTTCTCAATAATTGGACATTTACTATCGTTTTGTAAAGATTTACAAAAGGCGGACGGACAGACTGACATCTGTCAACATAAAGAATGTCTTGTTTCTCAAAAAGTCCTAACCAAAACATTAAATTACTTATAGTTTACAGGTAGATTACCTATTACAAGTGTTTAAGTACCCTTTAATAAAAAAAAAATATTTTCATATGAAGGTAAATAATTTTTGTTTTGTCCTTGTGATAAGTTTTCTTTTTCTTTTTTATCGTACGACGGATTATCTGAAACGTTTTTGAACTCACAAGCTGGTATAGACAGCAGGTAAAATAAATGTTAACTTGGACCATGACGGCAGAGCCTGCAGAGATTACTTTTTTTTTGTTGTGATTAACTAGACTGAATTTACGAATCACGAGAAATATAAATATATAAGATAATAAAAGGTAAATTTTGTGTAGTAGACTAAAAAAGGTATCATTAATTGTGATATGGTCAGAAAAAAATTATTGGATATTTTTTTTTCTTATCTAAAGGCTGATGGGAAAAAGTAATGATCTTTAAGCCAAATTTGATTCATGTAGTATAAGTTGAGCAATATTTAGTTTAATCAGTATTGAGAAATTGTATTCAGTTCTGTAATTGTAAACCAAGCGCAAGGAGTCGTCTATTTTCAAAAAACATAAATTTTCATATTTTTTAGCATCAAATTGTAACTTTGTAGCACCTAAACCCTGAAATTTATCGATATTAGCTGACACAAATGTCAAAAACAGTGATGCCAATTGTGATCAATATTTAATTTAAAGTTAAATTGAATTTATTTAATTGGTAGCAATTAAAGTTAGTCGTAAGAGCAGTCAAAAAATAGGGTCAACTTTATATTTGGGATAGAACATTTCAGCAAAGATAGTTCAACATAAATTTTTGATCGCTTTTTTAAGTAACTAACAGAAATGTCAAAAATAATGTTGCCAATTGTGATCCTGAAAAGGAAAATTGTGTATTGTAATAAAAATTATGTTGAGAATTTGATTTTACTGTGTTAATTTTCTCTACAGTTTTATAAACTGTCAAAAAACTATTGAAATCAATAAATAATTTTGAAACATTTTTTTTTGCAGTAATTAAAATAACCAAATAAATCAAAATTATTCAAAAACCTCGCGCGACAATGAAAAAATTGGGAAAACTTTTTTTTATAGTTTTTTATTTACCAGACTTTTCCGAAGAAAATACAATGAATTTTTGGTATCAATGAAATATTAAAAGAATTTTCTCCTCAGATGGTTTTTTGTTATTATTGAACAATCAGAAATCGAAACATTAAAAAATCTTCAACTTTCGATACGACGATAATTTCCGTGGTTGAGAATATATTTTTTAAGTTTTCTTATTTGATGGTTTTTAACAAGTTTAAATTTTTTTTTATTTCAAAACTAAAAATACAATACAACAACAAAAAATGGTCAGGCTATTCTGCAAGTAAAATAATTTTTTTTTTCAGAATAAAATTGTGAAAAAATGACAATATATGAAATGAATAGAAAGGAAGTTTTGGCTATATTTCTTCAAAGCAATTTATCTTTACGTTTTCGAGGGTGGATTCGAAAAATGTAACAATAAAAAATCGACTTCCGTGTACGATTCGAGCAATATATCTCACAGTAATTGTTATTCGATTTCCGATTTGAAAGATATTGAACACAAAGGATAGTTTCATCTCATGCACTAAGTCTAATTGCTACCTGTGAATGTAAACAATCAAATTCAGATTCAAATGCTAATATACTTTTTTATGAAGCATTTAAAAAAATATTCTCCATAAATTTGATGTATTTATTAATTGTAAACTGTAGAAATTTATGGTAAAGTTAATGTAAATTGCCGAACGTATCCTAAACGAATGGAAAAAGATGTTTCTCCTCTATCTAGAACTAACTAATACGAACTGCAACCTTAACGATCTATTTTGCGTTTTGCAGACTCTATCATTTTATAGGTCTAAAAAAACATAGAATAATTGACGGAGTCATGTTGGTCAGTTCTTCAGAGGTAAGGAAACCCTTAACCCAAGATATGTTTGCTACACTTTGCAAGTGCCTGGTAATGTCCCAGGATGTATTCTGTGGTTTCTTTGTCATTTCGATGATATGGTAATTCAAAGGACTGTGTCCTGTGATGAAGATTGTTAGGATTCTAATGTATTATTATATCTTCCCATTTTATTTTTTTGTGGTTTTATTAAATTTTTTCAGATTGAGAGTCCTGGTAAGTGTAACCAGTATAGATGCTATGCTCTTGTTCAATGGTTTTTACAGTGTTTACTTGGTTCACTACAAAACGGCTCTAGTCCAATAGTCTGTCTGCCCATTTATTCCTTTCAATTCCTATATGTACTGGCACTCACACTTTATTCTTTTTGGCCAACAAAAATAGGTTTTGCAGAAAGTCCTAGACTAATATGTTAAAGGTCTAACGTTGCTGAAAAAGGGTTTCAAATTCATTTAGAATCCGAAATTTATTTAGGACCATTCTTTAACGGTTACTACTTTTGTCAAACACCAGTCTTGGTCTTTTTAATAGCATTTTACTACAATGAATATAAGGAAAATATTTTCTGTAGCATAATTTTCATGGAGCACTGAATGAAAACTTTGTCCCTTTACGAAATTTTCACATCCATTGCCTTGAAGCAAGTCATTTAAACGTATACCCTTAATAAAAAAAATTGAGTTTTCAATTTTTTTTTTCATTTCATTTGGTATTTTTTATTATGCAAATTAATTCCGATGCCCATAAAATTTAGTATGCTATCGTCCGAACGATTTGAATAGAAAAATTCTAAAAGTTAAAGATTTTTTTTTTTATCCAGTTCTAGTTTTTATAAATTGTAAGTTTTATGTTAGTGAAAATTGGTAACGATCACGTATTTCGTGATCTATTTTATATAAATAGTTATATCAAAAGTTTTAATTTTGTATGCTGTATAAAAGATATTGCATAAAAAATATATGTAAATTTTTTTTTGCATAAACATTGTAGATTTTATTTATTGTTTTGTTCTTGTTTTGGGATTAGAGATGGAAAAATTGAAAAATAATTGTTGGTATTTTATTTCTATATTTACTGTGTAAACAAGAAGAAAATATTGTTGTTAAAGAATTCGAAATTATGGAAGAATCTATAAGATTAAATGATAATATAAACTAGTTTTTATAATAAAGAAAATTATCTTAAATTATGGGAAATTTCTAAAATAAATCAGTCAATTTATTACTTTGTAAGTTTGACTTGTAAATCAAATACTTTAATGGAAATAAGATCGCTTTGTCCTCGCACCGTTGGGTAAGTTAGGTTGGGTTTAGATTAAAGGTAACCTACCAGCTACAGACAGTCGTATTGCCTGCAGCCATTTGGTTTATTGTGATAATTATACTGCACTGAACAAGCCTGTACTGTTAATAAAACAGTACAGCTGTCACGTTTCCGAAAGAGCGGCAACATAGGCTTCGGGTATCAAAATCGTCTAGACATCGTGCTTGTGTTGACAGAACCTACATCACTCGGTCCACTGACAGTCCGATCATGTGTAGGTGGTTTTTCAAATTGCAGTTACCTGTAAGGAAGCCTACCATTATTCTGATTTACTTCCAATACATTTAAAGGATATCTCTTGGTCCACTTTTTTGATGGTCCAGGATTGAATAGCTTCGAGCGATTTAGCCCTTAAAGTCTGTTCTTGTGAAATTTTAGAGATTGGATAGTTTTCATATTTTGCTGCGCCTTGAAGTAGCAGTTTGAGACACCACCAGTTTGATGGTTCTGGTCCAATAAAGTTGCCTCTATCGATTTTTTAAATTTACTATTTTTAGATTAGTAAAAGGAACTACCAGGATTCAGTAAGGCGGGCACAGTTTGTTTTTTAAATCAAGGTATGGGCTAAATAAATAATTACGATTTGATATTAACCGATGACTTGTGACTTTCCATTTATAAATGAACTAAACTTAATATATTACCAATTTTGATATTGTTCTCCAAATGCAACACAAATTTTTCCTAAAGCTATAATTAATTTAATCAAATTCGAAAGTTAATTAAAATTATGGTAATTTGTAATAGAAAATAATGACATCATAAGAAAATTATGTTTAATTTTCATATAATCTAATATGTCAAAATCACTTCTTTTTTCTATGTACATTTAAACATAAAATTTCTAATTTATTAAAAATGATTGATAAACTATGACAATATTCTAAATGAAAATGAAGAAAACTTTTGCATTGCTAAAATATTTATTGTCATTAGAAAATTTTGTTAGATAAACTTTACTTTATATAATAATTCTACAATTTTCTTCTGATTATGTATTTGGTAGAGAAATATTTATGGATAATTTAAAGAAAATTATTTTATTATGCATAACTAACTCAAGGAAATTCTTTAGAAATTTCTTATATTCACTTTTGTCTATTTATCCAAAAAAAATATTAGAAATCTGATTATTATATCCAAAGAGCATCCATGTCTAAAATGTATTTAAATAATATTTAAGGGGTGACTAAAATTATTTAATATCAAAGTGGCGAACCCCTGACAGACTGTCCAGAACTTTAAGAAGCGCCTTGCCACTTTTAAACTTTCATGTAACTTGTTTTCTAATTCTTGAATGAACATTTTTACGATACGGACTTAAAACCAGAAATCTCTTGCCTCTTTCAAATAGAACGGCTAACAGAACAAAACAATGTTTCCATCATGATTCATATATTCTTCACTTTACGAACAAAAATTTCCTTCATTCTTACTTTCTGTCCATAGGCCTAGGCCCTTAGAATCCTTCAAAATTGCTACTACTTAAATTTGTTATACCGGATTTTGTTATTATCATTAAGAACGTTGTTAAATAATCTTTTGGACGCTACTTACAGCTGACGACTTTTTGGAGGAATTCAAAATGTTCAGTGCCAAAAGCCATCCTTTGAATTTTAATTTAACATTGAAGAGTATTCAATTTAAAGTGCTAATTGAGTGGCGCAAAGAAGGATTGCTGTGGCACTACCAATACAATTATCAAGCAGATTTTGGAGAAATGATTAGAATGTAATCTTCTTTTCGTAATATATCACTAAACATGAACAATTTAAGTGTAATTTTTGGTATTCGGGCTTGATCAGTGTTATAAGGATCAATACCAATTTTTGACGTTTCTGTTGTAGGTAAAAATATTACTTCATTTAAAATTTTTCAATATGGTTTGTTAAATTACTGACAAATTATTATTTATAATATATTATGAAAATTATTAAAATCGAATAAATTCAAATGAATTTAAATTATTGAATTATAATTTTATCATTTACCAAAAACCGAAATTCATTTTTTTTTCGTTTATTATATCATTTATGATTGTTCAAAACTTTAAATCTTCCGAAGAGCATTAAAAACAATATTTTATCAGAAAATAATATGAAAATTAAAATAGTTTTGAGGTTTTTAACCATACGAATTATGACATAAATATATATTTAACATAGATAGAAGTATCTATACAAATTATATTGTTCCTTCTATAGAGATTAATATAATAATTTTTGCTGATGACCCTAGAAATTATAATATGGTTGCGCAAAATTACCAATAATATTATCTATATGAGTAGAAATATAATAATGAATGTACGTACGTAAATATATATTTTAAATATGATATTATAATTTTCAATTTTTTTCCAAAGTCTAGTAAATTCTGGAGTGGACAGTTTATGGTTAAATAATATATAATAAACTAAAACATTATATGTATAAAAACTGAAAAAAAGGGATACTATAAAATGTATATTCAACATGAGTTTGCAGCAATTTATAATAGCTTGGTTGCTTGCTTTTGGGTAAATGGTCATTCTTTTTTTTTTGTTGAAATATTAATATTATAAATAATCATAGAATAATGCAGATGTGAAGTATATAATGAATATAATTTTTGAAGGGCATTATGTTAAATTGTAACTTGGCATGAATAATTAAATTTTAGCTTTCAATTCTTATATTACTAATAAAACTAAATTATTGATGTGTAAAATCATCTCTTCTCAGTTTCCTGCAGTAAATTTTGTATTTGCAAATGTATGATAACTACTACAAATGTCAGAGATACTCCCTGCGTTGCCGTTTTGATAAAATTTGAAATATATAGAAACATATGAGAGCAGTTAAACTCGCCGGTTATAATCTGCGAAAAAATGAACTCGATTTCAACTTTTTAAGCTCTGTGGCTTTGAAATGTCAAAATAATTTAATAAGAAAGTTTTATTTTGACATGTTACATGTTAACTTTTTTTTGACATTTTAAAGTGCCAGCGGTACAGCGGCAACGGCGATAGTGCCTTCAATATAAAGTGAACTGCAGATTGAAAATCGAACTTTATAATATTTGACAGTACAAGTTTATTATAATTATCAATAATTTATAAATGTCAATACTATGACCTCTAGAAAACTAAGAAATGTTTTAATTTCACACGTTCGCGGGCACCTACTGCAATTGCAGTGAGCTGATCATGTGATCTATTGTTTCAGCTATAGCTGAATCACGTGAACAAAATTGTGTCCGTCAAAGCGTTAAACTTGTATTATATTAAATTATCATTTACCATGTTTTAGATTTAGAAAGAAGATCAGTGACGACAGGAGCAACGAAATGTCAAAATAAAGAAGGATCGAAAGTAATTGTTGAAAATTACATACACAAAGTTATAAAAATGTTGAAAAATGTTATATTGTCACATTTTTGACAGTAAATTCATTAAATTGTGAATAATTTATTAAAGACTTTTTTAAGCCTTTTTCTGCATCATATGCTTCAAGTCGTAAATTCTCCCTTATGTTATATATAATTAACAAAATACTTCTTAGCAAATGAAATTTTGAATTATTATGAGTGGGTGTGGGAAAGAAAATTTAATTATGTGCCAGCTGATGTGGAAATTAATATAATTTTCAAGAATTATAAATAATATTTTAAATATTTTTTTATAAATTCATTATAATTTTGATTAGTCATCTCTCATAAGTTTCTTTTGAAATTTAATTAAATTAAATAATTTTTATTATTACACTTAAATTCTCGAAACGAAAACCAAAAAATGTTGATGCACAATTTTTATTATATAAGGTCCTCTTGTGTCAGTATTATTGATCAACTTCTCTTATGACATAAGTTATATTTTTTTTTCATTTTAGGTTCTAATTAGTTGACATATTCTTTGGAAAAATGTCATCATAACAACGACTTCTAAAATTTCTTGTATATATGTAAAAAATTCTTTTGATCAGTAGTTTTTGAAATAAATTTCATAAATATAATTTTAAAATGGTCAGATTTCATAAATACATGATTAAATTAAAAAGAAATCAATTTTATGGGATTTAAACTGAAATTTTTTGCTTTTGTAAATTTGTGATATTATATTTATTTGAAAAGATTGATTACTAAATAAATCTGACATGAAATTGGATAAATAATAATAATAATGTGGGATTCATATTAATGACACTATCTTTGTTTAATGACCGTAGAATATTTTAACTTATATATAAATTAAATTTTGATGCGGGATTACAAAATGTTAATACATTATTAATAAAATTTGTTGTGTATTTTGGAAATATGCAGAAATTTTGATATTTATATTTAATTTTAAAAATTAAATTTTGTACTACCGAGGGAAATTAGTATTACCATTAATTTATTAATTCTTAGATAAAGAATCGTCCTGTCTAAAACAATTTATTTTAAGACTATATATGCATGCATTGGCATCACTGATATTTACATTTCTTCGAGTTTGATAATTTTCACTACTACAAAAATAAATAAACAAAAATATTGAATGAAATTATTCTTAATATCGAATTACGAAATTTGATTAAAAGTTGGAACAAAATTAAAAATTTGGAATGGAAAAACTGTCAAGTTAATTGTCTCTATCTAAACAAAACAATCGAATTTAAATTTTGCTTTCCTTATCAAAACTAAATTCTTGAAATTTCCATGGTAATGATAACTAAAACGAAAGCTTAAACTCATCCTAATACAGCCCACAAAATACAAACAAAATATTGACTACATTTACTGAACCTAAAACCAAATATATTACAAAAATTTTCTCATTTATTTTGATAAATCCATCACATAAATAACAAATTTATCTTAATACTTATTATAAATATTATATAATAATATTCATTTTTCTCTAAAATATAAAATAGCTGCAATTTTTGATTAATCAAATTAATCTTATTTCTACTCTCCATATAGTCACAATTTTTCTATAAGACCTTGAGACAAAATTAATAACCCATAATATCACCAAGAAAAAACATAATTATATATACCTACAAAAATAACAAATCCTTATAATTTTTAATCCAATAAATCTTTTCACCCAAAAATAAAAATATAACCAATTTTCGGTATATAAAATTTTGTGACAATTTCTGTGTTGCCAAAAAGATTTGAACGAAAACGTCAAAAAGGGAATAATAAAACAATAACAAAAATAAACAGCCTCCAGTTAAAAAAAAATTTAACAAATTAATTATGCTCGCAAAAAAAACAAAATTACATTAACTAAATTTCGATGAAAAGTAACATAAAAAGAAAGACTTTTGGATGATGATGATATAGGCGTTATTAAGGTCACCATTTAATTATTATTATTTCCATAAGAAACTGTTTTAACATGGATAATAAAAATAATATTATAAATAATTTCATTGCCCCTGTAGCAACTACTAAGAACAAAAAAAAACCATCAGAAGCCAACATAAATGTGTTAGCATACATCATATTTTTCTAACCATGAAAATAATTCTATTTGTTTCATATATATTTTTTGTGTACCAATGTTTTTGTTATGTTGATTAAATAATAAATATTTTATGTTTCTTTATTTCTTCAGATTATTTATTTTTGTTATAAATATTTTCCTTGTTATAATATTTTGTACAATTCTGTTTGTTTTTATATTTATATTTCTTTTATGGTTAATGGTTGGTTAAGCATAAACCATGATGATAACATATAACATATAATAATACATACACATCAGAAAATAGAAGAAAAAAAATATTTAAATAAAATGATGTGAACCCATCAAGAAGAAGAACTATATTGAAACAAAAAGGTAAAAATAAAAAAGAAATGAAAGAATAAAATATAAAAATGCAAATTACAAAAATACAAAAAATACACTTGAGGGATGACACAAACTGTGAGGATGTTACGGGAACAAATTGTTGGCCAAAGGTCGATCTAAGAAGAAAATTACCCCAGTTAAATATAATATGTACTATGATCTGACAGTGAATATATAAAAGAATGAAAGAATAAAATGAAAATTCTCAAAGGTAAATTTTGTATTAGGTACAAAGTGATTAAAGTGGCTAGATCCAGAACTCTAAGTTGCGTTTTAGCATCGTTTTGTTAATATAATTCGGACTAGAAACCAGGAATTTCTCACTTCTTTTCAGTTGACAATAGTACGACCAAGAGAAGAAACAATTATTATTCCATTATTATTCATTTACTATCCATATTTCGTTCACTCTTAATTACAGACTTCAACCTCTTTCCAAATTTGCTATTTCATCAATTTCTTTTATGTCATTAATAACGTTGTCAAATAATCAGTCTTTTGAACACAACCTATACTTGACGACTTTCGGAAGGATTCAAAATGATCAGTGTTCAAACCCAGCGTCGAAAGTCGTTTAATTTTAACTTTGCAGAATATTCAAATTATTAATCCAGATATTATTAATTATTGGGATTTGATTTCTTTAAGTGGCTAGTAATATTCAGCATGATGGTGAACCCAATTAGCGTGTTAGCACCGTTTTGCAATGATGACCACCAGGCTTGACAAGATAGTGACTTTAGATCTATCTACCTACTGGCATACAGAAACCTTACCATATCTGTAGATTTCTTAGATCGCTAAGATTTGAGTTCAAACCCGCCAAGTGTGTCCTTTCTGGGACTGGGCTAAGTTTGGCACTAACTTAAAGGTGATTTATGTTATTGTTTCTTTCTTATTCAATTGTCAGCAGCTGGGATGTCTAGTTTGGCCAAAAATTTACGAGGAATATTTCAAAAATGATTTGAAATTGTCCGAAAATTTGTGACCCATTAATTCAGATTTTATATTACCCTGTAAAAATTGGATATATGAATGTGTTTCTAAGTAAATTGGTTTCTGGTTTGTTTTTTTTTAATACTATTCTAAAAAATTGTTGGAAAAACATTGTTCAAGGTAAAGTTTATATTTCTCATGTTTTGTGGTTAATTTGAAGTCATTTAACTCTAAGTTTTATACGAAAATTATTATTATTTTTTTTTTTTTTTGATTTTCTGAGAAAATATGTAAATTAAAACAAAATACAATTTGAATATGTGACCAATACAAAAAAAAAACTTTTATTTAAGTGGAATTTCAGAATTTTTAAGAATACATTATTCTGCATAGAAATTCTTTAAATTTACATATAAAGTTTTATCCTTAGAGATTCAAACTTTTAATACCATTTACCCAGTAATTATTCTTAACAATACTAATTAAAATTAATGTATGGACGAGATCAAATTTGATTATTTTTTAGGTGACAATTTTCATTCTTTTTAGAAACTTATGTTGAGAAAAGTGCTACAAATTTATACTTATTATTAGGAAAATTGAGTGCACAAGCCAATGCGAATTATTAAACCTGCCAGAATATAAGAACACATTCCATAGATGAGCTCTGGAGTTCCTATTAGAGGTCTTTAGGCTGAGGTATGACATATGAGAGGTTCCAGTGTCAAAGATGAACTCCAAAGTGTTTAGAAAAGTTAAATTTTGACCTGTTATTGTGATGTGGTTCTGATTTACTCTACTTAAAAGTTCGATAAGGATTTTATTATAATATAAATTGTGCGTATACTTTGTGGGAATTGTGTAGTAAAATTGTGTAATTACACCGAGGGTCCACTCTAGTATCTCAATTTCTGTAAATATAATCTAAATCTTCTTTCTATTTTGTAAATCTGATGTCAAAGATACTTTTTTTTTTTTAAAACAATGAAATAATTTTCAAAACTTAACATTCTATTATTCTACATCATTTTCATTCTTTATGTAATCACTAATGTCAATTTTACAAGAAAATTATCCTTATAAATTTTGTATTGAAAATTGAACAATCATTTTTGAAAATTTCCTCAAGCATTTTACTTTGTGTCGTTATTAAATTATGTCAAAATTATAAAGAATCCTTGAACTTTAACCTATTTTTAAAAAAATAAAAAATATAGAAAAATTATAGAATGGAAAATTTAATTAAAATCGCAATAGAATTTTGACATAAAAGAAAAAAAAATATTCAACGTTTTCATTATAAGTTAAAATTACATTATTTTCTAATCTAATAATCTATTTATATATTTACTCTTGAAAAATATTAAAATAGCGTCAACTATGACATATAAAATCTTCAATATTTAATTAAATTCCAATTTTCACAGTTCAATTATATCGAACCAAAAAATATAATAATAAAATAGCGCAAAAATTTTCCCGATGTCAAATTCGAAGTCATGAACAATAATTTTATTATATTGGAAAAATATATTATAAAATATAATGAAAACCTTGAGCTATTTATTCATTGTTGAAAATTATTAAAATAAGATTTATTTGTCTTGATCTGAGCTTTTACTTCTTTTATAATATTCATCCATTAAACCATTACTTAATATCTCAGTTACTTATTCTTTTAGATGCATATGAATTTGGAAGAGACAAAATCCGTGAAGTTCTCATGCACTCTATGGCCATCATATGAATAAAGCCCACTGTATTTAACAAAAACCATCCTATCAAGAGTGTGGAATGTCATGCGAAAATTCTCAGCCGTAATATCGCATATAATTCAGACACTTCATGTGCGGTATACATTTGTCCAGCTGTATGGTAAACTAATTTATATTATAAAGACTTACTTTAGGTTGTGATGACATAAGCTGGCGATTATAGTTAAAAAAGTATCGCTTATTTTATCAAAAAATACTTTTTCGTCAACCTAACTAACTCTATTTATGTGAGTATCTAATGCGTCATTTAAATTTGACTTATAGGATAGCTTCTACAATACTCATCAGTGGTCCAGAATTTTAACATTAGTATATTTAATAAACAAAAGTATAATTTTACAGTGGATACGCATGAAGGAACCGAAATCTCGGTCGTCCAATTTTGATGTATACTGTGGAATATTTAACCTATTTACTATTAATAAATTTCTAATTTCTAATAAATGAACTATAAATAAAGCGATAAGAATGTAGCGATACAAATTATAATAACATCGCAACACTATATTTTTATAATTTCATTGAGTACATCTTCTGAACTGTTACCGCAACGCGTTTACTTTGACAACTTATTGAGAACAACATATCGCAAGAAGTTTAATTTCCAATATTGATGCGAATAAGAATATCGCAAATATTAAAATGACATCGGATAGCGATTGACAGTGAACCGCTCGACCGATTTTTTTATATCCTTTGCGTTGCCAATAAATTTATTGTAAACAAGTTAATAATGAAATTTAATTAACATTGGTATCACTAATTCTGATATTTCTACATTTTTCAATTAAAAAGTGATTATATAAAACTTTCAGAAAAACTATCAAAGAATTAAGATAAATATTTTTCGACCATTTATATTTTAAATTAAAATCCAGGAAATTAATCGTCTGACTTAGTAAAATTATATATTTATATATACAAGTTTATAAAACAAAAAATAAAATTAATATAAATAAAATGCACATCACCACCAAATAATCAAGTTTTCTTGTGCATTTCCGAAATATCCTTAGAATATCCTTTTTAATAAAATATAATATTGAAATTATATTTTTTGTTTTTGAATTTAATAGGAATCTTATAAATTTTCTTATCGTTTAAATAAATTGAAAACTTTTTTTGAACTTTTACGTATTATATACAATAATCCTGCTAAAGAAAAATGGATTTTATCATTAACGCCAAGGTCTTTTGTGATACATTTAGCAAGCAAATTTTACTATATTTAATTTAGATTCGTCCTTCCAATGTTAAATGATGTTATTATTTTAATATTTTTCATTAAATAAAATTTTTTGAATTTTCTTATTTTCTTATCATCTTTTAAATTAAAAATATATAATTTATTTTCAGTTTTTTTTTTCTTTTTTTTTTTTAAAGTAATTATTTACGTTTTCTTGTGAACTTTATAAGTTTATTTTTTAAACAATCTTGACTTAAATTTGTTTCTCTTTAAACAAAAATATTAAGAATATTTATTAAATTGGAAAATATTTATTAAATAAATAATTTTCCTTGTACATAGAAAAAATTGTAAAAAAAATATTAAATTACATTTTAATGGAAAATATCATTTCAAGGTATAAATATTTCTGTAATTAAATTTCCATTTTCCTATTCGAAGGACTATTAGAAATATATTTAGATATTAATGGAATAAAAAAATTTAAAATTTGTGTAATGAATTTTCAATATTTTTCCAATGGCATTGTAATTTATTCTATACTCCATTAATTTTCTATCGTTTTTAAAAACGATATTTTAATTTAATTAGCTTTTCTGATATAAATTAATTATATTACAATATGAAATGTTGTTAGACTCCTTTCTGTTGTAATTAATATATTTCCAAGGACTTTAAAACAAAATATTATGAAAAATATGATTAAAATTCTAAAAAAGTCTGCATTTCTATATTATTTAACCTCAAAAATTACACTTAACCATTTCGCGACTGCAGGTATAATCTTCGTTCCAAAGCTATTGAAAAAGAAAATATGAATTTGTATGATAAATTTCGTGACATAATTTTAACAATTACGATTTCGGGGGATATAAAATGACATTTTAATATCAACAATATTTAACATTTAAGTTACCAGTAATAGGGCATTTCAAAGCCATTAAATCTTTAATTAACATTTGACAAGATCATATTTAACAGCACAAAAAAAAAAACAATCTATAATCCTCGGAATACTTCAAATTCATCGCAAAATGGTTAACATTTTAATATTGCCACACAGAAAAGTCATAATAATGTCTTTTTAAATATCATTATTTTCATATGTCGTTTATGTCTGAATGGATTTAGTGACCCCTTTTTTGTTTTGGCATATTAAAATATTATATTTTGTACAAAAATAACCATAAAAATGATGCAAGTTAAGTAACATTGAATAATGTTTGCTCGACAGAAATGTATTTAGTAAGTAAGAATGCAAATAATTGTAAATAAAATTAAAATGAAAAAATATAGAATTTTATACTATTTTAAAATGAATTATTCTTTTAACTAGTAATTAGTAATCGAGTATCTAATCCTCAGTAAGTCACAAATTCCATATTCCCGTTTACCAAGAAAATTGGGGGTTGAGAAACAGACTGATAAGCGAAAGCAAGCACGTTCTCACATGCTGCGAAATAATTTACTATCCGCAATGGACTAAACTCTGACACTAATTGCTTAATACAAGCAGTTATATAAAAATAAATATGTATATAAAAATTATAGCAACGAAACATTAAAATTTGATTTAACAGACTACCATTTACATAGAGTTTAACAGTTCTGAAAAGAACGCTACTACTTCCCTACGTCGTCACCTTGTAATTCAAACCATTAGAAATTTAAAAAATAAAATTGTTCGGTAAGTAAGAATTGAAATAATGTTCCAGCATCAAAAACAAAACAAATTAACTAATAGCTTCAGGCTTCGCAGTTCTCGACTACTGTCCGACGCTGTCAATGTGATAATAAAACGTGCTAATTGTAAGTAGCAGTTTGTAGCAGTTAAAAATCGAAAATCATGACCAATAGTAGTAACCATGTCGTTAATTGATATTTTGGCAACACTAGTGTTTGATATATTTGTAAGGAAATCAAAAATTAGTGTTGCCAATATTAATTATTTGCCAAAAAATAAATTTTACAATTGTTAGTAATCAAAGATTAAAACAGCTGTCCAAATTATTATATTGCTATTAACTATAAAGTTAAATTTTATAAATATTACCTCAATTAAATATCAAGTTGACATTAATACGTCTCTGTTCCAAACCAAAACTTTTCAACAATGTGTATACAAAAATATCATCTTTATCTCTAACATAAATACCATATTACCTAACCAATAATGGCAAGCTGCATAACGAAATTTTTATCATTAATCTTCTCATATTTTTCAAATATTATATTTTTTGAGAAATATTAAAATTGCATATTAAATAAAGTGTTATAACATTTTCTTATCCAGCAGAAAAGATGCTATAAAAAAATGTTGCACAAAACATTAAAACGAATAAGAAACAAAATATGTAAAAAAACATTTATATTTCCATTTCAATAAAACATTTAGTAAAGAAGTACATACGTGAATCACTTAAACTTTATACGAAACTAAGAGCATAAATGACTTACCATAAAAAATCGATTATTTGCTATTAATTTGATAGAAAGCAATTTCATTAACAATCTTTGGTAGAGCAAAAAACACAAAGTTTATGAAATTTTTTATGTATAAGTTTAAATAATGAACTCAACATCAAATAATGAAAAACAGAGTAGAATCAAATGGTTCAAAGAAAATATTACAAAGTGATATAGAAAGGCATAGATTAAATAATTTTTGCAGTCAAAATAAATTGTAAATATTTTTGGCATGAGTTGATGAAGCCAGGAGTAAAGTAATTTAAAAGTAGCGTAAACCTTAATTTTGTATTCGTTTCCGTTGAGATTGTTACGAATATTATGAATGATTTTAGGCTATTTAACTCAATAGTTTGATGTCATGGCAATTTTATATGACAAAAATATGTGAATATTCGAGCGAGAACCTTTTAATGTAAAAAAACAACGACATAAGTTTAAAGTATTGAGTATACTTTCTGTAATACTGGGGTTCCAGTATTCGTGGCAGTGGAATAGGTTTACATTAACCTAAGCGTAGAATATAACGATTCGATTTTTTCAATCTATTCTAACTTATTAGTTATAAGTATAAGAACTTAAGATTAGATTAGAATTGGTTGCTTTGAAAGTTCCTGGTAACAACGACCACTTCAAAGTCCAAACAATTGAAACTTCCTCCAAATGAGATGTGCTCTTAAATGACTCGAAGAGTAGATTTGATATATTAGCGATAAGCTTCACAGTTTCTGTTAAATTTCATCAAAAATGATGGGGTCTATAATGGGTCACTACGATTGAGCTGACAAATAAATTAATTTTCTTTAAACTTATAGGAATTCAAAATTTTATTAATTCAAACAAATTTTAGTGAAATATCAAACTTTATGAACCATTCCACTGACAACTAAAATTTTTATAGAATATTATGAAAAAAAAAAAATATGTTAGTGCAACATTATGGTGCAATATTGGGCACCAAAAATTATATTTTAAAAATATCACGATGTAGAAAAAAGAAAAACAAAATTTATTTACATGTTTCTTGCAATTTTAAATATACTGTGACATCTTTTTGATCGTTTATCTGAGTTGTCTGTGTTTTAAACCCTTTGTCTCTGTTAAAGTTTAATAATGCTGAAGAAGAATATAAAATACAATCATCATTCATATTTTTAGTTGATGCGATAATATCTATGAAAAGTTAAACGAAAATTTCAAAAAAAATATGCTAAGTGGAATTTTTTTAAATATTATGATATACACTATGAAGAAGTGTCAAAGTTTCTGCTAATAATTTTCAATTAATTTAAGTGAAAATTTATATTTATAAATTCTGTGATGTTTGAAAAAATAAAAGTGTTAAGAAAATATTATTAGGAATGAATTTATAATGCGGAAAATATTACAATATATTTTTATTTACGGGCTTGTTAATTTGTAAATTATTTTGTTAGATATTCTGCAAAATTAACAAAATTTAATCGACTGGAAAACTGATAATATTGATACTAAAAAGAATTTAATTACTAAAAAGCTGTAAATTAAAAATTGTCTAATAGATATGTCAAAAGATGTTACAGAAAATTATTTGTTTAATTAATAGCGACACAGGTTAATTCAGAATTCAAATATGCATTTGCACGACTGTCCTGTATTCAAATCACAATTACTATATTGAAGAAAAAAATCAATGAAGCCATAACATTTTTCTTTTAAAGTTACGGTTTCAAAGATAACTTCCTTGATCAGCAAGCACGTGATTACGTTTGGACATATCAGAAGTGATAAAACCAGAAACTGAAACGACGCAGAGCAAGCTAAATCCTTATTGAACACATCTTATACCACTCTCAGGCACTCGCTAGACGAATAGTTTATTGTAGAGAGAACCGTACTACGCAGCGCTCTGAAAGATGGTTTCAATTGCAGTACTAGAAAACTCCTCTAAATTTACTGCAATTATGAATATCTTCGGATAAACTAGAAAACACCTCAGTACCAACTCAGAGTTAATTATCTATAAAAGTGATACCATGAATTCACTTGCGCCACTATAACCTTACCTACCTAACAAGAGATGTTTAATTTCCAAATAGGAGTAATGGTTTGAAGTTAATATTTGTTCTGTCTGGATAATTCCACATAGAACCCAGAAGATGAAAGAACCATTTTTTAAGATATAGAAAGTTTGACAAATTATCATTAAGGGTTAAAATGCTAATCATTAGGGAGAATACTTTAATTAAGATTTGAATTAAACTACAATCAACGATAAACATGAAAATTTTATCGAAATTATCTATTTAAATTAAATTTTATGAGTTTCTCGTTACGAATAACTTTTCTAACTACCAAATATAATTTAATTTCAATTAAACTAGAAAATAACTTTAATTATTAAATATCCATTAAAAGATTTATAATAAAAGTTATTTATTCAAAACCCCACTAACAAAAATATTCCTTAATAAGCTTTTTCATATATCCTGATCTATATATTCATCACAACTATAATAATAATAACAAAAAACACTTTTACATAAATAAAATAATAAAAAAAAACTACCCTTAAAATATTTATACAATTTGGGGTTAAAAATTTTCATAAATATCATTGTATTTACGTGTTTTTTTCTTCTTCTATTTAATGTACATATATATAAAAAAATAAACTTTCACATTTCCATTAAAATATTATAAAATGGATGATGATAAAGTGAAAATAATAGCTTAAATATGTTGAATTAGGATGATAAAGGATGTTTTTTTTTTATTTTTTAATGTTTTACAAAGATACGATGAGATGAAAATCCTTAAGAGTAATAATATGTTTTCACGTGGAAAATATTATTATTATTATTTTTTTTTTACTTTTTGTATGACAAAAGAATATATTTTTATGATCCTTAAATATATATGTTAAGCAGGATACATGTCATAAGTTATTTTAGAATAAGTTTAGTAGAGTATAATATGGTGGAATTATGAGACTCATATTAACGTTTCTTGAATTATTTTTTATACATACGTTTATATAAAAATTAAAAAAAAAAAAAAAAAAAGGATCATTGCCCTCATTTTGGAGATGATGAGATTGCAAGTTTAATGAATAATACATGCGATGATATTATACTATAATAAAGATCAATTAAAAGGGTAACAATTATTATTAACAATTTAAATATGGTATCCATAGTAAAGTTTCTTGTAATTGGTTGATATATTGTAAGGGATAGTGAAGAATTATTATTTCCGAACAATTGTGAGAATCAGAAATTACTTTTAATTAATTAAATAATTTCATTTAATTAAATGTTAAAAGTTGAAGGAGTTGGAATCGTAATTCTACAATTGATAATTTCATAATGCTTAAATGTTTGTTTACAATTAAATTTCTACAATAGTAAAAATTTAGTAATGGGGATTACATTATGAGTCATAAATCCAGATTTTATATTATATTTGTAATCTATTTAATCTGTGTTGTAAATTAGTTAAAATTTGGCCACAAACACCAAAATATAAGCTTTAATTCCATTATGGAATTATCAAGTATATGATCTTGTGTGGGGGTGGCGAAGTACTGTGTATGTTATGCTGAAATGCTTAAAGTAAAGGATTTAAATCAAGACCGAGAAATCGATGTCACTCCAAATTGACAAAACTTTAAATACTAGTAATAAAATCGGCAATATATCATTGTTACAGGGAATAATGCTAACAGTTCATATCATTTGCCGACAACAAATCTTTTACTATATTAAAAGCCAATTAGCTTTTTATAATTAAATATTTGCTTACTATAAAGAAACTTATGTTTCGGAAGTACAATAAAATGTCACGAAACCTCTTAGATCTTCATTTCAAAGAAAGAAGAACTATGTCTTTGAAAAGTTTGTACATACTTAAATATGGTAAATAATGGTTCAAAAAATCATGACATAAAAATTTAACGAATGTTAATTGTAAATATATTTTTTTCAAATATTCAAATTGTATACGTAAATTCTGTTTACATAAATGTATCAAATTTTAAATTAATAAAACTATTTTTAAATTTTACTAAACTGTCTCTAATTTACATAACCTTCAAAATTTTATACTAATTAGGAAACTAAGAAATAAATGATAAAACATTTTCATAATTTTTGAATTTTTATATTTAACTTTATAAACGATATACCTAACCTACCCGCCATACCTCCCCGAATTAAACTTTCATATTACAAACAGCACTTTTCTGGAATGATATTAAAAATCGTATTTTGTAAATTGATGAAACTAATTAAAACTCATACTTTATTATTATATATATTTTAGAATTCATATACCCAACCCACCCCCCATTTTGAACAAATTTGAGAAAAATTAATTATATTTATATAACGCAAATACAAATCACATGTTACCAACAATTTTACTGAAAACTTTTTAATATAAAAATACACATTTTCTTGTTGTTCTACAACCAAATCCAAAAATTATAATTAAGTACGGTATATACAACAATAACAAAAGAAAACATTAAAGGGTTAAATTTTCATCATTTTTTTTTCTCATAATAACTCCATTTTAAGACATATCCAGACTAATAGCTATAAAAATACCAAAAATCAGAGGGTGAAACATGTAATTTTATGAAATTTAACCAACCCTAAATATTAATAATAAAAAAAACCCTTTAGAAGAATTTCACCATATGAAAAATCTTTTACCACCAGAGATAATAAAATCATCGTTCATAGTTGATCTATTTTGTATTTTGTTTCGAAATGAATTTGGATAAAGAAAGATTGATGTCAAAATGGTGGGTGCACTGTTGATTCAACTCAACAAAATCCGATAAAATGGAAATATATTAAAAAATCCTTAAAATTATATTTATTTGAGATATTTTAAATATATATAATCAAAGTTCAAATATACATCAAATTAAGAGAGGTTAAATTCTGAATGGAGGAACATTTAATAAACAAGACTTTACAAACGTTAGAGATGAAATTGAAAATCAATGAATTCTGAATAAAGTTAAATTTTGTATGTTTTACTGAAATATGTAATTTATTGATTATGCCATGATGGAAGTAGTTGCATGACAAATTTAATGAATTCATTAGCGCATACTAAGTAAAAATAAAATCAAGATTTATATAGAAAAATTATTTAAAGCCACGGCTCGCTGAGCTACAGATTTTTAACCAATTAATGAGCTTGAAATTATCTGCAACTCATCAGTCGCGACTAAGGTGATGAAGTCATTTTGTTATTTTATAAATTATATTTATAATTAAAATTTTAGTTTCTAAACGTTTTGGCTGAACTAGTCTCGCCTCATGAAAACCGACTGCAAATGAACCTTAAGGCTACATACAGCATGGATGGCGTTATGTGCGATGCTGACCTTATGTTATGTTCATTTAAAAATATATGAGCAAACCAGAATGAAACCATATAAAAAGCCACAGAGTTAACTCACCTCATATAGTGTCATTTTGTACGTGAACTTACTAAACTTGCTAAAGCTATTCAAAAAATTTGTTTTCTATATTGCAGACAAACATTAGTGATGCCAATAACTTTTAAAAAATGACATAAATAGTTTAAGTTTTAGAGATATCTTAATATAGATTGAGTTAGACGATAAGGTCAAATTATAAGATAAATACAATGTCAAACTGAATGAATTACCGTCAGAAAAACATGTAAAATTATAACCACAAGGCTAACCTTTTTTTAAAACATAACAAATCCTAATGAACTTTTAGTTTAAAAAAAACTTAATGATTATAAGCCAGGAAAATATTATTACTAAATTCCGTCTATATACCCTTTTTCATTCATAATTGACGTAGTGGTCAATTTAAATTCTATACTACAGAATAGAAATTATCAAAAAAAATTGATCACACACGCCACTTATTTGACCATACACACTCAATCATTCCGTTCAATGATAATTTTTGAATGATTTTTCTTCTTTTCAACATTTATGATGTATAAATAATACCGACATAATTACAATAATATATAGATTTACTATGGCCTCATGATAAAGTAATATGCCATTAATTCTCATGTTCATTTTAAATTCTTAACACCCTGAAACCAGTTCCTTAATCATCATTAACTACAATATACAGAAATTCTTAATGATAACTCTTTGCCACGATTTCGTGTTTTTTGGGTGCCACACAAAGCATTTTTGAATGAAAGGAAGAAAATATCGTTTGGTAACGATGCAATTAATTAATGTTTTTCTTCAATAAAATCTTCGTTCAAACTTAATCCCTTTTTTTTATTGTTGAAGATGTGGAAATTTATAATTTTTAAGTCAGCGACTTTATCAAAAAGTAAAGATTATTATATGAACTGACCCGACTAGCAAGGAAATCAGTAGCTAAGTAAAAAGAATGTTAAATATATCAGTTTTTAACAAACATTTGAATATTTCAAAAAATACCTTCCTTTCTGTTAAAATTAAAAAGTACAATTGACGAAGGTGAAACGGAGGAAATTCAATAAATTAAAAAAATATTTCAGATCAATCTGAAATCCTTGATATGAGTCTGAAGTTTGTACGTATCTGAAAGAAAATTATTAGTTTTTAACTGGGGCGCCTTGCCAGGATTTCTCATATAGTAAATTATTTTAATAACAAAAGTAAATATCTCTAGGAGATTTGACTTCATATATTGAAATTACGGATTGTAATTTGGTTGGTTGGTTGGTAAGGAGGAGGATCTGTAAACTTCACTTACTGAACTCACATTATAGGCCCCGTTGTAAACCGTAGTCGATGGCTGAAATGTTTACCCTAATCAACCCATCCCACATATTTAATGAACTTGATCAGTTTGGCAGACTCTAACAGGTTATTTAGAATATAATTTTAAAATTGTTACACTGCCGGCCATTGACATATGAGATCTTTCATATAGATACCGTTTTCATATTAGGTTAAGGATCACCGACAGGTACAGGGACCTTAAAAGTTTCTTCTGCATATTACAGAACTAGTTAAAATGTGTGCAAAAATATTTGAAAAAAAAACAAGGAACAATTGTTAAAAAAATTTACCTGATATCATAAAGAATTCAAAATGGCTGAATATTAAAATAAAAGTCTTGAAATCGCACTAATAATTTTCACTCATATAAAATTAAATTTTTATATTTTTCAAAATTTTAATATTAATTTGGAATTATTATGTTTTATAATTAACACTTATTATTTGAATTTTAATTGAATTAATTTTACCACATACAAAAAAAAAAAAACTACCTGGAAATTTTCAATTTTAATTTTCATTTTATATATAAAACGAGTTTATGTGCACGAAAAACTCAGAAAATTAAATTCTTTCTATAATATTTTTAATTAAAAATTGTTTAAAAACATTTATTTTATAATTTTATTAATGTTTATTAACATTAAATTTTTATAATTTTAATTATTATTTTTTCAATTACTAAATATCCGAAACGTCTTTTCATGTCGGCAATTAAAATTTAACTAACTAAAAAGAGGCGTGACTAATTGAATGAATAGAAAAAAATTAATACGAAAATTGATGTTTAAATTTAACGCGCGAAATTTGAATTTGAAAATATTATCAGTAGAATAAAATTGATGAAAAATATTTATTACAAAAATCGACTTTATAATTTGAATTTATTGAAATAATTATTAAATTTTTTAATAAATTTAAATTTTAATACATTGCAGAACTTAAAATCTTTTCAACTTCTAGGCAAGCTTCTTCAATACTTCTTGTTTCTTCAATTTTCCGATCTTCATCTTCAATAATTTTACTACATTTTTTAATTACTTTCCGTTCAATATCCTTGGTAAATTGTGATAATGGTAATTGTAATTCTTTTTCTATTTTTAAAATTTGTAATTTTCGATGATAAATTTCAACAGATAATAATTCTATTTTCAATTTTTTCTCATCATCTTCTAGAATATTGGATTGATCCAATATTCTACTAGCGTTTAATGTTTTTTTTGTTACAAAATTTCGTTGAAAATCATTTGATATATTCAGAATTGAAGTATTACTACTATTCGTATCATCATCTTTATTCTTTTCACAAAATGATGTATTTGAACTTGAACTTTTACTACTTTCATTAGCACCATTGTACACAGAACTATTAAGAATTGATGAATCAATTTCTAAAATATCAAAAATTGCCTTATCGATATCATCAAATTTACGTTTTTTACCACCAAAAATTTCTGCTCTTTTAGCATTATCTAATTTTGCCTAACAAAAAATGTTAAATTTTTGAAATTGTAAAAGAAAACTTTTTGAAAATTATTATTTACTTACTAGTGAACGACTTTTCCATAACGAAAATAAATTATCTCGTGCATATATCCATGTCTTTTCATTACTAGCTAATTGTACAGATTGTGCTTTTAATAATACTTCATGCCATGCTAATTCTTTTTCTTTTCTGGTTAATGATTTACCAAAAGAATCAAATAATTTATTCCTTTTCTCTTTAATTAAAGCTAAAATAGCTAATTTTTTTGGAGTTTTATCAAAACGATCCATTTTTTTTTTAAATTATGAATTGTGATTTAGTTATTAATAAGTAATTAATTTAAAATATTTTTAATTATTAAAATTTAAAATTTCTTTTGCAAATAGTAGCACTTGACTGCTTTACACCGCTAACTAATCACAAATGTCACCGAAGGACAACTTCCACTTGAGAAAAATATCACCAAAAAAAATAGTGAGAACTCTAAAACTTATACTATGTTAAATGGAAACTTGTTTGGTTCACTATAGGCGCCAATTGATCATAATTCTTATTCCACCCAGTAAGTTAATTTATCAACAAAAAAAAAAACTGAAAACAGAAAACAGCATCTTGTGAAATTTTACATTTCCTAAAAACTTAAAATAAAAATGGTTTTCCTTTTTTTAAAAGTATCAAATTACATTTTTCTTGTATTTTTGATTAGTATATATTTTACCGCAAAAACACGTGTTCATAAAACATAAAATTATGTATAAAAAAATAATAAAAAAAAAGAATTCAAAACAAAATATAAATAAATCCTAAAAATATAATTATAAGAAAAAAAAAAGAATCTTTTTAGTCATTTTAAGGGCACCAGACAAAATAAATAATTTCTATTTCATAGCTAAATATAGAAAAAAGATATACAAATTAAATTTGGATAATTTTCCAAGAAAATGCGTATAATAATAAATCAAATTTAAGAATAACATACTTAAAATACCATATAAATAAATAAAATCCTGTCGCCTACGACAATGGTTATTATACATCACGACAGGATCCTTCTTAACATTTGAAATATTTATATACATATATAAAAGATATAAATTACATTTTTATTTTTGTACATTTTGCGTAAACGCACAAAATAGGTTCAACCAAATTATAAAGCAGTATTTACAATGAAATTAGCAATGAAATTCCTAAAACATCCAATGAGATTAAACTAGAACACTCGTAGGATGACCTACTCTAAATATATATAGAGAAATGAAGACTAATATAGAATATGATACCAAGTTAAAAATATTCAGCAACAATTGTCAAAAAATTTAACTCAAATACAGATTTCGGAAACGTAACGATACAAGGAATCCATACTCAATATACAAGAGACATAGCCTCACACAATTCATGCATGAAGTAATAACCAAAATATTTATTATACATATTCATGAGTCAGGAAATTTTTAATGTTCTCCCTTTTATTATCACACAGCCGATGTCATTACACGATATTTGTTAGAATGGAATCTCTAAAGTTGTAGAAGATAATGTCGATCAATTAACTTTTACAAAAGTATCAATTAACAAATCGTAGACAAGAAATGACTTACATACACAACATTAGGAAACATATCGCCTCTTGAATTTTGACTAAATTTCATGCGATAATCATAATTTTAATCATATCTTCATGTATTAATTTGACTAAGATTGATTATTAATTCGGACTGATGTAAATTATTTATGTTACCCTATATAATACAACTTAAGGAAAAATAATATAAGAATTAGCATTACTAACTTTGACATCTCTCTGTGCTAATAATATAATTATGTTTCTGATTTTTTTTTAAATTACATATATACATTTAAATAATTAAATTCATATTTAAAATATTCATTTGATGTAAACAATTTATTTTTCAAAAACTAAACATTCTAACCAAAAACGAATCTGCAGATAATTCGTAAATAAGTCCAAAATGCTGCATTAAAATTTTAGATGAAATGCCACAAAACAAATGTTGCAGAAACATGTTCCGAATAAAACTAACTTTAGTGTATTAAAATGGGATAACAATTGCTATAAACAAAATAAAATGATGCTAATAATTAGGATATTTAAGCATGGACCAACTGAATTTAACAGACACCAACTAGATTATGAAACCAAGCTGTAAATCAAATGTCATTGAAATCGGGTAACAATTTCTGTATGATGTACCACATTTAACATATATGAAGATATAATTCGGGAAGCAACTGAAACACTGAAGCATTCGACTAAATATTTATTAAAAAAACTACATCAACCTCGGTATACCAAATTTTGTTCAAATCAGATAATAATTAATAACTACATGCATTAGTTTAGAACATATTAATTAGACATCAGAAATTTTAGCATAGACCCTAATTTTGACAGACACCAAAGTTAACTTAATTCTGACTTCTAATTTTTTTATAGACGTGATATAGCACGGACCTTAAAATAAATGGAAAAATTTAATAGGGACCAACTAATCAACGAGAACCCCAACCTGAGCTATTTGAAAAATTTCATTAAAATGGTATACAAGCGGTTCTAGTAATTGTTGGTAATGGCATGCCCCTCGTATCCACACATGTACGCTTACGTGGACGTTATATTTTTCTGGCGGTTTCGGAATGTCCGATTTCGAAAATGTAAAATGGATAAAGACATTTTTTTATGGAAACATTTTAAAGAACAAAAAAATCAAATTTAAATTGTATTTAAAGCAATTGGGTAAGTTAAATATTAAACCAATTGTGGGTCAAAATAAACAATTTCTAATAATTTTTTTTGTTTATCCACGTGTAATCAAATATTAACTCTAACTACAAATTTAATTAATTTCATCTAATTCTAATCTGTGCTAAGGAGTCGGAAAGTTTAATTAAGGTTTAATTAAATACAATTTCAGTTCAGTAATAATACGAACCCGAAATTAATTTTGCTGTAATTTTCGAAAAAAACAAAATTCTTAAATTTACACTTTAGATATAGCTAAATTTCTATGCCTGCCTCTCTGTAGAAAACTTCCAAATTAAAATAAAAAAATATTCCAATATTTTTGGATGGACACAAAATTGAAATTAATGATTGTCGCCAACTAGTAATATAAATATATCACAGTATGAGTAAAAGGACTACCAAAAAAAAAAAAACCTAAAATTAAAATTTTTAATATATTTTTTTTCATATATACATATATATTTCAAGGATCTCTCCGAAACATGAGATACTTGAAAATCTATAAGTATGTATATAAAAAATTCTGTTAAAAATTATTATTTTGCTAAATAAAAATTCTATTCTCGACTTATTCATATTTTTTTTTCTTAACATCCTTCCAAGGACTAATAAAATTTTTAAGATGGCAAGTACAACACACTTTATTACATCGTCTTTCAAGGAATTTTTATATTTTTTAAGTACATACATTTATATATTTATTTAGGTTATTACGGATGCCGATATGATGATGAAAACGACAACAGAAACGAATTCGGAGATTATTATTATTATTATTGACGAAGGGATATGAAGAAAATATTCTAAGATTTCACATTTCCGCCGACAAAAATTACCTTTTTTTTTATTTCATCAAAAGAGAAAATCAATTTTAATATGCTTGTCAAAAATTTTTGAAGAAAATCAGTGTTTAAAATCGAAACTGTATAAGATTTGGAATTAAAGGGAAATTTGAAAAAACAAATTGGTGGAAAATGAAAATTAAATTATAGAAAAATACAAGAATATCAATAAATATATTTTTCGTGGAAAAAAAAATTAAAAGAAAATTCGATACTCGAAATAAGTTACTGTTAAAAGAAATGTCCTTGTAAATAAAGTAATTGAGAGCTGTGGTTTTGATCAAATTGTTAGTGTGAATTGTCACAAAATTGATTAGTGATAAAATTTAGATCATTTTTAAGCAATCTTAGTTTATCAATTTGTCATAATTGACAAATAGAACATAAATAAACGCGTCATCATGATTTTTTCCAATACGAAGAATTATAAAACACTGTTAAACAAAATATTAGCAACAATTTATACCAATTTCCATTCCATATTTCTGTGTTAGCTAAAAATCATTTGATTGACACAAATTTGACATTTATTGTTTAATGTAAAAAAAAAAAAATAACTAAATTAACAAATGTTAAAAATTTATATAACATCAAATATTTAATACGCTTTACAAAACGTATTAATTTTTAATTTCACAATAGAAGTTCGAAATGAATAATTAACAAAATATAGTTCAAAAATCTTCTGAAGGATTAACACGTGGCAAATTATCAATTTGTTAAATTTATATGGATTTAATTTACAATTAGAAATTTAGCGTTGATTTATCAAAGAAAAATTGGATTTTATAAAATTTCTATTGAAGATTAAAGGAAGCATATAAGTATTTAAGGGCTGTTTGAAACTGTTTGAAAGTGAAAAAGAAAGAACGAATTTTCGAGAATTAAATTTTCTTTTTGAATATAGTCACCCTTACACAGTCCAACGTTGTTCTAACAATTCTATATCATCTTTATAATTATTTGTATCAACGCTAGTAAAATAACCATCTACCTACAGCATCAATTGCTTCTTGATTAGGCGAAAAAACACTTTCCAGAATTTTAATGTTTTTAGTCTGAGGGAGTCAAATGTGGTGAATACTAATTGGTACTTCAATTCATTGGTTCTTGACATGGTAAGAAACACTATTGTGAACTGTTGTATTGTGTGTAAAGCTGACTTGTGAACTGTTGTATGTCTATTCTCTTTAAGTTTTGTAACCAATTCATCTAAAAAGGTTTGCATAAAATTCTGAGTTAATTGTTTTATCTTTCTGAAGATAATTGATCAATAAAATTACATTTTAATGTTAAAAAACTGATGTCATAACCTTCTTTGTTTCCTTTATTACACTTGAATCATTTGTTTTCATTGGTTTGTCTCTAGTATGTAGTGGTGGATCAAAGTTCCATTTCATAGCTTTAAATCGACTTACAAAAATATTTTTATTCATATTAAGAAATTTGTATTTGGAATGGGTTTTTGATCTTGGTGATACAAATATGGCACCCCATCAGTACGTTTTGAATTCGACAGTTCATCTGTGAAGAGTTCAAAATAAAGGAGCAGATTCCTTTAATAATTTTTACATTTTCGCATATAGTTTTGTTGCTGATTAACCTTCCAGAATTTCTATTTTTTCCATCTTAAAACAAATCAAGGAAACGTCAACTTTAAACAGCAGATCAACAACAAATGAATTGATGAATTGAAATAAAAATTTCATTTATATTCTTATGACAGGTAAAAATATTAAAAGAATTAAGAATTTTTGTTGTAAGGTTTGATTTTCGGTAAGAATTAAACGAAAATTAGCAAGAAAATCATTTAAACAAATAATTTAATTACAGGTAGAATCGTTGATTTTACTGTAATAAAAACAATTTGTAAATATTTTACCATTTGTGGATTTTTTTAAAGTTATCAAGCAATTTAACAAAAAACTCTACAAAGAAAACACATTTCTTCATATTTTTTTATCCCAATACTAATACACACACAAATACCACACTAATACATTTTTACAACTATACGTTATTGACAACATTACTTCCAAATTAAAAATATAAAAAATACAAAGTTGTTGTCATCCTCACTCTTTACATCTACAATTCTTGGAAACAAGAAGCCAAGTTGAGGGCACATTTTATACACAGACCACATGATAAAAGGACAATGTCAAATATATGTATTTGTGTGTATATATAAAGCCTATAGGCTTTGTTGTCTACAATACAAACGTGACTATATAGTACATAAAAAAAGGAACCTGTTTCCATAAACATTCCACTTTTTTTGCTCACTTTTTTATCCTTCGACATATAAAAATTGTTTCTTTAACAATTCTTCTTCTTGTTTTTCTTTTCAATGGTTTTTTTCTATAAATAGATCAGCTGTTGCTGGTTGCTCTTGGTGTGCGTTGTTCTTTTTCAACAACACACACACAGAAGAAGAATTTTTTTTCCATCCTTCTTTTCCATCTTTAATAATATTCTGATTTTACTCATATATGCCAACAACCAAAAAAGAAATAAAAAGAATGAATGTAGAAAAAATGCCTGCCTGCTCCTGCCTGTCCCTGCCTTTTAAAATACAATCTTCTTTGTTTGACTGTATTTCTTTGTTGTTGTTTATGGATTTAAGTAAATAATTTTTTTTTCTTGGAGGTGTTTTTCTAGGGAATTTCATAAAATTTTGTATACTGAAAAAAAGGAGCAATAAAATTGTGGAAAATAATATTTTATAAAGACAGTTTTTAAAAAGATCGCAGTATCGAAACCGAAGAAGCACTGATATTATATTAAAAATTTCAGTTTAACCGTATCGTGACGACTTAATACTTGAGTCAAATTCCTTTATTTCAACGCAACGTGGACACAAATTGTTACATCAAAGTTGGTGACATCTAGGGACTAAAATTGGAACGTTGAGAAAGGGGATGATAACTGACATTAGTGAAAATATTATAAAGTTTATAGTATGATAAACAGATTGTCGATTAGTAATCAAAAACTCTTCATTATTGTTTTAGTATGAAAATTTAACAGTTCTCATCCTTCTTTCTAAAGCGATCACCGTGCCATCTTAAGTTGCTGCAACTCGTGAATTAACTTTTATATAGTATTTTCAAAACTTCACATTATGAATGGCAGTTTTGTTTTCATATATATTTTAACTTCATGTAGCATTCATTCTGAATTCTGCCTAAACATTGGTGAACAGCAAAGTTTTTAGCAATAAAAATATCCTTCTCAATTAACGATATACAAATTTATGAATAAAACATCACAGGATTCTTTATTACTGAAATATATTTACTGTCATTCATTTAAGATTTACACAGCGAAAAATTGATGAATCAATTCAAATAAATTGGTGTACTGTGCAATCCTGTCCCAGATTATATTTCAATACACCAAGACGCAAAAAATGACTAAACATTATCTGTAAGCAGAGTTGTGTTCTATCAAGCGTTTCCCTACTAAATTGTCGACAATGTATTTAGGAACCAAGAACCAACAGCCATTATGAAAATAGTGTAATCTTTTGAAGTCATAGTTTATTAATCGCGAAACGGTTAAAAGATAATGATATTTTATATGCTTTCAGATACGATGTTTTTTTTTAAACTTATTGAAAAGATCCAGACGCATTTAAAGATATAAACATTTAATAAACAAAATTATATTTCACAAAATGAAAGGCAGAAAAGATAAATAATTAGAGGCAAATAAAAAGTCTTTTTTATTTGATATTTTTGCTTTGTAGATCGATGGCTTGCTTGAAAACAAAAAAGTAAATACTATATTGGTTTAGGACAGATTCCATGGATGGTCTCTAGACAAATTCTCTACCGACAAAGGAATATACAAATTGTTCAAGTTAACATTGAAAGAGCAACATAAATGAAGGTTATTAGATATCGAATTTATAATATGTTAATAACCAGGTAGAATTGATTTAGAGAGACATTGTCATCCACGCGAGTTATGGAAAACGGACATCATAAATACATTTTCGAAAACTATATTAATTTATATGCTAATTAGACCCATTTAGTTGTCGAATTTAATTCAAGTTTGACCGCTCAACACGGTTTATTTCAATCAAACATAATTGAATCAAATTATAAAGAAAGGATGCATCAAACACATGCAAGGTCACGTATCTTGTCTAAACACCTGTTATATAAGAATGTTGTCTGTTGTCACGTAGATTTTTGTAGAGATAGATGGTTTATGGTGTGCCAAGCGGGTATACAGAATTCAAACACATTTGATCTTATGCGGTCAGAATTACATGCTTGATGGCATGTAAGATTGTACGGTGTGTAGTATTGTTTGTAATTCATAATTATTATAATTTAAAAGCATGTTGGAGAGCATGTTGGGTAATTGTGTGGAGAACATGATCAATGAAGGAGCACTATGTGATATCAACAAATTCAGCAATAGAATTTGTTTAACTTCCGTCATCCACACTAAATTTTGTAAGTTCTGGGATAGTAAACAACGATTTTAATCAAGAAATATAACAGGGTCGGTGAACAAGATCGATCTTTTCTGACCGTAATTAGTCAACTAAAACTAACTCAGGTGTTGCTGGGCCACTAGAAGACCAAATTAATTAATTGTACAATGAATAATAAACAAAAACTAATACTTAATTATATGTTTCTGATAAATTATCATAAATTCAAATAGATTGAATACTTTAATAGTATCTCCTTAACTTAAAGTAATTCAAAATTTATATTTTAACAAATAACCAATTAGTTTAATTTCCAATTTATTTCTTCAATCATTACAATATCAATAAAATAAACTATAATTTTTATTTCCAATCAAATGTCAATCAATAAAAAAAAATAGATATTTTTTTTTTTATTGAAATTGTGTTTTAAAAAAATCCAGAATAAAAATAAAATAAATACAAATTTCACAAAAAAAATTAAAATGAAAAATGAAAGAAGCAAACAATTCATAATTAAAATAAAAAATCGTTTATGAAAATAACAAATTTTCCTGTGCGGGTTTTATTTACTCGTCCTTTTTCATTATTTTTATGAACCACACAATTCAATTTTTGTACATGTTTTCTAACGAAATTTATATTTATTTAAAATCCTTTTTTATCTTTTTCATATTTATCGAAAAACCGACTAAAATGTAAACTAGTTGAAAAGAATTTCTGTTTCTGAGTACCAAACAAATAAGGATTTTAACATTTTAAAAGCGTATAGCTAGTAAAAAAATAACTTTATAATAAATTTTAATTTTCATTAGAAATTCAATTATTATATTTTTTAATGCGTTTTGAATTTGTTCTTTTGTATTTTCTGGTTTTGTTGAAATGGTAATAATACTGAAAAAATGATATTATTATATGTACCTGTGCTCCTGTGCACCAAATTGGTTCTAATTTCAAATAATTATACTATTAAAACAGGGATTTATTATTGTGAAATTCATTAATGTGGGTCGTAATTCTATACTTGCTTCGAAAACCTAGCCAGGCGAATAATTCCAAAATACAGAAATAATTAGTCTTTTTTAAATGTTTTATTTCTATGGAACCGCATTACAGGAAAGATATCAGCAATTCATGTCTTAATAATTTGTTCTTTATCATAATTCTGCGTAAATCTGTAAAAATGTTTCGTAATGCACCCACAAATTTTTTTAGCTACTTTACAAGTTGATGACGAATATTAGTCAGAAATATTGGTAGGATTTAAATAAAAAAAATCGGAATTTTGGGCGAAATTGTTTGTAGCAAAAAATAAGGTTTTAATTTTCTACATAAATATCCTATATCATACAAGAGGTGCTCAAAAAACTCTATTTCCTCACGTAGGCAAATAAAATTTAAACAACTTGAGCACGTACCGGGACCAGTCCTGCCTTTATAAATGTTAGTTACTTATTTTTCTGACATTTGAATAGGTTTTCGTTGTTACGAGTGCATTTTCTAGTTAAATTGAATTTAAATTAGTACTTAAAAGTTAAATTAAATGTAAAAATTGACAAATTTCCAAATTCAATATTAAAACGTCAAAATCAGTGATGTTAAAAACGTCCAAATTAAATGTCAAAATCAATAAATTCTTAAATATTCCTAAATACACAAACTCATATATTATTAAAAAGAACGGAGAGTGACAGAAAATAATGTTCAAAATTGGAAATATCTTCATCCAGAGGAGCAGAAAAGTCATACAAGTCAATACGTATTTTAGTAATAAGTCGGTAGGTAATAAGCTATTCACATTAAGGTGAATATACTATTTTTTGATCACATATTTACTTTTCGTATTTATAAAAAAGTCACTCTAAGAAACTTATCTCAAGGACCCACTGAATGTTTTATCCAGCACTGTCATTTTCATGATATTTTCATATGAACAAAGTCATTTTCATATGAACGTTTTTGGTTGACACGTTCAAATTCAAAACATTTTCGGCACGCCACCAAATGTGTTAAAGTTTAATTTAATTTAAAAAGATCTCATTGAATATGCTAAATTTGTTGTTATCCTTGAATACTTTTTTTTTTGAATTTTAATTACATAACCTAAATATGTAATTTTTAACCAAACTTATTTATTTGATGCCAAATTTACAACAATATAAAGAAAAACTTTATACAAATTTTGTTATTTGAATTTGAATAGTTGAAGTAAAATGTTTGTATATACTTTTTGTTGTTTTGTTATATGCAGAATAATGAATAGAAAATACATTTTCTTGTTCAAATATGTAATGTCCTTGTTTTCAACAGTAACAAAATACTAAAGGCTCGATATTAAATGATCGGTTTCGATATACATATGATATCGATTTATTAAAGTGTATATTTTATTTCTATTCCTTACATTTGTTATTATAAATTCCTTGAAATATTATTTTTCCTCTTTATATTTTTTTTTGGATGGTTAAAAACTAAATAAATACTGAATTGAAAAAATATAAAACTTCCCCCAAGTTCAAATCCATAAAATGTACAGAGAAAAAATATACAAAATTGTAATAACAGAAAAATTTCTACAGGGTTTCTTTGTCTTCCATGTAAATTATCATCAATAAATAATACTTTATAGTTTCGAATTTTGTTTTGCGAATTTTATTTTAAAGGATAGACCCTTTTTGAAAAAACAAAATACCGAATTTCTTACATAATAATGAAATATATATTGGGGTTCACTGTTAAAAAATAAAACACTGGAAACGAGATAATTTGAATATACATACTAACTTTTGAGTTTAATAAATAGTAACTAACAAATTACTATTAAATTGTTGAAGAAAGTTAATGTAAAATGTTCTTATTTCCAAATTAAGTTTGAAAGCTTGTTGAATCAGAAAATTATCGGTGATATATGAGGAAGAAACGTCGGACTTAAAAATGATCAATATTATGACCAAAGTGTCAAAAAAGTTGTCAAATTTCATTACTATCCAGTCGATACTGTGAAAAATACTGTTAATTAGAGCCAACTATAAGTAAAACAAGTTAAACAGGTTTGACAAAGGCTTGCTATATATGCTATATTCATAAATTTTCTGGTGATAGTTCATTTATTCCTACCCATTCATCACTTATCCAATAAAATGAGGATGTATATATCATTAGAAAAAAAAAATTAATTTGGGATGGATGACCTACATTTATTACAAAAGGATACATACAATACATAAAAATTCGGTTAGATTGCGTGGAAATTTTAATAAAAGAGAACCAGGAGATGACATATTAAAATTCCCATACCCATTACGAAAGAATGAAACAGATAAAAGAAATCACTGTCAAAGTCACTATACAAACTGGTTTCCAATTTAATTGTTTTTTTGAAAACGTCTAATATTGTAGCACAAGATGTTACACAGAGGCTGATGGCTGTCGAGAAAATTTACTTGATAATAATCATCTTTCTAGGTAGCCAAACATTCAGTAACTCTAGCGATGTAGGCAGAGTAGCGATCGGTGTATGAATTCTACGAGATGGACCTAAAATTATTACCCAAATAAACGAGTGTAATATATAGTCGTCATGTTGTTTAAAACTTGCCAATTAAATCAAAATCTATCGAACATTTCGCTCACAATCTATAAATGGAAGCCATAATCAATATATACATAGTTGATATTTTTAACAGTGTATTTTGTTTAATATGCGTTCAATAATAAATTTTATTAATATTGTTTTCATTCAAAGAGTTTTTTTTTTCGTTATTTTCGTTTCTATATTAACAGAAAATTTACTTTTCGGAGATGGTTAAGTGGCTTCTTCCACCAATAACAAATAATACTCATACACTTACTTCTTATATTTCTTTTTCCAGATGAATTGTTTTGAAATTGTTTTTTATTTTTTTTAAATAATATCGGGAAAGAAATTGTATAATGATTTGTATCCCCCAACCCTAATATCCGTTCTTCATTTTTTTTTCAATCGTCTCCTCTTTTTTTGTCGTTGTGCGTTGTATATTTTTTTCATTTATCAGACATTTTTGCGACTTCTTTAAACTTCCGCTCCAATTTTGAAGTTTTATATTTTTTTTTTTGTTTTTATTTCTCCTCGCGGCATTATAAAATTTCAGTTGATTTGACTTTGGGAATATGTCTCAAATAACATTTAAATTATTTTATTAGGAAACATTTTTTTTTTATTTGTATTTCGGTGGTAAAGAATTCATTTAATAAAATAAGAAATCTATAAATAAATATTTATTAAAAACAAAAAAAAAATCGTTATTTAACAGTCTCTTCTATATAAAAAATTGAATCTGACGAGCAATACAAATAAAATGTCGGGTCGGACCAGCCAAAACAGCAAAACAAAACAACACAAAAAAAAAACTGTTTTTCTTGAAAAGGTGAATATTTCATGGTGGTGGCATTTACCTTGAGACATTATAAATTGGTTACCTGAGACGTTGATTGTTATATTCACATGGAATTTTTGTTCAAAATAAAAAAAAATAACTGACACATAGTTTTTTTTTGTATGTACATATATTTAAATATATATGAAGAATTCATTTCCAGGTAAATGTTTTTTTTTTTTTATAAATATGGGGGTCGATTATCAATGGTTATTAACCAGAAAGAACACAGGTAAAAAATAAAAATTATTATGAAATAACAAAAGAATTGAATTTAAGGTTAGGTAGATTTTTGTGATGTATCCTTTTGTGTGAGGTATATTGAATAGGTGCAGCGTGTTAATTTTATAGGTAAATATTAAGATGTAAATTTCATTTTTAAAATTTAAATTAATTTTAACTTATTATACAGAGTAATATTAAATGTTTAAAATCAAAGGATAAAGTTGTTAACGAAACTCGGGGAAAAAAAGGGTTTATAACAAATTTGTGTTAATTGCCGCAGAAAAAAAGAGAAACTTTTTAGTATGTTAATGTTTCAATTTTAATACAAATCACATAAAAATTAATGAATTTGTTAAGTAATTTAATTTTTTTTATGAACCTTTAACCGAATTATATTTCGTTTTATTAATTTGATATTTTTTGATTTGTACGTTCTTGTTAAATATACAAAAATTTACATTTGTCCTCGGCTTGAAAATGACGCTCATATTTGAGTAGGCGCATCGGAAAACTTTCGCAATATCTTGATAGTGTGCACAGACTGGAAATCAAAATGATAAATGTAAAAATAATAAACGACTTAATATGTCTAATATTCTACAGTTGCTGGGAAACTGCTCCGAGCAAATACAGTGTATTTTTCCAAATTTTAAAACCTTAAAATCAAGCAATACAGAAAGAACCGCTTAAACACAACTATTCACTTGAGCCCAACTTTGTCCTTATAGTGAAATTTAGAAACTTAATTTTTTGCTTAAACCACAAAATTACGGAAGCAATTACCAACTTTTGTATTCGCTTCGAATTGTAATTTGTACGAATTTAAAAAGAATGTAAATCGTTCCGTATTAACCAAGGTTCCTTAATCTATTTCCTTGCCAATCCTAAGTTTATCTTTCTCCATGGATAAATCCTGCGTTCACAGAAAGGAAAATATTCGGTTCAGAAAAAAAAGTGTTTTTTAGAATAAGCAATAATTTTGGAAGTAAAATTACTTAAATTTTAGAGATTGCAAATTGAAATTACAACCATGAAGTTATGGCAAAATAATTATTCAAGAATATAATTATGACCTCGTACTTAATTTAATTTATAAGCGTATTATAATATGAAAGTATCATTTCGATTCTGTTTGCATTGAACTTTGCAGCTTTATTAAATTCTATTCATCAAAACAATCTATGATAACCTAACCATTATGATTAAGCTAGAATCGAATTCTTAAGGTAATTATCTAAAGATTATATTATCCAACGAATCAACAATGCTTCAACTAGGCTAACAAATTCCGCATTTAATTTTTATTCCAGAAAATCAGGTAACTTGTGTTTTCCGACACGTTCGTCAACATTTTATATTTGCGATAATATTACATTTGAATAGATAACGAACAGTTGAAAAGTGATTCGTGACAATTACATCTTTTAACATTCGATTTTAATTACAAATATTTCTCAGCTATAATGTAATGTGAACAACACACACAAGAATTAATCGGAATCTGTGACACATAGTTAGCTACCATATTAAAATTCTCACAAAATATGAAAATTCACACGATGACAATAAAATTACGTGATGCTATATTTTGACTTGTCATAGCTATCAGGCACAAATCATCTTACATAATTCCACTTAATATTATTTTAATTGCTTTCTCTTATTAAATGCTTACTGTTTTCGTAGTGTCAACAATTATTCTTCTTTTGCTGATGTAAGACTTTAAACGTAAAGCTTATAACTTTAGTAAACAAAATTGATAAAAATCAATTTTTAAATTAAAACCAACGCTTATTATAAACAAAAAATTTCACAAGGTTAATAATATTTGAAATTTCAATAATTCAGTTAGTGGGTCTCTTCAAACATCCCAAAAACTTTTCCACTCTAATAATGGCATTCATATTTTAGCATCACAATAATTTGATATCCATTTAAATTTAATTAATAAACAAAGACACCAAATATCTTTAACCCATTAGTAATTATTTATTTACACAATTATTTATATAAAATTTTAAAAATAATTTAATTAGCACATTTTTATGTACGTATATATAATATTTAAAAGTTCAAAGTCGTAAGTCAAATATTTTGTTCTCAACCTGTGGTCCGGAAAACGAAATTACTTTCAGCGTATTTTCAAATATTTTTTTTTTGAAAGCTATAAAATGAAAATTCAGATTCGAATTGTTGGCTTCAAATATTAACCCCATATTACAAGCTGCGAAACGAACTACTGGTCGGGATTAGATTAGATTTACGAGTTTATGTTGCTGCAAATTACAATTAAACTGGATTTTAATATGATTTTCAAAGAAAAACAGGCTAAACGTATCAATTTTTACTTCTTGGAGAGTTTTCCGAAATTAGGATTTGCCGAATATCATAATCTAGAATGGTTCCACAAACAGGTTAAACTTATTCATTGAATTCCATTTTTACTTCTTGGAGAGTTTTACGAAATTCTGGTTTCCCGAAGAAGATAATCTAGAATGGGGCCACAAATAGGTTACACCTACTCATTGAATTCAAATTTTACTTCTTCCAGAAATTTCTGCAATTATGTTTTCCGGAATAATATCATAAAGCTGGAATGGTTCCAAAGGTTACGAAAGGTTTTAGACTACTTCTTCGAGAGATTTCTGCAATTATGTTTTCCGGAATAATATCATAAAGCTGGAATGGTTCCAAAGGTTACGAAAGGTTTTAGACCACTGCTCTAAATAAAAGATATTAAAACAGTTATTGAGTTGAGACTATAATATAAACCAGTCTCCTGTCAAATATAATAAAAATGTCTGGCAAATATTTTTATATTTATTAATTTTCTGTTTTGCCTTCAAAAAATTAATAGTACGACGACTTTTTTATTGATTCAGATTTGGTTTTTTTGTTTTTGTTGTATTTATAAAATCATTTCAATTTCATCTTAAGTGCGACTTTTAAAATAACAACAACAACAAAACGACCCCGTGTGAATATTAAGTAGGGGCAATAATAATAATCATTCACTTCCCACAAAATATGAAAAAAAAAACTCTTTGAATTTACTTTGATTTCCAAGAAATCTTGCCGCTTTTTATTTATTTTATATTTTTTGCACAATGAAGATTAATTTTTGTGCATAATAAAGCTAAAAAAAAAGCGAACGAACAGCAAAAATTCAGTTGAATGAAATTTGAAATCTTTCAGTTAAAGATTTATTAGTTTAACAAATCCGCTGGCTGCACTTTGGGGGTCGAATATTATTTTATTTGGCGAATGACTCACGAATTGAAATTTTTAAGAATATTATTAAATTTTTTATTTTTTTGTATAGTAATTTTTGACTGGGTGCTGAGGACCACACAGAGAGACAAAGATATAAAAATCCACTTTAAAGATATTAAATTAATAATCGATTTCTTTTTATTTGGATAACGTAATATTTATTTTGGCAATGATTTGTTGAAATTATTAATAATTAGAATATTTTTGACCTAATTCAAAATTTTTAACTAAGAAATTTCGTATGTTTCGAATTAATCCGACGACCTTGAATAGTTTTGTACAGAAACATTGTATAACAGAGTATTATAGACAACTCAAGGAATTAGTTTTGTCTGAAATAGGGCTGAGTCAGGAATTGACAAATATCTGCTGGGAAACTGTTTAAGCGTATTTTACCAAACTTTAAAACATCCGGAATACATGAAAAGCATCACACGCTTACAAATATTCAGTTGAGCCCAACTTTCACCTTGTTTATTGCTAGAATTACAAAAGTAAAGAAGCAATAAATTACCACCTCATGTTTCCATTTGAATGATAATTTGAACGAGTTTAAGAGGAATGTGAACCGTTCTGTTAACACTGGTACTTTAATCTAATTCCTTTCCAATCCTAAAATTCTTAACTCTCATCTGTCCCCATATAACTAAATCCTATGTTTACGGACAGTTAATGGAAACATATTTGGTTAAAGCCTCAAATAACCGAAATCTTTCTGCGTAAGTTCTCATAACCGCACGTAATGTTATGACGTGATTGTTTCCTCATAATGTTATGACGTGATGGTTATGTAATTTATCAAACGTCCAGAAAAATGGTTAAGTTTTATATTTTAGAAGTTTAAAAACATTATTTTTATGATATTTATGGAATTATCTTAACATTCGGATTATGTCAATGTTTCTCTTGTTTACAAGCCATTAGTATATGACCGAACAAATTTCCATATCTATGAAAATATTTAGGTTTCCTAAGTTAACATTATATACTTAATACATTTCCTATTTTAATATATCTCAAGAAAATTTTTAAATTTTACAAAATTTCTAACCATATAAACTTAAATCCTAAAACTAAATATTACGTAAATTCAAACTTTGAATTTATGTTCTATGTTCTATGCTTCTTCTCTATATCTATCAACATTTTTGTGCAAATTTTTAAAGCAAAAAGAAAAAAAAAAATCTGAATTTAAATTCAGTATCATTTTTTATGCAAATGATGTAAATAAAGTAACTCATGATTTTCGTTTCCGTAGTACATAAAATGAATTCAAAAATAAAAAAAATAAAATTAAGTAGAGAATTTTAAAAATTTCCATAAAAATTCAAATTTCTATAAAAAATTTCAAATCATTCAAAATATTCAAATATGTCTAGGAATTTTACATATGGAATTTTCAGCCTTTTTTTTAAAAAACCATGTGCTATGTAAAATTTATACAGTAAATTTCAAATTTAACAATATATTAAAGTGAATAAAAATATGATTTAGTAAATACAAAATATTTTGTAAGGAAAATTGAAAGTATAAATGAAAATTAAAAATTCGTTTAAAAATTTCGCATAAAAATATGAAATATTTACAATTTTACAAAGTATATAGTATTTTATGATAATTGGAAAGCATTATTATTAATGCAGCTAACTTCATAATGTAAGTTTTGTTATGTTGGATTGCTGTATGTAAATACTGCTTTACCGTGATTCTGTAATTGCAAGACATTGATTTTGCAATACCTTTAAATATAGATTACTAAGTGTATTAAGTAAACAATTTGATTTTAAGAAATCACTCATTTGTGTCCGTAAAAGCAAGATTATTGATTTAGACATACAATGAAATTTGTGATGGAAATGAAAGATATGATCCAAAAATGTATTTATAAAGTTACTTGTATATAGGAACTATAAAATTCCTTAATGTTTCATTTTGTCCAACTGCTGTGCGGATATGATACAGATAAAAAATTCAAATAAAACTAAAAATTAGGAATATTAGCTTAAAGCATAGAAACTTCGAACTAAGTAGATCTAAAACATGTAGTTAATTTTTAGAATAAATACTCGTTTTGTTAGAAGTATTTGATTGAATTAAAAAAGAAAAGATGTCTGAATCAAATCTTCTTTTTTGTAATGGCGCTGCAGCCCAAACTGAACGTTGACTTCTTCAAAGATGTTTCGTGACAAAGATGTTTATACCTATATTAATTTTATTAGGATTCCGAACCATAACTTTCTTTATAATGAATAAATATTTAATTTCAGCAATTTAATGGCTTTTAATAGTTAGACATTTGTTAGCAGTTTTCCCGGTATGAAAATCACAATTACAAAATACAAATTTATTACTAGAACTCGTTTAAAGGCTGAGTCAACTTAAATCGACATTAATGTCTCGGTCTGGAGTTGAATTTTGGATCTAGTGCATCACAGCACTGCACATTACCACTATGACACTCATCCGAATCATGCATTGATCCGTAACTCTTATATCATGAAAAGATTCGGTAATTTGAAACAATCGTGATAACTGATTGAACAAAGATTTCATTTTAATAAATGGACCATTTTGAAGAAGTCATATTTTCGTTGAATTATCGAAAACAAGAGTTCAATTTTTCTACGATATGTTTAATATAGTTTGGAATTTGAATTTATAATAAGGAAATTCAATCTAACACTATAATCTAAAATTAAAATTCTTTAAAATAACTAACACTAAATTTCAATTTTACATCAATGAAACATATTTTTTTATACAACATATTTTTTCAGCTGTAGTTCGTTCGTACATTTGACTTTTTCACCCATAACAAAATAACAAAATATTTTAAATATTTCACATAATTTATTTCCATATTATAAATAAATATGGACTGTTTTTACCCTGAACTCTCAATTTTTGTGTTGTTGTTTTTTTTATATGCCTAGTGCACATTTTATTTTACAAATGTTGTTTTTTTTTTGTATTATTTCTGAATCCTCCAGTAATTTATTTATATACATAGACAACAGAGTCAGAGAGTCAGTCCACCAAATACACTATAATACACACGCAATAAAATTAGTAAAAACAAAACGTCGTTTTCAAAAAATAAAATAAAAAAACAGACTGAAAAAGTAAAATTGAAGGTTATGTTGTATGCGCCCTGCGTGCATTTGCTGCATATATGTACAAACAAAACAAGAAGACCACTGCACATATTTTCGTTATTTTTTTCAATTCTGTGAATTAATGATGTTGTATGCGCCGCATTGTATGCTCTGTTGATTTGCTAGCTAATATATATAAAATATCGGTGCCGATGTACAGTGTGTAATATTGTTCTTACACTTGCCAAGTCAGCCAAAATGAAAGCATTTTGCTATATTATTATTATTGTTATTGGTGTATAATACATACACTGATCTTCTCAACTATTCATTAAAATGAATGCCGCGCCGACGGCTGCTCAATATTTTATAACCATAAAATGTGTAGATATATTTATATATAGATAAATTATTATTATGTTCGCGATCGTAGTACTCCCTCAAGGCTAAAGTAATTTTGCTTTCATTATTATTTACACACGGTGTGAAATAAAAAATTTGATTATATGAAATGGACTTGTACTTAAGTTAGTAGTGGTATATTTCATGTATATTTGTAGTAGATGTAGCTAATTATTTAGGCATATCTCCCCAACAAACTTGATCGTTATTTATTTATATATTTTTTGTAATTTTCATTTCCTTTATTTATGTTTTAAATGTATCTAAAGCACATAAAATGCAACCATAGAGCATAAGAAAATTCTTTTGAATTCTTTTCATATTATTTATTTTTAAGTGTTTGTTATTTTGTAAAAATGAATTTTCATTAATAAAATATTAAACAGGATAAATATTTTGTTATTCATTTTTGTGGTTTCTTGAATTACAAAATAAAATAAATTAAAATTATTATTATATATGAAAAACTGGTATTAAAGATATGTAGGGTAAAGGTGGGTGGTTTGTCACAAATTTTGACGTTTTATTATTGTAATAACGTGTTATAATCAAGGAGATTTTCATCAATTCATGTAAAAACATAAATTTTATTCAATTTATTTAAAATAATAAAAACGAATAATAAAATCACATCATTAAATATTACAAATTGTGAAAAATTTCCAAGAGGATATGGCACTTAACATATAAATAAATATATTTCATATTTTTGTTGCCACATTTGTTAGATGTGTTGACAAATGATGTGAAACTGTCAAGCGAACACATAAATCATATAATTATCTGGTTAAAGACCAATTCAAGAGACCACTTCAAATAAATGATAATGTTAAAAAAAAGTTATTAAATGTCACAAATGCCATAAAATTTAAATTCGGTGGTGCCATTTCTCATCTTTGGAATATTTTAAATTTTGCTGTCCTTGCGCCTTTAAACACAATCTGACACTTTTTTTAAAAGCTAAACATAAAAGATTAATTTTTGTTTATTTTAATGTAAAAATAAAAAAAATCGTCAGCTACTTAATGTAATGCACCTACACCAACTTCCAATTCAAAAAAATTTTAGTACAAATTGGCACTTTTTTTCAATTTAAAATAAAAAGATTTGCTATTAACTCGACACGGTTTGCACTGTTCGAATTCTTCCACAATTATTATTATAAGCTTTTTATTCATCCTTAAAATAAATTTACATTTCAAAAATAAGAAAAAATTATATTATATTATATACCATTTTAAAAATAAAAAATTTATTTTTATTTATTCTTCCACAATACTGAATTTAAATGATCTTCACTTCATGTATAATTACGAGAAGTGTGGGAGAAATTGAAAGGATCCCACATTAACTTCGAACGCCATTTCACCCGATGTTACCCTATATACGAGTACGAGTACAACTTTTACAAGAGATGTAAAATTAAAAACTGTGTTTATATTAAATTCTAAAAATAACCATAAATATTTTATGGAATGACATTATGCTGTTCTCAATGGTTAAACTGCGATGATATTGCAAAAGTTTAATAAACTTCCGACATTGAAATCATTTCATGTTTAATGTTTTATATTTTTTTTTCATTTTTTTGTGGTTATACGTTTTTTATTGCTACTGCAATTATTTTGAAATTGGATCGACAGAGACTTATTAGCTACTGGCAATACGAGTATTTATGTATGATTTCAAAATGCAATAGCAAGCAATCAAAAAAAATGTTCCATTAATTTAAAAAAAAAAATTTCCTTTTTTTTTTGTAAATTACTGATTGAATATGGAAATTATTTTAATTTACACATATGGATTTCATTATTAAAGGTCCTTTTCCGTTTGCCGACATTTTGTTGAAATTAAAATAATAGATTGGAAATAATTTGTATTGTGTGTAGACAGTAAAGGATACCAGATTGTTCTTTTTATAGCTTGATAGAAATAATTTAAGAGTTATTGTCGGTGTTTTGCCGGAGCACTTTATGTAATTGGAAACAATTACCAAAAGACTGAATGTCAAGACAGTGGATCTCTCTATGATAAAATAGATTATGGTTGCAGACGACTTACATAAAAGAACCAGATTAAGATTAAAATGAAAGTGTTATAAGAACCAGATTAAGATTATTAGCTAAATCATCTGTTTGATAGTTGGGAAGAGGTTATAGCGAGAAATACCATAAAGGAAACGAAATTTGGCAAAGCAAGAGGTAATTGGGTGGTTCCTTTTAATAAATACATTAATTAATGGACAAACAGTGACGTGTATTTACCTGGGGGATAAATGTTCACAGCTCATTCCTAAATATATTATAAGCAAAATTAATACAAATGAGTGTTAAATTATTGTAAGGACGTTTTCTTAAGAGGTAGCAAAAGAAGTATTGATAGTATACATAAATTTAGCTAAAATCTTCAAATTACGGACTAGCAATTTTGAGTCATATATTTGAATTATATTTCATACCCAAGTCAGACCAGCATTAATAAGATTATTTTGATTTTTTTTTTTTTGAAAAGTATGTAAAATATTCAGTGTCTTTGTGGAATTACATGCAATGTCTGCCGAAAACTAATCGTTTAAATTTGATTTGACATGGCAATATTAGTGCACCTACAGATTGACGCTATGACTGGTACAACTCGACGTTCGAAGCGTTTGCTTTATTGTATTTAAATAGCTTTATAAATGAAAATACATTAAAGAATACGGAAGAGCGTCCTAGCAGCTCTCTGCATGTTGACTTACATCTTACACAGAGTTCCGGGTCGTCAAGGATCGGTATTAAAATTAGGATAAAAATCGAGAAATTAAGAAAAATTTAGATTGATTTATGGAATACATATATTCAAAAATAAAGAGTTTCTTCAGTAATGTTAAGGAATTACAACTAAATATGAAATTTTCAAAGCTAATAAAGATTATATTCAAATTCATAAAAAATTCTTGTCATACAGAAAACATTAAAATTTTACTTATTAGAATAATTTCAAGACCAAAAATACCATTAAGTTTATTATGATTTTATAACTTCACTATTTAAAATTTAGTCTTAAATTCAATAAAATATGTAATCCAAATTTTGAATTTTAATATGTTTATTGACAATTATATAATTTATTTTATGTTTTTTGTGTAGAATAACAAATTGTCAAAATTTCCAACAATTAAAAAATTCTATTGATATTGAGTAAACATTATAAAAATTGAAACTAATTTTTATATTTTATTAAATAAAATATGACAAATTAATTCAATAAAAACCATCATCGTGATTAGATTATATTTAAAAAATAATAATAATAATACAGAAACTTTAATAATATAATTTATAAGCTTAAATTTATAATTATTCAAAATAAAAATTTGGTTCCCAGACAGGAACTCAGTGTATAAACACCAGACAGTCAAAAATTAAAACATTCATATTATTAACATTAAAACAATAACTAGTTTTAAATATTTAATTGACGGATATACCATAAATTACGAGGGTTGTATAAAAAATTTTTAAAGGAAAAATTATACATTGTATCAAAAAGCATATATAGAAAGAGATAAAATCTTATATAAAAGTTTTTCTATAGAATTTTTTTGAAGATTAAATCCCACAAGCATGAAAGCTTTTTTACAAATACATATGTACGATGAGTACGGGTTTTCTGCTAAGATTAACCAAAAAATCTGACTCAGTCATTATCTTTGCGAATGATAAGGTGGTACAATGGACCGAAAAGTGTATAAGTGCCGATAGCTTGGTTCTGCAGGCACGCAGAACCAATTTGTAATGTGTATTTGAAAAAGCTTTATGCTTGTGGGTTGTTGGATTTCATGGGTTGTGGAATTTTGAAGTCTTCAGGTTAAATCCCACAATAAAAATTTTATATGAGTTTTCTTCTTTTTCTATACATACTTTTTGATAGTATCGTTCAAGTTCAGCGAACTTAGTATAACGTTTTTCTAACAATTCTATACCATATCATATTTGTATCAAAAGGCTTGTCAAATAACCATCTACCTATAGCAACAATTGCTTCTTAATTGGACGAAAAACAATTTCCAAAAATTATTTTTATCAGGTTTGGGAATAAATGGTAGTCAGAGGGAGTTAAATCTATGGATTGTCAAGTGATTCGTACTTAAATTCGTTGATTTATATCATAGTCATAAATCGACGAACTAAATAGTTTTTATTCTTATTAAAATGTTTCAAAAATGCTTGAGAAATTTGAATTCGAATACGTTTTTGATTGCAATTTTTTGTTTGTAATCCATCATATAAAATGTTGGAAACTCATTTTATTTAAATTCCTAATGCATCAGGATTTGCACGTACTTTAAATTGTCAACACCAATCGCGGACATGTTAATGTTAAATGATATATGATGTTGTTATACAGTTTTTTGACATCCACTGCATCAGTCGTCTTCAATGCGTTTAAACTCTAACAACCATCTGTGAATAGTTGAAAATAAAGGAGCAGATTCCTTTAATAATTTTAACATTTTTGCATGAATTTCTTTAAATCAATTATACTTCAAATTTAAACAGCACGTTAACAACAACTGAATTTACAAATTTAAATAACATATGATTTATATTCTTATGACACCTAAAAATAGTAGAAATTTGTCTTTTCCGACTCGATTTTTAATGTATCTTTAAGAAGTTTTCAAATAGCCCTCGTATTAGATATAGAAATGGAATTGAAATAAAAACATTAATTAAAAACATGATTTTGAAAAAAATAAATAATTATTTTTATATTTTGAATTATATAGAATATAATATCAAAATTTGTCAAAATGTATTAAGTCATTGGCCTTTTTTCAAAGTTATTGTCTGGACGGGATTGTTAAACATCACCAATAACAACAACCATAAAAAAATTGGTTCGTGATTTGATATTTTTTATTTTTTTGTATTTTATTTTTATATTTATAGATTTTTGACACATTAATAATACAGTTTTTAATAAATAAATGACTATTCAAAATTTAACTTCATTATTAAATCGTGCAAAATAACTAACTAATAATTAAATATTTATAATTGGATTTCTTTTGAATTTAATATAATCTTTTAGAATGTTTACTAAAATTATTAAAATATTTGAAATGTATGAGAATTGAATAATATTCTGCAGAATTTCTGAATTGAAAAATTGTTAAAAATTTATAAAATTAGAATCAAAAGCGAGAAATGCTTCTCCCGAGCTTTTGGATATTTGGATATTGTGGGTATGTCAAATATCAGTAAGTGTTGCCAATATAACCAACAATTTTATTTAGTACTATAAAATATATACTAAAAACTCTAATTAGTGTTAAAGTTTTAAAGTATTACGAATAAAACATTTAAAATCTTGGCAATTAACAATTATTATGACAAATTACAATTTACACAATATCACAAAAATTAAAGTTTGTAAAATAATGAAAATTGTATCAATATTTCTTTAAAAGTGCATTAAAAACGATTACTAATTTTTTGCATATCCATCCAGGCCTAGGGGTTCGGTTATAAATGCACACACGAAAACTTCGGACAGTAAATTGCGCGAAGATGTTAAAACGGACATAGAATATTCCGCACACAGAAAAATCCGTACTACGAAAGAATAAAAGATTTGTAGGAATTTCCGCTTTAAGTTCAAAGAGAAGTTAATGTTAATAGGTGCGCCGAACATAGCTTTTTAAAAGTATAATTCCTTAATAAATCCTGTACTGCAGATTTTTCTGTGCGGGGATTTATGTCTGTGCAGAACTATCGTGCGCTCATTTATCCTATCACGCCATCTAGATTGTCAAACCTGTGCTGTGACATAATCGTACGAGGTTCTAATTGAATTATGTGAATTAGTTAACCTATTAACTTAAACAAATACAATTTTTGGACCTTTATTAGTAATTGAGTATCTAATCAGCTTCAGTCCGCAACTCAAACCGAACTTTCCCACAACCAAGAAAATAGATATATTTGAATTAGAGAAAACAAACAAACAAGCATGTTAGCAGCAGCTTTTAAGCACGTCTGATATCAACTGGAAAATTAGAGAATTAGACAATGTCAGCATGACACCCGATATGTTTAGTATGGACAACAAATACATTCATTTGAACATAATTATTTAATTGGAAATATTATTGGAGATGTGAAGTTAATTAAGTGAGAAATCTTGACCCCATAATTACATAAATTAATAAAAATTTCTTTCTTGCCAATGTTATAAAATTAATTTATGATTTACAATTCAATCAATGCATAATATTTAGTGAAGTATCAAAAATTACTATTTTACCACATTTGACATACAGATTTCCATTAAAATTGATTGTAATCGAACGAATTGCGTAAGTAATTTTCCAAAATTATGAAATATAAAAAAATTCTTTTATGATTTTTAATATTTATTCAATAGAATAGTGTGTCTCCAAAGTGGCACCAATAATTTTCTGTATTCATTTTGATTAATAATAAAATTTAGTCACGATTTTTTAATAAATTTCAATTTTTTTTTTTTTATAGATACTATAATAATTTTAATATTTTCCTTTCATTGTTCTATCCAAAAAAAAATTGTTATTCTAATTTTTTTTGGCTTCAATTTACGCAGAGGGCTATAAAAAACACACTTTCATTCACTAAATAAAAACTTTCTGGATATAACATAATGACATTTCGTAGATATTGCGTCTAATGAACGTATAGAATCACTTTAAGGAAATTTCTTTTAAGACAAACTGATTATTAAAACAACGCCACATAAAAAGATTTTCGAATATAATTTTAAATTACCCCCAACGCCCAACCAAAAGAAATAGAAATCTGTTACGCATTATCCATAATAATTAACCTGTAAGAGTTTATTTTAAAGGTGAATATAGAATTAAATTTGTCCCAGGTATAGAGAAGCGGAGATGGAAACCACTTTTTTTTTACTGTGATTCGATTTTGATTTAAAATTAATTGCAAGTTTTGCTTGAAGATTTGTCTTTTTTTAAATTAATATAAATAATTTCTGTAATATTTTAAATTATAATTAATAATTAAAAAATATCAGTGCATTAGAAAATGCTGAACAGAAACTGATAGTTTTCGGAATTCGGAATTGTTTGGTTCATCGATAATTTCAAAACTTGGTTCGGTTCCGTTTTTGTTTCCATAAAATTAGTTCTGTTAGTGGTTTTCCGGTTCGGTTCAAAACTGGTTAACATCTCTGCGGAAAAGTGTAACAAGTAAAATATTCAATAAGTGATTTTTTTAGGTGAAGATGTAGGGAGGAATTAATTTATAAAGACGCACGTGGTACAATGTTTTTAGACAGAGGATTAGAGAGAATTGGAAATTCATAAACATAGCCAGGCAATAAATGTTATTTAAATTTATTATAGTTAGACAGAAAAATTGAATGAATTTTAGATTAGATTATTAAAAATTATTTGCGTTGGTATTTTATTACAAATATTTCGAGACGTATACGAATATAATTATAAAATATAGTGTCACGCTCACGCAGTATTTATATGGTCATTAATCAGAGTAGATTTTTGGTTGGTAACAATTGTTTTTGAAATAAGTAGATAGAAGATGAAAGAAAGATTCCTATTTTTTTTTTGCAAAATGTATGTATTTAAAATTTGATAATTCTATATATAATGCCGACAAAGCTTGAGGCCCTCCAGACTAACTGCAATCGGGGAGTGATGTAAATAGAAATGATAATGGTTAAAATAATGTAAAATAACCCATCAAAAGTACAACCTCGAGATATAGGTACGTGGAAAGTATTCTTACATTTCTCTCCCTTCAAACCAAACAACGAACCAATGCCGCCAAATTACAAATAAGCTTATTTTTAAGCAAATTAGCCTATAATTTCCTGAATTATGTTTTTGTCATAATAACATACAATTTTAGATGGTAGAAAATTGATTATTTAAAGTAAAATGTTGCAAAGGTTTTTATACATTATTAATAGGGCAAGTTGTTAACTTTCTCACACAGTGGCATAGATTTCTTGTACTTTTAAAATTATTGTGGTTTGCCAATGTAATTCTAATGATCCTATTGATTCATCCTGGCTGGCTGTAAACAATTTCATCACCGAGCAATAACTTTGAATCCACAAGCCCAAATAATCATAAAATGTCTTTACGTTTCTAGTAAATTTGTTTCTATTCAAATTTCGGAACGAGTAGCGACATTTGTCCTGTATGGACTTTTCAGGCCTGATAATTTTGTGTTCGGGCAACTTCTTAATAACTAAATAATCTTATTCTTCTGCCGAATCATTATTCATTATATTTCTTTAATTCCATTGCTTAATGCCCAACATTTTGTTTTTGATTAGTAATACCGTCCGGTGTTACAAAATTAACCGAATCTTGTTCAGATATTTCAAATTTTGTCACAAAAACAATTTTATGTAAGATTTTTAAAACAATTTGAAACATACAAATTTGTTATCTATAAGAAAAATAATTGAAATTTTTCGATGTATATTTCTTAAAAATGATCATTTCGTTTATCATTTCCAAAAACTAATATAGTAATAATAATAATATCAAAAAACACACAACATTGTATAAAATAATAAAAAAGGAAATAAGATTTCTTATAAAATAGATTTTGAATCGACAATTTCTATACTTAAGTACTTCCGTTTCCTTATTTAAAATCCCTTGCGTTCAACTTGTACTCTGATTATATTGATTTCTTTCAATATTTCAAATTTCAATTTGTACAAAACTATTGTAAGATATTTTTATATTTTATAACTATTTTTCAATTCACATTTCAATAATAGTATTGCAAACACAATTTAAACATTTTTCTGATGATTTTGTTATAATGTATATATAACAAATAATATTCATCAATTCCCAAAACCAATTTATTTAAGTACACATCCATAGTAAATAGAAAATCATTAATTTTTGTTACATTCCTAAGGACTTTTGTTATGTTAGTAATATTAAAATATTTATTTTAATTAATATCTTTTTTTTAAAAAAAAAAGTTTATTTAATTATATTGTAATTTTAAAATATATATAAATAATTTATATCACTAATTTAAAATATGTATACAATTTAATAAAATATTTACAAAAATTTCTGATAAAACTCTTCTACAAATTACAATTTTAACCTTTTTCAAAAGTTTTTCTTAACATATAAATTATTTAAAATTGTTGTATAGAAAATTATTTTAAATATTAATTTAAAATTAATTTAAATTTCATTAATGGAATGTTACTATAGAGAGAATTGTTAGTAATAGAACAGGAGAACTACTTGTACAATAATTTTATATTAATTGGTTTTTTTTAGTTAGAACAGTTGGATTTTAGACTGTATATTCTTAACATCTACATCTGTGATAATGATAAGTATTAAAATCTGGTGTTTACTAGTAAAATACATAATTTTAAAAATATTGTAGTCTGAAAGATGAAATGAAATTTTAAGGTGTAAACACACAGGTTCGAAAGCGTTGACGTTGACGGTAACCTTAAATTTTAAATAGATTTTAAAAAGTTGCTGTTTCCTGACTTTTTTTGTGAAATTCATGCTACTTAATGTTACTATACATTTTTTGCAACATGGCGATTAAGTATTTGTATCAAAGTCGTATTTCAGTGGTGATAGTAGAATTATTTTAGAGCATAGTCACCGTCAACATTAACTATTGTAATTGTTTAGGTATTAAGTTGTTAATTTTAGACAGCGCAGCTATCAAAGCTAAAATGAAGGTGGCACAATGATTTCAGCCTTAAGTGCCTTTAAACTGTAGCGCCATATAGCGAGCGCACAAAACTTAAAACTAAAGTATATTATATATAATATATGTTAAACGAATTTTTCATTTTAATTATCGAGGAGATGCAAGTAGGGTTTTAGCACTATTTCGCCACCACACATTCCCGTGAACCCAAAGCATGGATATTCTAGATTAATCTTGTGTCTTTAAGAAAATTTATGGTTTCCGTAGGACGTTTAGTTCGTTAAGCTAGTAATCTAGTAGTAATGAAGTGCTGGATACTAAATTATGTGTTGTTTTTTCTTCGATACATGCAGCTATGACATGATTGGTTTTATGTGATACATATATCCGTGTTCTTTTTACCATATTAATTTAAATTTTGAAATTGTATTATGGAATTGAATTTTTACAATAAATTAAATTTTTAATTACTTTAAAGTATTTCATAATTTTCAATTCTTTTTTAACTGGTGTATGTCAGCAATTCGGTGAATAATTACATAGTTAAATTTATTAAAATAGGTTGGACAAAGTGAGGATTCTGCCGTCCAGCATATAATTTTGCAATATCAAATTTTTTCAAGTTCTAAAAATCTATCAATTTTTCGAAATCGTTATCCTTGAAAAATTTAAATGGTCATTTGCTGTGTGAAATATCGATTTATTTTGAGTTTTAAAATCTTTATTAGAGGAAAACTTGTAAGGAGGTAGTGATGTAGGAGTTTTTACAGTCATTTAGTTATGATCTAAGTTATTTCAGCAGATAAGTTTTACTTAAGTTTTATTTTACAATTTTTGTCCTATCTGTGGATCTACTTTAAGACAATAAGTGTTAATGGAGATGCATTTTTAATTAATTTGATTAATCAAACTGTTGATACGAGCACTAACACGAGTAGAATTTTGTATTAAAAAAGCTTCCAATTTTCAATTACAAGATTTCTTATCACAAAATTCTTCTCGTATTATAGTTGTTCGAATCAATTTATTTTTCCTTAAATTTTAACTATTACTATTCTGGAATTCGCTCCATTAGCATAACTTTTATCTTAAACATATGCCATAGAAAATTACATTCTAATAATGTTTTAATCTATTCTGATATTTATATATTATACAACACATACTCTTACAACACTATACATTTAATTTTACCATAATAATAATATAAGATTTCACTTAAGGATTCATAATTGTTTCTCTTCTATCAAACAACAACAACAAGAAAAAAAAGAATTATCCTTTTTACTTGAATATCCTTAAATTTTCTTAAGATATGTGTGTCAAATCTAGGAGAAAAAAAAAGCTTTTAAAATATAATAATACATTATTATTATTACTATTTTAGCTAAACATTTATATCCTTTTTCCGGACGTATATCTATAATATATGTTAAGTAAAACATCCTTGAAAATAAAACTGAGTGATGATAATATAAGAAGAATAAAATTTTTGAAAAAATAAAAAAGATGTTAGATAATTTTGTGGATTCATTATATAAATAATGTTACTAACCCATTAAAAAAAGAAGTTGGTTTTCTATATATATATCTATAGTTAATACACCACTGGCATCTTATCGTAAGTAGGAAAAACAAAAACCTAACTACCATCACAAAAATTTTTCATTAAATATAATTTCTTTGTAATATTTGTGTTTCATCTCGGATTTTGTTTTTATTTTATGTTAAAAACTAAAATGAAGTGTAAAATTTCATTATAGGATCCATAAAGCAGTTTTATATAATATGGGGTCATAACAAATTTACAAACAAGCTGAAAGATTTTATTAATATAAAGGAAAATATGACAAATTTTGAAAAAAAATTGAACTTTTATGATGAATATGAAGAGTGATTGATAGAAATGTCAAAATCAGCTATGCCGATATACAAAATTTTATTCAGCTTTATGAATTTAACAATGGTTCAAAATATTCTGAAAATCCAATTGTGTTAATTCACGATTATTTGAAAAAAATAATGAATTTCAACAGCTGTACACCGAACTGTCAAAAATCAATACATCAAAATTGTGAAGATAGAAAGCCGTACAGAATATGGAGCAATCAGTAATGAAATCAATTTATGTGAAAGTGAAATTTTTATAGTTTTCTGAATGTTAAGAGATGTTAAGAGGTGCGGATTCTGTAAGACTCCAAATCCCTCTCGAAACTAATCAAAAGTGTAAGAAATTTTACTAATAATAATTACGAATAAAATTTAATCAAACTTTTAAATGTATTTGTCAGGTTTGTCGGAATCTATAATTTCGACAGTTAGAGGATCTGTCCGTATTCAATCATATAAAAATAATGAACTATAAAAATCAGCGTGTTGAAGATTCATTTGTCGCTGGAAACAAATGTCCCTGTACAAATATATGGAAAACAATTGACGTATTGTAAACTTAATTGATTTTAAACGATAGGGAGATACTTTTCTCCACGCACTGAAGCCTTATTATCTTTTTTCTCATTATATCGTGTCAAGTCACCGTACTTCTCTAATGAACTTAATCGCTTCTTCCAACTTCTTTCTTCAGGAAGAAATTTTCCGGAATTTTTAATCTTCTTCAGAATTCTTGAAGATTTCCACTGACTCTTTCTCCTCTTCACATCCTCTTCACGTTAAATAAGTGGTAAATCTTAATCTTATCACATTCTTCCTGAGGATTTGGATTTCCGTAGCTAACTCCATGCTGAATATTCTGCTTGTCATAAACATAAGAAAATTGGAAACTAACAAATCAAGAATTTTAATAAAGATATTTTTGTTCGTTGTTATTAAAAAAAGGATCGACAATTACTATATGTTTTAATTTTTTTTTTTTTTTTGGAAGTCAGTATGTGGTGTAATCCTATATTTTGTGGGAGCGTTTAATATATTTATATTTTATGCTATATTTTTAGAAATAATATAGAAAATAATTGATATAGAAGGTTTTTAATAAGGAAATTTTCTGTGGCTTTTCTAAGAAAAACCTCTCTTATATTTCATTATGTTATCATACAAATGTGTTTATAAATAGCTAATAATAGAACAAAGTTTTCTGTTTCTTATTTTTTTCAAACTAATGGAAATTATGATGGATGCTAATATGCGGGCAATTTATTTTAGTTCGTTTTATAGAATATATTAAAAAAGATAATATTAAAAAGTATATAATATTTTCACAATATGTTCTTGATTTTCTTACTTATATTCTATTTTTTTCTTGTTTACTGCCAAAGTTTTACACAGCTCATCTAAAAGAATATCCTTATTACCCATAGTTTAATAACATAAATACACAATATCCTTGATGATCCGAATATGATCTTTATTTTTGTATCTTAAATAATGTTTGTGTATATTGTAAAGTTGAAAATCATATAATAAAATTACTTTAATATTATAAGGGCATATATAAATTTATTCTGTAGGAATCCTGGAAGAAAATATTTAATGGTTATTATATGGTTTGGGAATTCTGAATAATTTTTAACAAGTTTTATAAAAATCTTGAAACATTTTCATACTTGGAGGTGGAAGAAAAAAATGTGGTTAGTTGAAAGTGTAAATTGAGATAAGGAATATTTATTAATGGAAATTTTTGTTGAGTTTATATAAATTTATTTATTTAATAAATAATTTGAATAAAAACTAAAGGAATTTAAGGATTTTTAGTTAAAATTTTCTTCTCATAATTGAAAATGATTCAAGAAAAATATTAGTAATATCCATGAAGGGAAAGATTAAGAATTACGTTTTAGAAGCATCACAGTTTATACGGAAATATAAAAATATGAAGGGGGACATCTACTAAAATCAATAAATTTCGGTTTATTACTTCATTTTGTAAGTCATCTTTTCATTATTGAATGATAACTAAAACGACTTCATGAAAATATCGTGTAAATTGAAACGACTTCATGAAAATATCGTGATAGTAAAACGTGATGTACCTACTGTACGGTTTTTCGGTCCTTTTAACACTACTTTTGAGATGAATTGTTCTCTTCGTAAGAGTAAGTATAGTTTTTAAACCTTAAATAGGGACTACAATGGATCCATCCATATATCTTTCGATACGTGTTGACTACGGATCTTCAAGTTTTATTGGTTTCTTAACCAAACCTTACTGGCAGCACTGGATAAAATCTTAACTCCAACCTAATTTCAGTACAAATAATTTGTTATAGTCGACGTTATTATTATTCTGCTGGTTCAAAATTGGCAAAAACATAAAATAAAATTTATAAGGATAATAACATGTAAGCGTAAGGTAATAAAAGAAAAACTCAAAAATTCTAGGAAATCTCATGAGAAAATTCCTGAACTATGAAAAGTTGTTTTTGGAATATGTCGTACATCGATATTTTGCGCGGTTGCCAAATGAATTGGTAATTTAATTAATGAAAAAATCACTAATTAACTTACTTATTCATTCGGCAACCGCGCAAAATATCGATGTACAAGATATTCCATTCAAAGCTTTGGTACTAAAAATAAATGGCCTATTAATATAACACAGTACAACTTGAGGTTCTATAAAAGTATGTATGTACTGGTAAAGCCTTGGATGATTGAATCACATGTAAATTATTTAAATCTATCTATTCATAACTGACTATTATATGGATTATTACCATCGGTTACAAATGTGTTATTTCGTAAAATGTTTTAATCTAAAATAATTAATAAATTTTCATTAATTTTTTGACTTAAAATCTTTTCAATTTCTTCCTATATACTCAATATAAATAGAAAATTATTGAAAAAATATATTTTTTTTTATTTATCTAACCAAAAAAAAGGAAAAACATACAAATTTTATTATCCTGTCGTCTGGTTTACAGTAAAATAAAAGATAAGTACAAAAATACATATCTAAGAGTTCTAAAGAATCAACAAAAAATGATACTATAAGTCCTTATTTTAGTCCTCATTTTATCATAATGTTCACATTAAATGGAAAAAATTTCGATTTAAAAATGTTTCTGAAGATAAACAAAAAATATAAAACCAAAATACCAACAAAAAAAAAAAAAAAAAAGAAAATATATGAAAATTGGAAATAGGAAAATCTATGAATAAGAGTGCGAATTGTTTTTCTTTTTGAAATATTGAAAATCTTCTTATGTGATTTGTTAAAAGATTTTCATTTTTTTTTTATCTAGAAATGATTTTTTGTTTTTGTTTGTTTCTGTTAATGAAAATTCTTTTATCAGAACTTATCATATGTTATTGGTTACAATTTTCCTTTTTTTTTTTTTGTGGAAAATTATTTGTTTTTATAGTTTTATTTATATAATAGATTTTAATGCAAAATAATAATTAATCGAATTTTTAGCCACAAATAAATTGAATTTTGTAAAGTTATTTATATATGAAAAGTCGATCCTGTAAGGAGCAGGAATTAGGCTGTTCATCTAAATAAGAATCGAACCGGTTTCTTCGCAATTAATTTAAATATATGTATAATAAAATGTATCATTATAAAGAAGTTGTACTAATACAGCCATTAAACTTTATATATCCTTTACCTTTAAATCTAAACTTCTATAGAAGTGTCAATTCTCATTCAAAACCAACAATGTAACTCTGATATTGGTACTAGGCATTAAGAAGTTGAAGGTGTACCAAAACCGTCCCTTTATCTAATTTAAAACATTCTGCTTCTTTTGTAGAAGCTATTTAATGAAACCAATAAGAAATGAGAAAATCATTTTAAATTTTGTATATGGAATAATTAATTAGGCATATGTAAAAAGGGAAGAAGATCATAATCTAATCTACATGAATTGCTTGGACTTGAACTATTAAGAATTATTTGTGTTTTAAAAGAATTATTGTGTTTTTATCCAGTTGCAAAGATAATCCCTCTATGAAGCATTCTGAAGGAATTATTGTAGAAAAAAGAAGACCTACAATCTTATTTCCATCATAGAGGCAATTTTTTGGAAGAAGGTCTTCTTAGAAAAGTAAATAAAATTGTTTGGCAGGACTTCTTTTAAAGGGAAGACCTGAACCATCCAAACAATAATTAAATTTGTAAAAATATTTATATAATTTACAAAAGTAGAATTTTTATTTAATTTTTAAAGTAACCAAAATTCTTATATAATTTTCATTTTCTATTAAAACGTAAATTTTGTATCCTTTTCTTGTTATAATGAAAATATATTTATGTACAACATAATATAAAATCCTCACGTTTCCTGCTGATTCTATTAATACTATAAAATGATAAATAAATAAAAATATTCTTATTTCATTCGATATTCTCTATATATATACATAATACATATATGTATATAGGTAACTAAATAAAAAGGATATAATATTCTAAAAATCTAATATAATATTCAATTTTATTTTGTACATAAATATCACCATTTTTTTTGCAATTTTGTTAAAGTTACATATAGAGACTTACTATTAAATGGAGATTTTTCATTTCCAAAAATATACTTTATTTATAATATACAAAAAATATATGATTTTTTTATTACATTTTTGTCTGGCTGAGAAAATAATATTATCCTTTTTATATCCTTTCTACCAAAAAAAAAACAAGATATTACTTTGTGTAAGGACAGCAACGAATAAAAAGGGGTACATTACCAGTCGCTAACAGTAAGTATAGCTCCAATTATGATTATAATAAATGTTTTAAATAATATCTTCCAAAAATTTATGAACTGTATTACTTGTTGAAAGCGTCCCAGATTTATGACATCTTCTTTCATTCAAATCTATCCAACCACTATTGATAATATCCAACACTTAATTATCAAATTTGGCAACACTGTTTGACAGTTCTAATTTTTATAATATTGACATCATGAAATTAAACAATTTTGAGGGTCAGAAATATGAAAAATTATGATCCATAATTGGACTAGGATCTTCTAGGTTAGGGTATTTAGAACTTAGATAAATAATGGTACTGGACAAAAGTGACCGCTTACTGGGCCTTTATTGATCTATTGTGGTAAACTTTATTTTACAATTCTTTAACGAACTTTACTCTTTACTGATACATAATTAGTTCTAGAAACCCCTGGCCAAAGATTTTATTTCTGATGACCCAACAAACCTTCACAGAGAATGTGTTCGGCTATTTCATTGAACTTCCCGCGTATTCTGCAGAGATTGATCTGTCTAAAACTTATTAAGGTGGTACGTGGTAGTTAAGTTAACAGTGACGTTTTAGAATGCCGGATAGGAATCGGACCTGGCTAACTATTTAGAACTTATCAAATTATAATTATTGACAACACTGTTTAACAGTTCTGTGTAAATATTGGCAACATTAAATTTGACACTTCTAACTATCACAATATGAAAATTTAAATAATGTTGCTAAAACAATTTTATCTATGAATAAATAAAATCGTCACTGATGTACTTATGCCAATTATTTCCAAAATCCTTTAACAGCATTTCTTTTAAATCATTCGTGTCCTTGTGATGTTCCATACCCCATATGTACAGTTTCAATGAAAATATGTTTTATACGATCATTAATCTTTAAAGAAGCGAATTTTATTAGATTTTCTTTATGATTTTGCTTGTTACATTGTCTTTGTTTTTATTTTCTCTTTAGATTTCGTATATATAAATAACTAGATAAAATTTATATATATTTTCACTTAATATACGAAGGATATAATATCCTTGACTTTCGTCTATATTCAATTTTTGATTATCTACATATATTTTTCTGCTAAGATTGAAATTTGATTTTATAGATTTTAGTTTTGTTGGTAATTTTTTTTTTTTTTTAGTAAGGAATGAATTTTTCTTTTCTACAAATCTAACAAAAATTACGAAAAAAAAAATATTATACTTAAATAAAGAAATAAATAAACTAAAGAAAATTTGAAATTCCATAAAATGAATAAAAATTGTATAAGTAAATTAAGTAAAATTGGAAATTTTTTTATGTTAGAATAAATATTACGTAAGAGTTTCGTATTTTGAATAGTAATTATTTAATTGAATAAATTATTTTTATTGGTTTTCGTATATATTTACGTAAAATCCATCAAAAACCAAAAAAAAAAAATACACAAATAAATCAAGGATTAACAACGTGCACAAAAAAAATAATAAAAATATCGAAAATTAATGGAAAAAATTGCATAATTTATTCATATTGACTTCATTTTTTTTTTTCAAGAGAATTGATTGAAAGTAGAATATTAGAAAGCATACGATTTTACGATTTACTTCATTTTAAGTATCACTTTCTTATCTCAAGATTTAATCCTTGAGATTTTAATTAAGGTAACTTTAATTTTTTTTAGATATTTTAATTGTAGAGAGACTTTTCATGATTAATTAACTTCTAAAGGATTCTTTTTTTCGACATTTTATTAGGTATATAAAGTAAAATTGTCTTGAGATTTTAATTATGAAGGAATAATGACATTTATATTAAGAAAGTATATGAAAAAAAAATATCAATTTAATTTAAAAATAAAGATTGGGAGAGCAGAAAAGAAAGTCTTTCCAAAGATTAAAAAAACAAAATTAGCCCGATTGGTAGTCCTTTAAAAGTACACTCTGGGGTCCCCTAATAGTTAATTTTTATTTAATAAAAAGTATTTATTATCCGCAGATTACTAGAAATTGGTAAATTTCGATCCTTAGAAAATGGTATAGCATTTCAAATCAAAATATAAATCTTTTGGTGAATGATGAACAGCGTTGATAATTAAATATCGTGGTATAACTCGAGTTCATCAAATAACCTCATAGAATTTTGTCTATAGAAAAGTCGAAGTAAATCTAAATGTGCACCGGATGTAAATAGAATGTAGCTGCCATGACAAGAAAGCAATTATATATAGACATGAAAATTTAATTGCTTTGTTGTCTGAATTATGCCATAAGTAACAACAAAATTGAAATATTTTTACAGCTAAAATACTGCGTTGATAAGTGGGTTAAGAATTAATAAGAAGTCATGAATTAAAATAATTATGGCTTTCATTTATTTATGAACATAATTTTGCTGTTTCAGCTTATAATAATTTAAACTATCATTTGAAGAAATTTCTTCTGACGTACCCGAACTCATATCCGGGCATAAATATTATATGAAAAAATGAGCCTGGCTCATCTTTCAAAAATTATTTGTACGACTTCTGTTTCGCTATCAAAAAATTGATTCAACTTCAATATTTCTTTGCAATATCTGGAAAATTCAAATGCTTGTGACCTGAAATTTTCATACAAATTTAAGATTGTTTATTATAAAAAAGTTGTGAGTTTTTCCTTGTTTTAAAAAGTTTTAATCAAAAATGGATTTTATAATTGTTTTTTGAATTAATTAAAGATGATGTTTTAATCTGTATTAATTATCTGTAGTGTATTTATCTATCAGTTTAATTTAAAAGTGGAAATTATAATTGATTTTTTACGTGAATAATTTAAAATATATTCAACGTTAATGGGGTTTGGAGAATTCGTTTCAATAATGAGGTTTATGAATTGTATCAGGCGGCCTAGTCAAAAAGATTACGCTGGCTAGGTCATGTAGTATGTATAGATGATACATCTTCTTCAGCTAAAGCTAGCTTTGACTCCAAATCTAAGGGTCGGCTCAGAATGAAGATACCATATCGTCGGTGGAATGAAGATGTTGAAACGGAGATGAAGATGCTCAACATTACTGAAAGCTGTAGAAATGCTACGCAGGTTAAAGTATTATGGAAAAATCATCTTCCATCTGTCCTGGCTTACTAGAGCTGTATAGAACCGAGTAAGTAAGCATGTCCGAAATACAAAATATTTAGGGCTCGTATATAATACCATACTTATAAACATGATTATCAAAATTTAAATTGAAATTCGATAACATTTTAAAACTATATTAAATTGCATTTACTACAATATTTACAAAAATTAAATTATTTTCTGACAACTAACTTATTTAAAAAAATAATTCCAACGACACAAACTTAGAAAAACTTTTTGATATTAATACTTCCAGTCAATTTATTTTCATAAAAGAAAAACTATTACCCAAAATAACAACAATTTCCTTAGCTATACCAAAAAATATAAAATTTACAAAAATTCCATCTACCGGAAAAAAAAAATATGCCAAGGTAAAAGTACTCAAAAAAAAAAAAAAAACTTTTACTTCTAAAATATTATAACGATGTCATTTGTTGTCCTTGCAAACTAAAAAGCTTCCTTAAAATGTAATTTTTTTTTTATTTTACATTTAATATACAGAATTATATTTTTGTAGACGATTTTGATATTCACATCGTCGTCGCGTCTGCAATGCTTCAAAAAATTATATTGTACTTTCTTCTTCCTTATATCGTCCCATCCAGCATCAAAATATTATCCTTGAACACAGGACACTGAACAAAAATTGGTGAAATCGTAAAAATTTCGTATACATATTAAAACTATTTAGAAAAATAACTAATATAAAAATAAAAAAAAAAGTTTCTCCGCAGACTTTTGTGATGATCGGTTAGGGACAGAATATAAAAAAAAATATCATCTTCATCCCAACCAAACTCTCTACACTTCTTTTATAGCTTTGTTATTAGTTTGGTCTTGATGTAATGCAAAAATTGTCTTGGATTATGATAATTTTTTTTTTTTTTGGTTTCAATATAAAATATACAAAAATTTTATGACTTGTTGTCTGTTCGAGCAATTTAATCAGAATCAGACTTGAATGAAAAAAATGGAATATCTAACTTCTTTTGAATTTGTGGTGTATGTCCTTAAGGATATATTTAGATATATATATTAATTTTGGTTTAAGGTTATCCTTTATATTTCCTTGTTGTATTTTAATATCACTCTATCAATTTCAAAAATTATTATTGCAACAAATTTTACATTTTAAATCTCAAATGACAAGTAAAATTTCATAAAGAATAATCTCAGTCTCAGGCATACGTCAAGGGTGATTCTTAGATTTATATAAAAAAAGAACTAAAGAAATCCTAACATTTAACAAAACCGAGCTGCATACAATAATTAACGTGTTCACAGGTCACTGAACGCTCAGGTATCACATAAACAAAATTCGGAAAGTCTGGAAATAGTAACTGTCGAATGATGAAAAAACTGCGGAACGCATCGTCTACGGATTTCTGAGCTCTGACTAAATCAGGAGTCTGACCGCCAGAAAAACTCTGATGCGTTTCTACAGAAGCCCGAGTATTAACTGACCAAATATTAGTAGTGTTTAGGTATAAAATATATATCTTAGGTCAGGTGGCAGTGGCAATGTATGGAGTCACAGGTTCATACTTCTGCCTTAATGACCCTTAATTATCTAATATAATCTAATGTCAAGTTTTGAAATAAAATTAAAAGAAATATAATTTTCAGATAGATATGATTTTTTGGCGTAAAAAGGAAAAGAAAATTAGTTAAAAAATTTCCACTAAAGAAGTTTTTTGTTAAGACAAAGAAAATGTAATTTTCAATTCAAATTTTGATTATAATTTTGTTTTGATTGAGATTATCAGGCACATTTTTGAATAATCTGAAAAGAATAACTTCTTAAATTGATCTTGGTGTGTGTCGTGATACAAAACATTCTTTTGTAGAACATATTAACATCATAACTAAAAAAGCTAATTATTTTTTGGACTTTGTTAAACGTCAGTTTCGTGAATTATATGATCATTATGTTATTAACTTCTTTTTATAAACTTTGTCCATCCTATAACAGAGTATACATGTCAAGTTTGGTGTCCGTATTACGATCATCATGAAAATCGGTTTGAAATGCGTACTAAAAAAGTTTCTTCGTTTCGCTCTAAAGAAAATTAATTGGATGCATAATTTTAATCTTCTACCTTATTTTTAAGAATTGTGTCTCATAGATTTGCCATCATTGCAGAATAGACGTCACTAATCGGCAATATAAATTCATGTATTTTGCTATCTAAGGTTAAATTTAGAGCCTTCAGTGTTCTTAAATCGTTAGTGATTTAAACTGTCATCTGTTATCTTGTTTTTATAGTACTAACTTAAGGATGCTACATCTCTAAGATTATACAGAACTGTAGGACAACTTTTAACTTAGAATTGAACAAGTTCAGTAAGAACATTATAATCACATCAACTTCAAAGTTATTGTGAGAAAACCATTTTAATTATAAATTACTGATTAACTTGGCCATTTCACTATGAATCGGCATGGAGTTAAATTGTGATAGTAGTGCTCATAAATAGTAAATAATACAAAAATTGTTACAAGTTACATTTTTGAAATATTATTGAAAAATAGTGCACACTTCTAAGTTTGAAAAATTGTCAAATGTTCTTCGGTACAACAAAGTTAAGTTCATTACAGAAAATAGGAGAAAAAATGTGATCGATTGGATAAGTACAACGAGCTTTTAAATAAGGCTTCAGTGCGTTGAAGAAAGTATTAACTTTTATCCTTTAAAAATAAATAACCATTGACTGTCGTGATGGAGTACGATGCATCTATATTGTTTGCTCAGTTTCTCTATAGAAACTACAAAAGCTATAAAAAATATATCGGTAACTTAAGTTTTGTGAAAACATTTCCAAAATACAAGGATAACACATAAATACTCATAGTGCATGAAATGATTATATAATTTTTAATGATTTCCATTTTTTACCAACACCAAAATTTATTTGTATATAGTCAAATTCTAAATTCTTTATTCATTTTTAAACATTTTAAATATTCTTCCGAGCACATCATCCATAAATTATTCAATGAATATAAAAAAAAGGGTGCACAAATTGTGATCAAGAAAATTTCAAATAACTTTTATAGTTTTTATATGCATATATTTTGAATATCACAGATAGATTGTAAAACTTGCAAAAGACGACATAATAAACTATAGATAACGAAATTGAATAATATATATATAAAAAAAATAGAAATTGTCAGCACGATTGCACAAGGAAATTAGAAGGAAGAAAATTAGAACTTTCCCGAAAAAAAAAATGGAATAAATATTGCTGTAAAGTTTTCTTGAATTTTACTACTAGCTAGTGTGTTTTCCTATTAAAAGTTTAAGGCAATTTATATGCATTTTTACTGCCACCAATATTTAAATCGGAAAAAAATTTAAGTTTTTTGATTACTTTAGGGAATTTTAAAATTTTCTTTTTAAAGAATTCTTCTGATGAGAAATTTATTGAAAATTGTAAAATTTTTATAGAAAATCAATTTAAAAGTTTTTTTTTCAACTTAAACGTATTCGGTTCGATTGAACGTTTGCATAAATGTCAAAATTAATGTTGCCAAAGAAAAATTCAAAATTATTTCGTATTGTAAATTATGTAAAATTATGCTAGAGGACAGAAAGAAGTCTAAACAGTAAAAAATACGAACTGATAGAAATAATAATAAACTGAGAGGAAGAAGTATTAGCTGACAGAAGTAAAATAACTAATTCATACGATCTACTGGCTACTGTTATATAAATTTTCTAAGTACAAATTACTTATTAATCCGATGTTACCAACGAAACTGTACAGCTTTAATAATTAGCGACAAGTGTCACGATACCATAAGAATAATAAGATGTCCGCCCAGTCATTGAAGTCAATAGGATTCTGTTTACATGAGAATTAAGTTCCGCACCATATCATTTAAAGCTATATACGAATTATTGTTGATTGCAGACTGGACAGAGACGTACAAGCGTCACAATTCTACGAAAAAACGTTTTTCGAGGTGCACAATTTGTTCTTTCGTAAAGACAGAGGCCACAAAAACTATAAAAAGACAGTTTTATCCAATTTTTTTTTATAGAAGATTTTTATTTTTACAATTTTTTGTATTCCTCTAGTTTTCTTTTGATTCATCTCTTCTTCGATTACTGTATGAACCCAGCAGGACTGATTTGCCAGCCTTTTCAATTCCTTCGTTGTTCAAACATTTCCAAATAAATTTCATTATTAGTTTAGACTAGAACCAATTATAATCTTATTAATACCGTCTCACAAATTTCAGCTATTTGCCTTGCTTAGGCTTGGCTAGACCTCTAGAAAATTTTGAAAAGTATAAAAAAATTTCGGTATTACATAATGTTTTTCCAATTTTTATAAGCAATTTTATGTTAATAACAAATTCCATTACTTATGTCAATATAAAGTCCTATGTAAATTACAATTTATTTCTTTTTCCTACACTTAATTTCAATTTCCAGTCAAAATTTTACACAAAAACAGGAAATTTTACTCATCCTTGGATAAAATATTATGTAAAAAAAAAATTGTATGCTAACAAAATGAACATAAAATTTATTTAAAAAGATTTTCTTTTTTCCTAATATCTTTTTTTGTGGTTATATTCGTACAATGGTAAAAATTAGCATTTAGTATTTCTTAATTGAAAATTTTGAACCTTTACAAATAAATATTAGCATGTGAAGTTACTAAATATTTAAAAAAGAATTGTTAGCACATAGAAATTTCTTTTTAATTGCCAAACCAAAATAAAAAAAAATTAAATTTTTTTTTTTTATGTTTGACTTTTAATATATCGCAAACATAAACAAATTTTGCAACATATAAAAAAACATAAAGATATTTTTTGAATTTATATATTTTTTTGGTGTTTTTTGTTTTCGGAATTTTAATTTATTCTTTTGGTTATATATTTTCAGGTACAAATGTTAACTTTTCAGAAAGCCTTTTTTTATTATTATTCATATAATTCTTTTTTATTTATAGAAACATTTTGGCATTAGTTTATGTGTAATTTTATGCTCTAATTGGTTTTAGAATTAATTGGCCAATTTCAAAAATAAATATTTTTAAAACCAAAATAATGAATACAAACTGTAGCTTACGTATGACAGAGATATGTAAAATTAGTAATTGTAAAATGGTGTTTTATTACATACTTTCTTTAAAATTGATTGCTTCAGACGCAGTCGAATGCTTTGATTGTAATTGTAAGCACCACTGATTGATATTATGTCCATTAAACGTTTCAAAGCCATTTAAATAAAGATATGTGATCCAAACTATTACAAAAATCCATATATCAATATCCAATATGAATTATCGAAGGCAGCTGTAACACCATAAATGATGGATCCGTATCAATGATAAAGAAATACAAGCATAAGCTGAAGAATGATAAATTGTGTTGCCATTTTGGTAGTAATTTTTTGACATACATAATTAAATTGTTAACTAAATCAGATTTATGGCAGCTTTTCATTAAACTTTTCTTAAATTTCACATGGGTGAAAAAACGTAAGGCAAAGGTTTATATTAACTAATACTGATGGCTTAAAGTAATTAATGTAAAGATAAATGAAAAGATTGAAACAATTTTAAACAATTTAAACAAATTAATATAAAAAATCGTACTGTCAAAAATAAACACTTCGATAATAATTAATAATGTAAAGAAATTATTATGAATTGTTATCACGAAACATTGAAGATGCAGTAATAATCCTATATACAAGTAATAATAGCATAATGGACTAATTTCATAGTAATAGACCCATACGGCCGTGGTGCAGGCAATATATGGTGCGTCTATTACGAACACTGTAAATTCATTAGAAATATTTTGATTCTTTTTATTCATTTCGATTGTTTTAGGGAATTTCGAATCACAGTCTGTAATTATGGAATTGTTGGATTATAACTTGTAGGATCATCATATTCATGCACTGATAAAGTCTCTAACAAGCAAGATTATAATTCTTTATACAGTAAACGTGTTATCGTGTAGTTTGTCAATTGCCTACAGAGTGCGACCGTTTTACCAATTAACGACAGCCTTTCTTATTGTAATTCCACAGTGAAAGTTTATTCAGAATCTGCTTTCCTGTTGCTTCATTTATGTAGGTATGTTAATCTCTTTATTTTGAATTTCATAAACTCCTTAAAAATTCAAATTTAACTTTCTAATCAAGATGTATAGCAAAATATAAATATATAAAGGATCAAGAGTTTTTAAATTCCCATATATAAAATACAACAAAGAACATCTAAATCAAAATTAACTTTTATCAGCTTCAGCTTCCAACTTCAATTACAAAATATATATACAATTTTTCCTTTAAATATATGAGATTATCCTTTATTTGTTTAACTGAGAAATTCAAACAAAAATACAAAAAAGAAAAAAAATATTAACTTAAATCCTTATTAGAATAAAATAAATAAAAATGGAATGCAAATAAAAATCCAAATTATTATCCTGGAAAATAACAGAATTAATTTTTTTTTTTATTTTTTGAATCACACAAGACGTACGTTTTTCCTTTCTGTTTCTTTTTTTTAAATTTTCCTAATACGTTTTTTTTTTATCCATTAAAGTTTCTTTTAAAAAAAGAATATTAATAAACAAAAAAGCAAAAAATTCTTGATAAAATTAAGGAAGCAAGAAAGAGGTCCTTGTAAGCTTATTTTCAATTTCAAGATCCAAAAAGTTGGATACATTTTGTCTTGGGTAAAAACGTAAAATTTTAAACTTTTACATTTTTTTTTTACGAAATTCAATAAAATTTTTTTGTGATTTTTAAGAACCGAAATTTCTATTTTCTTTACATTTTTTTTTATTTATTAAAGGAAAGAATGTGGGCGCGTATATTCTACTTTATTCAGAAATGCCAAATGTTAGGGAAAAAAGGAACAGTTTTCCCAAAAGAACAAACCAAGAAAAAAGTATGACAAAAAAGAAGAATATTATTGGATATAATATAAATACGTAAAATAATAAAGAAGGATATATGAAGAAAATCTGAAAATAATGGGAAGAAAATTTTTTCATTCATTTATTATTTTTTTGGCTTATATATTATGATAAATATAGAACAAAAATTTTATATTTTAAGATTCTAGATAAAAGTTTATTATATTTGATTGATATAATAGTCAATAATTTGAAGATAATTGAACTGATTTACTGTATACGTACGTTTACTTATATAATTTAAAAAAAAAATGAAAAGAAGATATTTAGAAAATAATTGGAAAACATAAAAATGGAAATATACAAATATTTTAATGAAAAGATTAGAGAAATATCCTTAAAGGAAATTACGTATTTACTTGTTGTTGTACATTTGATTATTGGTATAAACATCAGTTCATATACTTCCCCATATGAACGATTTGTATAACCGTTTTGTTCAGAGACGAAGAAAACCACTCTTGAACATATACGGTCAGTTTGCAGGAGGAAACCTCTTATATCGATCCAGTACTGCTTCTATTTACATCAGAAATTAATTTTAATGCATGACAATTCCAGAACACATACGACGAAAATTGTAATTAGTTGAAGGATTGGACAGCACAATCATCGGTATCTTATTGAACACGAAACGACCTAAATGAAACCGGAGCAGTAACCACATAAAGCTATGTACAACAGAATTTTCTTAAAGAACACTGGAAACGAATCCCGCATGAGATTTTTTCCATATAAACTGATAAGGATAATATCCAAGAGGTGCATTGCGGTCATAGATTCTATAAATACTAATACGTCTTATTTCTTATTGAATTATACACAAAATAAAGAAGTAAAAATTTGGTTTTTGTTCAATTATTGACGGGATTAGGTAATCCTATATAGAAGTAAACCTATATTAAATTACGTATTAACAACATTTATTTTTGAAAAACGCTTCCTCACCTCGGAAGACTGCACAATATGGCCTCAAATATCCTAGGCTTATTTATTTATTAAATTTTAAAGGAAGAAGGTATAAATGCATAATAGATCCACAAGGTCGCTGTGCTCTGTTGTCTCCTCTATGAAGGAAAAGAAAATTAAAAAGCTCCTTCTATATAATTTATTTTTTAGCTTGCATGGGCGATGGGCGCATATGTTTATCTTTATGTACATAATTTTAACTTTATCTTCATGCCAGCATAAAAGTGCTAGTTAATTAAAAACATTAAAAAAATATATTGAAGAAACCGAGCAAATAAACCACAAAATAATATTACGATGTCGGTTATTTATATTGAAATTGAAATATAAATTTTTTTTAAACTTTTAGATATTTAATTTAATTTATTCAAGGAAAACCAAAATATTCATTTAATTATTTCGACCACAATATAAAGTTTTTTTTGTAATAATGATGCTTTTCAAAAGTCTTGAAAAAAATCGAAAATAATAATAAATAATCATAAATATAATTAAATAAATTTTTGTAAATTTATTAAGTGAAGGACAAGCCGAGAAGGACAAAATTAAATATTTTCTAAAGAATCATAAAACTATTAATTTGTGTTGTAACAAAAAGAATTTATGATGATGGGAAAAATATTACCAATATTCATCTGGCATCGTTTTCTGAGGTTATATATTTTAATGACTTTAAAACTGGCACAAAAATGAATCGAATGACATTTTTATAGCTAAATTATTGACACCGCATTTATTAATATAAGTAATTTTTACTTTCGTAACTTTAATTTTTACATAAATTCATAAAATGACTGAGTATTTTGAGAGTATGTAAAGAATTTTGAATTGGAAATGTAAATTACAGAAATGTATTATAAGCTATTAGACAAATGGCGGTTCATTGCTCATCAATCGTACGACGAATGAAGAATTTTCAATTTTATAATTGAGTTTAACGTATCCATAATCCGAGTTTTCTTGAAGTATCCTTTAAGACAACTCGGATTATCATAGGGGCAGTCGATTACCAATTAGAATAGGGCCAGCTTGAAATTATGAGTTTTTGAAATACAAATATATTTCTCATATATGTCAATGCTATGTCCATCCATCTATTCGAACCCAGTAAACATTTCAAATTAACATTTAACGTAACTATCCACAGCTATTGCGAATAGGAAAGTTTGAAGTATGTTGAATCAGATTCAGTTAATGGCCATTTAATAATCCTACATTACAAAGCACTAATTGAATAGAAAAACCAATATAATGTGACGTTATCTGCTTAAATAATTTTGGAAATAGCTCATAGACATGAAAGAACTGCAATGTAATTTAACTGCGTTTGAAACCTTTTTCTTTAAAATATATACAATCTTACCGAAAGATGACCGATAAATTAAATATGTAAATTTAAAATGATTTTTGAAAAATAGAATGTATGCGTCTATTAAGGATGGCTATTAATCATAAACACATCAAGGATAATAAATTACCAGTAAATTAAACATGTCCGTGGCAAAATGTATGTCTGTATTTTATCGTTGTAATTTCATATATTTTATTACTTCTTTGGTAAAAAATGTTTATTACTTATTTTTAAGTTTCTGTAATCATTTCCGAGTAGTAATACTAAACAAAACGATATAAAAAAATACTTTGTTTTTATATGTTAAATATCTGCAGTATGAACCTTGTGCATCATGTTTTGTAAAAGAACCAGCAATCAGGAAAAAAAAAATTAACAAATTCATTATTATGGAAAAAGAACGATTACGTAAACACTTAACATCAAAAGAAAGAACTGAAAATTCAGAGTAGGTCGCTCGGAAATCTTTTATAGCTGTGTCTATACTACAAGTTTCACAACTTTTAACTGCGAGTTTTAAATTGTTAAAATATATTTTAATAAGTAGTTTTTCAATCCATAAATTTCTCAATCCATAAAATACAGAACTTTAGACGCTAATCTATCTACAATAAAATTATATGTAGACAACAGAGGTGCCTAAAAAAATTAATTACATTTAAAAGTCAGTTAGTTTCATATATAGACCAATTCATTAGTAATTATAATCTCATTTTAACAGAAAGTAATTATATTATCAAAAAAAAAATTTTAATATATAATATTCATGATAATTTGGGGCACCATTTTATAAAAGAGCATTTAATGTGTTTGCAAAAAGCTTATACAAATATTAGCATAAATGTTTAATTAGATGGAAAATTCTATATGCATTTAACTATTTAACACTAAGATTATCACGCTTGGGTATTATAATATATAGAGAAGAGTATTTAACTATAGATAAACTTTCATCACGTTTAAGCTTTTATAATACTTTTATGACTGGTACTATTAACTATATATAATGTGATGGCATTATGCGAAAAAAATAGCATATATGTTAACCAGGTGCCACAAAAGACTAAATATATAATTTTTTAATGACTTTGTTGCTAATTAGATGAATGACTTTTATAATATGACTAAATAAACATTATAATAATTATAATATTATATATAAAATTACTACATAAGGTTTTATGATATTATCATCTATGTCTATATTATGTTAGTAGGCAAATGATGTATGTCTATTGTTAAAATTTATATGAATTCATGTGAATAACAGTAGCAAATATGAATTTAATAGTAGTGAGAATCAAAATCTTTGAAATTGAAAATCAGACAAAACTAAAATATATTTACAAAAAGGATATAACACTGGTTGCATACCTTCAGGCGTGTTTGCATATATAATTATATGTATTTTACTTAGGTAAGTTTTATAATGAAGAAAATTATCGAAAATATGAATTTTACTAGAGACAATTATATAGCCTTTCATAAAAATGGGAAAAGAAAGTAATAAATAAAGCGACAGAAAAACATATAAAGGGTAGAGCAAAATAGGAACTTCTACCAGCTTAAAATACAGGGGAAATAAATGGCAGGTGTGACATTGGTGATTGCGAAACATCAGAAAATGCACAGGTATATGATCAATAGGATAACATAGTAATATAATCGATAAACTGTGGATAGGCAGAGTAGAAGAGGAAGAAATATATCCTTTTTATGATCGGTTACTCCTGAATGTGTTATTCTTCAAAACTTCAATTCACAAAGTTATCATATTTAACTGAGTGGCGCTGCAAGTAAGTTAGTTGTATTTTATTCAGCTTTAAATTCCATAAAAAATAACATTAAGTTCATAGTTCTGAAATTATCCAGTTAAAATTTCTTCTTTTCCACTAAGGTTTTCAACAGAGGTTTCAAGACATCGGTGTCTAAGTTATTATTTTTTATTACTAATTAGGACTAGTATAGGCCGGTTCTATTGCAGCTCCATTCAGATTGAAACTGCTTGTCTTATAAACTTTCTTATACAAAGTTTAAGTGAGGCAATTCACCATCAAAATCTTTATTAATTCAAATTTAATTTTTGTCTGTAATTTTATAATCTCAATTTAAAATTTAGAAAATTGATTTTTGCACTTTTAAAACATAATCAAAATTCATGACAATATGTCTGAAAACTTTAGGCATTTATCTTTACTCTGGTTGTATTCATTTAATATCCTAAATTGAATAATAATTCATCATTTTTAATTTCATTAATTTACAAAAAAAAAAAATCTCTATATGTTAACGAAAATTCATTGAATTTTATATCAAAGATTTATAATAAAAAGGTGCTAACTAGGGGGAGTAGATAACTTGTAGTTAGGTTCAGCAGTGATTTATGAATTTCCCATCATAGGGTCCTATGAAACTGTAAACCCTAAATTTTATAGTAATAATTACTATATGTTGTAGATGTAGAGCATATAAAATATTATTCGAAAATTTTATCATGAACCTCCTAAAGCTACTGTCTTGTATCTTGTATCCAAGTAAACACATGCGTAATGAATATACGCATGTGTAAGAGAATATAAATCAAATATTCTTCGGAAATTAAGTTGTTTAAATATTAGTTTATCATCAACCCATTAAAGATAGCAGCTCCAAATTTCAGGCCCACTAACTAGGTGACAACACCAACCTTTAAACTGTCATTGAAATCGTATAATAATTAACAATTACTGCATAATGTATAAAGACCATTAAACTTATGAAATATAACAGGGATGGAATTCTTATTTTACAGGCACCAACAACATCAGCAAAACTATGATGTGTGGCAAATTCACGAATACAGGGAACTTTTCTTTTTTGGATTTTGTTGAGCTCTGCAACAGAGAAAACATCAAGAAAAAAAATTGAATCCAAGTCCATTTTTTTTAAAAATAGAATTATTTAAAGAAATAAATGAACGAATTTCTTCGGTAAGGTAACAAAAAACAAAAAAAAAATAATGAAAACTTTATTGAACACGAAATTTTAGGTTTCTTTTTATGAATAGAAAGAAATTGGGTTTAATTAAATTATTCGAAATTAATTCCACAGCTTTTGATCTTAAGAAAAAATATACAGAAACAACAACCAAAAATTAGGATACAAAAAAACAAAATTGGGATACAAGCTACATTAAATTTTTTGATCTGAATATCTTGAAAATGTTTATAACCTTTTTTATGGTTAATTTTTTATTAGGTAACCTTATTATTTATCAATGTCAAAATAAGAGATATATTATTTAAAAGCTTAATGTTACCATAAATTCGTAATTGTGGTAAGAAGTTTTATGTTTTTTTTTTTTCTTTCGGTAATATAAATTTAAGAAAAGTTTATACAAAAAGTTATCACATTTTGTAGGTTAAATTTTTGTGAACAATGAGTGGATAAAATGAGTACATAGTTAATAATTTCAATAATTTTAAAATTGTTGATATTAATTGATTGATTCTATAAGGGAAACTGCTAGGGTTCATTCACTTAGGCTAGAATTAGGCTTATTGTACCATTCGAACCCTTCATGTTACACATGGCACGGTAGTTCGGCCGAAACAGAGAATTGGTATCCAACCTAGAATCCCTGCTTCATGCTATTCGTTCATTTAGTAAAAATCGAAGCCTGTAGTAAAAAAAAAAAGTATATTTCGAATTCGTCTCTCTATCACTATCCTTTACATGTATTTACTTCGGAACGCCCTATCTGTAAGGTATAATCCCTCAGTAATGAGTGTTCCATTAAAAACGCGATCACCAGATTTACTCATCTCCAATGATGGCAAGCTTGCAACAAGAGGAAGGTGTTGAATAAGAAATGTGTTGACTAAGAATGAATTTATTATTAACTAGCTCATACCGAAAGCTAATAATTTTAAGTAAGTACTATTTTACTATATTTAAAGTACTTTTTTAGCCCTTTAATTAATTAAGGCTCTACTTTATCTGTTTGTCCGAATGTCAGAAAAATTAACAAGGCATTTGAACACTAAATGTTTCTAGTTGATCCTCCCAGATTTTGATCTCGAAATCCTTGGTATTCGTAGTTTATTTCCGCATTCGATTCTAGTGAAATTAACAATTACGCGCTTGAGATGAATCGACTGACATTAATTGAATTCTAAGACATCGACAGCCTTTAAAAATCAGGGACTTATTATTTATCAATGTCGGATTTTAATATATTTTAAATTAAGTATATGGATACGAACTTTTTGGATTAGAGATTTGAACAGTACTGAACAGTAATCAGTAAATGTATAATAATTTTTCAATGCATATTTAATATATATTTTATAAAATTTAATATAATACAAAATTTTGACTTACCTATTTCAATATCTGCCTTGTCCTTGTCCTTTCCAACTTCCAAAAAAACCAATAATTCTCAAAATCTCTTCTCTTTGGTGGCCGTGTCGTACCTACTCAAAAATTAATTAATTTTTGCTAAAGAAAAATTTATCCTTGATATTTGTGTGTTTTGTAAATATACACACACAAACATACACAAACACCATTAACAATAAATACAAATATACAATTTCTTGTGTAAAATAGAAAAATTAAGAGTTTTCCTGGTATTTCTTTTACAAACAAAAAAATTTTCTTTTTTAATTAATCAAGTTATAATTTTCCTTTGTATATAACCAAGATAAATATCCTTGACAATAAAAGGATATTAGTTTTTTTTTTATTTTTATGATTATATACATAAAAAAACAAAAATAATGGAAAAAAAAAATATTTTTAATTTTTATTATTATTCAAGTTAAAATGACGAATTGTTTCTGTAAAAATTTTCGAAATAGTAATTTGAAAATTATAATAAAATGTAAATAATTTTTATCATTAAAATTTATGCTCAATTAATTTTTATTTTTTTATTTAATTTTTAATTCGATATGACTGACAATGACGACAATTATAATATCGACGAGACGAACGAATCATTAAAAATTGTAATTAAAATTTATTTAATATTCAAATTAAATTCTAAAAAAAAAAAAAAAAATTGTGTAATTAATTTTTATTATAATTTTTTCGGTGGTATAGACACAAAATTTAATTATTTAAATTTTTACACTTTAATTAAATTTATTAATAATTTTTATTTAAAGTTTCTAGTTTGTTATTATTTAACACTCACAAGAATTGAAAAATTTATTTAAATTTTTTAGTTTTCCTTTAATATTTGTTCATTTAATATTTAATTATTATCCTTTTTAAATATAATTAATTATTCATTCAAATTTATTTAACTTTGTCGTTAAATTAATTTTCAAATTGGAAATTTTCGATAATTTACGATAATTTCCTTTAAAATTTATAAAAATTCTCTATATAAAAATCAAAACAAAAAGTAAAATGTCCTGCGGAATATAATTTTCATATATAATAATAAAAAAAAACATATAAACAACGCCGGCAAAGTATCTCATTCAACTATCCCAGGCCAGACAAGATTTTTTTTTTAATATTATACCTAAGCAATAATTATTAATTTGGGGAAAATTCATACACGAAAAACACAAAGTACCAAGAAAAGTGGAAAATTTCATGGCGAATAATTTTCTCCAAAATACATATACGGTATATAAAAAAAAAAGGTAATTCGCTGTGAAAATGAAAATTGTTGATAATAATTTGCTTTGATTTTTTCTCGCAGGCTCTACAAGTATAAATTTTAAGGATTCATTGAAGATTTATTTTTTGTAAATCTTTCTTGGAACTTGGAACGAGTATTTTATAAATATAAATAATATTTAAATATTTTGGTAAGAAAAGCTGTGTCTTTTATGTGGCGGCATGTAATGACAGACCGGCTCTTAAAATTCTCCAAAATAAAAAAAAACTTTCTCCTGGTCATATGAAAATAAATATGAAAATTTTTATATTTGCCGCAAAAAAGGATACGGAAAATGTTTATCATATATTTATGTAAAATGTGTTATTTTTGTCGGCAATTCGTATTATAGAAAAAGAAATTAGTATTGCCAGTACAAATGAATTAAAATTTATCTTCAATTCAATTTAAAGAAAATTCAAATAAAATTTTTGAAAATTTTTAATTCAGAAAACACTAAAAAACATCCTGTATTTCAGTTCACATAAAGTTTTTAAGTGTAATAACGATAACGCTTTTGTATATCCAAGGTGCATAAAATAGTAGTAACAATAGTGGAGCAGAACTAATTAATAAAACATCAATTTAATAGCCACTAACACTACAGCTCAAGTAATTTTGAAATTAGGTAATATATATAAAAGTTTCTCATTCCGGAACCATCTAAAAATCAAGCGCAGCTGCAAACTATGTAAATGTTAAAAATCGTTAACAAAAACTGTAATGAACGATTGCGTAAATAACGTTGTTAAACGTGAAGCTGATATGGTGGATACGATAATTATTCTTATCTATCTAAATTATATTTCAATACTTTCAATTAAGTATATTGTTGCGACTGTGACTGTCCCTAATACTAAAGTACTTGCTAAACTTATATAATTAAAAATGACTTGACATATAAATACAATGATTAGCAATATTTGTTGTTCTCCTTTCAATATTTAAATTCAAATTTTCCATATCCTTAACTACATATTTATACATAATTAAATAACAATTTTCCGCATCATCAAAATATCAAATTAAAAATTTACAAACCCATAAAGTAAAACATTTTAAATCAATCGAAAATGTAAAACAAATTATTAAAAATAATAACATTTTTTATTGATTTTCTAATTTTAATTTTTTATTTTTATATATAAAAAAAATTATTATAGCATGTTTCTAATCAGTTGTCATGTTCTATTACATTAATACATAAATCATTTACAGAAAAACTTGTTGCTTACACGAATAGGACGTCGTTTTTTTTCTATATATAAATATACAACCTAATTATATTTAAGTCGCCATATTCAAATCACCATTTAAGACCACCAGTGATTCATATTAACTTATGAAATAAAAATGAAAAACTATAACAACTTTTTGACTAAATTACTATAATAAAATAATAATTATCCCTACCCCAAAAAATCATTTGAATGTCCTGATAAAAATCCGCATAAGTAAATAAAATATTTTTATAATTTCTAAATATAAAACATAAAAATTGAAATATATTTCATAAAATGAAATATGTAAAATGTTTTTATGATTAGGAATCTTAGAAAATCATAAAATTATGAACACGTAAAATGAATTTAAAGAAAATTTATTGAATGGTCCTGTCATCATCTTCATTTTGGAAATATTTTATATAGTGGACTGAGTGATCGTTGGATGGACATATCGTCCTTCAGTGTCTTACTAAATTGATAAATTATTATTGATTGATAAATTTGCCCTTTTACTCATTGAATCTACATTGGTGGCTGGTGGACATGAATACTTAAGTATGAAATTTAAAATTTTTTAAAATAATTATTTCAAGTTTAATTTTTACACTATATTTTGAAACATAGACCGATTTTCAGTCGGTGTAAGATCAGGAAGTCAATTTATGAAATAGTCTTTTAAATTCAATGAATTATTTGAATTATTTTTGAATTAAAAAATTATAATTAATTGAATTATTTGAATTACTTGTTAATTCAAATAAATTCTCATTTAATTCATATAATTATATATACGTAATGCATTATTTTAATTAATTAATTCAAAAATAATTAAATATACAAAAATTAATGCATTTTGTTGAATTATTAATTATTAAAAATAATGGATTATATTAACAAATCTGGTAATAGTAAAAATTACTTGATTACTTAGAAAAAGAACATATAAAACGGTCATTATTAGGTTCCGCTAAAATAAGAAAATAAAATTCTTAGTAAAATTTTAATCATCTTTCTATAATAATTCAATTTTGATCAAGGATCTAAAGAATTTCAAATTATAATTCAAAATACTCCTAAACTTTATCTTCATATTAAATGAATAAAGTTTGTTATTGGTTCCATTTTCGATGGTAAATCATTTGTGAGTCTGATTGCTTTTAATATATTCGCAGACCGAATTATATATCCAATCCGTAACGTTTTATGTATAAAAAAATTATTTATTCTAAACTTTGAATATAATTAAAAACAAAGAGTTTCTTGTTAGTTCACTAACTTCTATAACATTACCATACTAAATTACATAAATTTTTTTTATCTAGATAACATTTCATTATTCTGTGTTTTATTTGTTTCAAGTTATGTTCAATTTTTTTATGAAATTGAATTAAACAAATAATTTTCTTTGTTTTCACATTGAAATAGAAAACAATTTTCCAAGAATATATTAAATAATTTTACACTAAATATACATATACAAATATAAAAATATTATTATCCTGACCTCGGTTAATTTTCTGCCTTATTCTGATTTCCCCCAAAAAAGAAAAACGTGTACCTAATGTAAAAGTGTAGTGTAAATGTCAGAAAATACCATCACAATATTTCCAATATATATAAAGGAAAATTCATAATGCCAACAAAGCAAAATTTATTAGACATGCGCTATTCGATATATATTTAACCCCCCCTCATCCCTTGGTCAAAAAAACTAACCATATTAAAAATCACATTTTCTTTATATGATGATGTTTGGTGTTTGTTGAACGGAGAGTTTATATTACTGGAAATGGACGCTAAAAAATTTGTGAATTATATTGTTTTGCCGGCAAGGACAATTGAATGAGCAAATAAAATTTTGAATTATTGATTTAATGTTAATTAATTTAATTTATTATCAATACTTTTAAGAAAAAAATTTAAATTCGAAATATTTTTGTTTGTGTTTTACAAAATCACAAATATTATAGCACAAATTACAATTATACACTTTGAACTTTTCACAATCAAATTTATAATAATTTTATTAAATATTTTATTTTAATTAATATATAAATTAATATCAAATATTTTGTACAATTTTATATAAAAATAATTTAAAATAAAAAACATCCCGATAAAATAAAAATTTATCAGAAATGGCGGCGGCTGCTGATTTCTATTTTATATAAACATTTTTATTTCAAAATTACAAATACTACTTTAATTATAATATAAATATAAAAAATATTATTATTTTGCGAAAACAAAAATAAATACATTGATAGAAATTTTTATTTAACAACCACCCAAACCCCATCCGTATTATATTTATACGGAGATCTACAGGCTGTCTGCCAACTACCGGTATTCATATATACAAAGAAAAAACTAACCCCCATTTTTATTAAGGTTTTGATTACCCTTGGCTCAAAGTGATATCAAAAATCCGGAAAGGGTTAAATAATAAAAACGAAAATATTTTTTTATAGTAAAAGTCCATATTATTTTCAAAAATTTTGATAAATTCTTAGAAAAATGATAAGGACGATATGAATATTTTCAAGATCCTTGTAGTATCCTTGTTAAAAAAAGTCTCCAAAAAAATTCCTTGAAAAAGGGAAAATATGATTTTTAGAAAAAACAAAAATTTTCATAAGATTTTGATCCTTTTTCCGGAAAATTTCTTTGTAAAAGCAACAGACTAAATTTTGCTAAATAAAATTTGTCTATAGTTAAAAATTATTATTAGTAATGCTATTTGATGCGCATGTCCTTGAAAGAAAATTGAAATTTATATTTTTACATTTTTGTAGAGTTAAACCTATAGAGACAAAGAGAAAATTTCCTTGAATTAAGACATTTTACAAGGATATTCATTTCATTTGTGTGTAATGAAAGAAAGTTTTAGAGAAAATTCATTTTAAAAAGGATATAACCAATACAGAAGAAAAAAAAATTCATTGTAAAACAGAACTTCCAGATAATTGCACAAGTATTAGTTGTCTGGATTATTTTTCACCCTTATTTTAATTTATTATGAATTTTCATATTAAAGTACAAAAAAAAAGGAAAAAGAATTTTTTTTTTATTTTGAAATGATTTCGTTTTTTTGCATGTCGATATCCTGGCAAATTATTTTTTGTATCATATTTTATAATAATTTTAAATGGTAGCAGCCTGTAGAGCTCTAAACTAAGCTTATTTCTTTTGGTCCTTTCTTATTATTTTTTTATATATATAAAAATGGGTAGTATAACTGGAAAATAAAGGAATTGTGAAGGATATAAATATGTTTATGAAAGAAAATTATAAACAAGTGGTACGATATATTTGTCTGGGATGAATATTTTTGTTGGTTATTTTAAGAGGGTCTTTTTTTTTAAATAAAATGTTGATAACAAGAAGAAAAACAACATTTAAATATAATTAGGGTTGCCAGATTTATGATCCATTTAAGTTGGACTATTAAAATTAAATTGTCTATATATATTTTGTTTAGGACAACTTACCACGAAAATGTTTTTAATTTTGTTGTTTAATTGAAGTCCTTTTTTGTTGTGTTACAGAATTTTTATGTAATAATATTAAAAATTATTTCACTTACCTGAAAAATTAAATTAAAATATAATTGGTTAGTTTTATTTTTTGACATTATTAATTTACGTACAGTAGTACAAAGGATAAAATACTTTCACTAAAGGTTTATGGGTTAAATTGTAATATTTTAGAAAAATTAAATAATAAAAATATAATTTTTAGGTATAAATGTAATAAAATATTAAATAAAATTGAAATTTTTTAATACATGAACTAAAAAATATTAGTAATTTGAATGAGAACATAAAATTTATTGACATTTCTTATAAATTTCTTGAATAGATTGGACAGTAAAGTAATAAAGTTTACTATTATGGCCAATTAAGGAAGTTTAATATTTTAGGAAATGGTTTACATTTCTATTAAACTCGCGAACGCGGTGGTAATTGTTTCAGTGTACGATGTAAGTTGGACTCAATTGAATATTTGTTAGTTTGAGGGTTTGAGCTATTCTTTGTGTATTGCATAGTTGCCAAAATAAACTTAACCACCTCGTAGCAGATTGCCCAGCAGATATCTGTATAAAACAGACATAAAGGTATTACATTACGGCGATGGCTTAGAGATGTTAAATGTTTAACTTTCTATGATTTTCAGTTTTAAAGTTAATTCATACTTTGAGTAGATTTTCAGTTTACTCAATTTCAAAACAGAATACAGAACTAACGAAATCGGATATTACACATTTGTTTAAACAAACTGAATCACGACGTATGCGAATTTACCTCATGATGCATATTGCATCCAAATTTGACTATAAGTAAATTAATATATTCACAAATTATATCATTATTTTTAACCTTTATTTTATCAGAAATATGCTGCAGTAACATTTTACTTGTAGCTTACTGAAATAGCCTGTATTAAACTAATATTTTCGGATTTAATATTATTCTCTGAATTGATACTTCCTATTATCAGCAAAATTTATTTACAAATCTGCATATTTATTGTATTTTCTGAGTATCTTAGCGAATATTATAGATCCAGTTTTTCATTTTACTCTAATTACTGGTCAATTGATTCACTGGAACCGATATGAAACAGAACAGAAGTATTCATAAAATATTTCGGTTCAAATCTTTTAAATTATAAATTTAAAATGGCTATTTTACACGGTATCTTGGGGATAAAATACTTCGGTAAACAATAAGTGTTAAGGAATTTTGTAGCTGGACATCTTTTACATTTTAATATGTATATTGAAAAAAAACATTTTGAAATATTGTACCACACCGAAATAAAATTCGAAATAAATAATTAAAATTAAAATATATTTCGAAATAAAACAATTCTTAAATTAATAAATTCTTAAGAAATTTTCAGCAATTCCATAAAAATTTAAATTGCGTTTTATGAAACATTAATTAATTTATTATATAGATCAGTGGTTTCTAAAATATTGTTCGCGGGCGACATATACCATTTTAAACCGGCCCGAAATCAATATTATTTCTGAAAATTTTCAGAAAATGTTATTTAATATAAAATAAAAGTTTTCTTATAATTTGTACATTGAAAACAAGAATTATGTTCAAAAATGGACTTCTTCAGAGTAGCAACTACTAATATACTTCAAGATTACCACAAACTATGCTCTGGAACAGCAAATCTACCTAATGTGAATGTAAAATAAATAACATTTAATTTTTTTTTTTTCAAACATTTAATTTATTTGAAATATTTAGAGGTTACCTAGATGGAAAAAATTATTTATAATTTTTGACCCGCTGATCCTATGATATTTTTGGAAATGGCACCTAGCTATAAAAGATTGAACCACACTGACATATATAATCAAATATTCTCTATATAATCATCAAATATAAAACAATTGACATCAAATACAAAATTTTGCAAATCTTCAATTACAATTCTATGTACATATATGTATATATCAAAACTATACAATTTGACTAATGACTTCAGTAAATAATTCTATATTATTGCAATATATTATAGATTTAAGAAAACTTTTTCTTTTATCTTCTTCTTAAGCTTCTTATATGCGAACTTCTTTAAATATTTCTTAAAAGTGCATACAAAACAATCTTTCGTTATACACAATTCGGAAAATATATAAAATTCTTACATAAAATATAAGACACCATAATATAACATAAATTTTGAGACAAATAGTAAACAAGTGCAAAATAATTATCCTTAAGTGAAATATATTATCCAATATATCTAAAATTTACGTATTCGTTACCCTTCATTTATTCCATTCTTTAATATTTTATTTCGTACTCTCCTTATCTTCTCTGATAAAATAATAATAGAACTTAAATATTCCTTTTAACTTTCCTATATAGTCACCTTTATTATAATATTATATATATGTAAATTGTTTGGTACGAAAAAGGAGTCATAGACATCTGCACTTTACTATTCTGAATTCCCATAATCAAATATTCACATAGTTTACCAGTTATTTTTTTTTATATATATATTTTTGTGACAGTCTATATAAGTATAAAATTGTGTAATAAATCTACTTAAGTTTTAATGTGTGCAAATGTTCTTTTCCATAATATAATAATTGTTAAAAAGGACATTTTCGAACCGTATAGAAAATGTACATATTAAATTTATATTGAATATTAGTTGAATATTATTTTTAAAAAATATTTCTGTAAATAAGGTGTAACGTTAGTAACAAAACAACAAATTTTTAATTTAAGCTGGTGCCAGAATACGTCACTGTCGTCTGTAGTCTGTACTATAATAAGTTAGCGATAATAAGTTAAAAAAAAATCAATCGTCAATACACTGCGAAAAGCGCGCGAAAATATTGTGTTCGGATAATACGAAATACGTTAATCCTTATTTCACGACGTCAGTCGTCAGACGAAAGCGAGCAACGTTTTCAGGTAGTAGCTTCAGTATTTTCAATTAGAGCGATTTGTCCACACATTTTATTTCACATATATTTGCCAGTAAGTTAAAAAAAAACTGACTTAATCACAGATTTAGAAGAAAGCTTGGGCTACAATGTATCGATCTGTTCAGTATCGATTCTTTCAGTAAAGTTCAAATTTGACGTCTTCATATATTTTTTATAGAAAATCGATTAAGTGGCAACATAGGTGCGATTGAAAATGATTCGGAACGAATCGAATGGGAAGAGTTTGGAATGAGTGAATGAAAACGTATACGAATCGAAACTGAAGCAAATGTCAATAAAGAAATAAAATTTAAATTAACGCCAGAAAAAAAGACGAAGACGAAACTTCAAACTGAGTAATTTAATCGATTGGAATCTTAGTTTTCTTATGCTATCGATTGGGTACTGTAGGAATCGCTTCAACACTGAACAGATCGATTCATTGTAGCCCAATCTCAATTGTCACAAGAAATAATAAATTGTATTACTTCTAAACAGAATATAATGTAGGCGAAGTTTGGCTGTTAATCAAACGTTCGATAAACTTTTTATGTAATCTATTGATTGATATAATAATCGTAAAAGTTGGAGTTAGAATTACAATAATACGAATTACAATAATACGAACCCACCACGTAAAAGCGTGTAAAAGTGTAAATTTCGATAACATAACTTACGAGTATGTTACAAAACAAATGTTACGTTTACTAACAGCTGTCATTTTTGTGACAATTATGAAAATTAGTGTATTACTTTCGTAAGTGTTGATAATTTAACGAAAAATATAATTACATTTGCCGAAAATTGGTATTTATTTATATCATTTGTTACAATTTTTGAACTTTTGCAGAAATAATAAGGAAAATATTGAACATTTCTTCAACAAACTCAATTATTAGATAAATAAAAAAATAATACTTCCTCTTTAATGATTTCAAGTATTAGTCAAACCAAATGGTAATAGCACCAAAATGTCAGTTACACAAAAAAAAAGGATTCTTGAAAGTGTGTATATATATGGATAGATTGTTTGTTACTATCGTCGTCAGTGATTGTGGTCTCAGGGTATGAATTTATCGTACAATGAACTTTTCCTAGATATACTATTATAAAATTTATATCTATATAGTTTGTATGTAGTCTTTTGTTACGAACAATAATAAAATATTCTAGATTTTATGTATATATTTTATAGATTTTCATGCTATATTTGTTGCGAAACGATGAAGAAGACCATAATATTATTTTGTCCTCTGACTATTATGGAGAAATATCAACAGAAACAGAAATAATTGTAGTTATAATCAAACCGCATTTGGTATAAAGTTTTTTTTTTTAGATTACTTTTATTGGTTCGAAGTAAAGCAGATGATAAAATCAGAATTTTTACATAATTTTACTTTTAAGAGAAAAATTTACACAAATTAACACAATAATTTAAATATAGTTTAGATAAAAGAATTGTAATTTATTAATTATATAGTAAATTTATTGACGTATTGTCATAGGTTAATTTGGGAAAACTTTGTAAGGTACTTTTTGACATATGTCAAGTTTATCATTTTTAAATTTATTTAATTTAAAATAATGAGATTAATGAAGCATATGAAAATTTTGTAGCTTCAACTTCCAAAAGCCACCAAATCTACAATGTGAAACTCAGTTCGAACTTTCACAATTCGGGCACAGTATTTTCAAATAAAAATTGTTTTAAAGCAATAAAATTTTGACATTTCTGATTAAACTTATGATTATTATTATTATTGTCATTTTAAATTACATTTAACTGCGGAATGCATCAATTAAATTAAACTTTATGATTTTACGACTTAAGGTCATATTTCATAATGGCTTTTTAATCCACTCGAACGAGTCTTAAAGCGATCCAATTCATTCGAATAGATCATAAAACCAGTATAGTTATCATAAAACGTTATAAATGACATATGACTTTAAGACATTCCACCTTTTTTGTTAATGGAAATGGATGTCGTCAAATATTCAAAGTTATTTGTAAAGATTACTCTATATCAGCTTTGATTATTTGTCTAGCAGACAGTAATCTAGCAGACAGTTCACAATATACATTTCACAGCCATATTACAGGACGTATATGTCACAATTAGAAAGTCACCATACCAACTTATAATTTTCTTGAATTACATACTTAAATAAAATATCAGCAGACACGCAATAATAATTTTCATGACTAATATTTGTACACCAAAGTAACAAAAAAGGAAGAGATTAAAAGATTATTAAGTAAATATATATAAAGAATTGTCGCATTTTCACATCCTTTTAAACATCAAATAAACAAAAACCAATTAAAACTTTACTACACGTACTTATATTATTACAATTCTCTTCCCTAAAAATCCTTCTTAAATTCCTTTCTGCCCAAAACATACAGAGTCAATGTCGGATATTCGATTTCCTTATTTTTCTTATACATTTCCGTATCTTTGCAAAACTCGTAAAAAAAACTAAATAAAAAAAAATTTATGGGAAATAGAAAATATAAGAATATAAAAAAAAAAATTGTCTGCAAAATTAGTTCAAAGGACTCACAAAAACTTAAAAATCTTACTTTATTTTTCTTCATTTTATATCAAATTTTTCCATTTTCTTTATATAAAAATACTTAAATATTATATTCAATTTTTAAGGTTTATTCTAGACTTGTGCAAGAAAGTATAAAATTTTTATTTTTCCATTTTTTTTGGTCCTTAACAGAATATTCTAGATATAAAACTTTCTAGAAGTTTAGGAGTAAATGATGACTATATAATATAGTAAAATTGTAGTAGATATTAAAAAAAGAAAAGTTGAAAAATAGTTATAATTTGATTTATAGTGAACGAATATTTCAGTTGATTATGTTATAAAAGCAGCAGAACAAAAATTTTATTGTCCTTATGAATCCCATAAAACTATACATAATAAGAAAACAGCGCGAATTGTTCAAATTAATGTTTGGAATAGTAATAATTTTTGAGATATTATAAATCGTTATTAAATCCCATTCGAAAATTAGTTTTACAGTATTCAACAACTTTTATATTTTCATAGTTGTTCAAAATTCCTGTAACAATTTGTTGTATTTCTTCATTTATTATCAGAATATCAGAAGAAAATACCGCGGGCAAATCATCTATATCCTATAGGACAGCAAATCGACACTTATGGCTTTAAAATCATACTCTATTCGATCCAAACTTGACTACAAATCCTTATAACCCTAGCGAACTCGAACACCTTCATACTAAACTAATTTGGGTGCCAGGATATTCGAGTATTGAAGGAAATGAGGCAGCGGATTTGCTTGCAAGAAAATGATTAGCACAAACATTCAGCAACATTCCACGAGCCACAGCAGAATTGTAAATGAAAACATGGATAAATGAAAAAATGCAAGAACACTGGAACTCTACACAAGGTTATAGCGTTGCCAAACAATTCATAGTTATTTATTCAACACTTGAAGAACCGGTAGAACTGGCAAAACACATTATGTACGAATGTGAGGCACTGTCCTGAACCAGACATCCTCACAATGGATACTGCTTTTTAGTCGTCGAACTCACTCAAATCCTACTTAACTTCTTCTAAAGTAATCTAATCTAAAATAATCAGTTAATACTTCTTTTTGAAATGTTGATATACTACGAAAAATTTACTGGTGCGCTTACAGTTGCAATGCATCGAATGACTCATGGCCTTAAGGATTCAAGTAACAGGTGAAACTACAATAAACTTTATTAAATTATAGGCCATCTCCAGTTAGTTAGACCACGTTAGATTATGTGAAGTGAATAAATAACAAGGAAATAAGACAAATTATGTTTGGAAGAGGAAATGTTAAAAGTTTTTATTGCAGCGACAAAATTTAAAATGTAAATTGAAAGTACGATATAATTGGAGCCAATACCGAGATGAATGGGGACGGGTTGCATGAGAAAGAATGGCTGTGAAACCCAACAAAAAACAAGAACAATTTATAGGTCAGCATTTCGAAGTAATTAGTAATCTGATTTATAAAATATTTTCTTTGCACAGTTCCTAATGGCTTGCCAATAACAATAATCATACTGGCAATTTATTAGTACAAATGGAAACAAGCATTTTAACTTTTGCTTATTCTCTTTAGCCTTTAGGATTAGGTACTAAATATAATATCCTTTAAAATATTGTATTGACAAGTCCATAATTAAAATAACAATAAATTTTGTTGAAGAACAATCTGAAATTAATATTAATCCTCTTCCACGAAAATGTCTTACAATCCTTAATAAAACTTAAAACTATTAAATGTTATCCTTCAAGCAAAATTTAATGGAAAACAAAAATTTCAAGATATTTTCTACAAAATTTTGAAATCTTAAAAGTTTTTGTTTATATTTTTCGCTCAAATTGGAATTGTTCAAAAAAATTATCTGTAAAGGATGAAATCCATTTTTGTTTTTAAATTATTTTGCAGTTTCTTTTTCCTATATAGTTATAAATTTCATTATTCAGGGTCGCGTTTTGTCCCCAGTTAACTTACGAAACGATAGCATTATCTCAAAACTATTACTGGAACATAAATTATTAAACAATACGAATTGCTTTAAATTACATATTTAAATTTGTTAAATATTGGATAGTTTGGTAGATAATAAACTAAAATTAATTTTAAAAAGTTTAGATTTTTTGAAATGCAGATTTGGACGACCTTTTTGGATAATTTTAAAACAATCTAAGTTAAATTTTCCATTCATCTAATTTTGTTAAAAATAAAAACGAGATAAATAAATATTACAAAGTCTAGACTTTATATTTTTACAGCATATCCCAGATACTTACATATACAGAGAATCATAGAAGCTATAAAATATAATACTAACACGACAGTATTACAAAAAAACCATTAAAATTATAGAGATAGAAATGAAAAATAATATAAAAATTAAATTAAATTTGTAATGAGGAAAATTTTGAGCCTTTTTCCGCTTTCGTAATTACATTAATTCTTTTGAAATTGTAATATAAAAAAAATAATACGAAGGACGAATATGGTTTTTTGTTGACGTTCTTATTTTTATGGTTTTTGGTTTTACTTTTGCTGATCCTGTAAAAGGGTAGCAAAAAAAAAATGAAAAAATGAATTTTCTGTTCACTTTTGTAAATAAGTTTTTGGTGCCTTTTGGAAATTTGCATTAAATTTTATTATAAAATCGTAAAGGGAAAATTTTTCAAAAGGATTTTATAAAGAGTTTTCAAGTTTTATTATTTATTTATTTTTTTGTTAAAAGATAATAATTTCTAGTTAGAAAGTAAAATTATAATTGGTTTAAATATGAATTATTCGCTAAGTTTTACAAAATAAAAATTATAATAAATTTTAAAATATAATAAGAGATATCGTGAAATAGCAAATACTTGTATAATGTGAAGTTGCATTAGTCCATTATGTAGTCTTCCTCGCTCTGAACTGTATAGTGACTTATAAGAAAAATAATCTTGGAATTTAATGTGGTTCTCCCCGTATTTAAAATTACTTTCAATAGTGCTTCATTTTGCAGGGTACGTTTAATTCGAGTAAAAATATAGTCTAGTATATTTTACATAACATAAAATTGGATACAGTGCGAAACTCTACTGACATTATTTCCAGCACAATTAACTCCAGTAAAAAACTTACAATGACATTTAATTCTAGAATAGTTTTGACAAATATTTGTGAACAAATCTGATGGTTGATTTAATTTTCGGGTAAAAAAAATAAAACTTCCTGGGCTGGGACTGTCAATTAACGATTAAAACTTATATTAGTATATGCCAGCTCATCGCAATAAATCAATTATATTCTTTCAGGCAGTTCTTAAAGCTCTATATTGCTACATCAAAACTGGTATGGGACTATCGTCAAAACCTAAACCTAAAGAAAATGAAGAGACAAACCGCCTAGCAAATATTAGCTGAAGTACAAAACTCAAGAGCCGATCTGAAATAAACCCAGAGGACAGTCCGAACTCATCTTATGCAGCTAGATTGAATAGACTACCAGCATTTTCAATCTCAAAAAATTTCAAGCTTTCTTGCTTCTCCATTCTAACTCTAATCTTGGAAGCTCTTATTGTAGTAAAATAATGTTTTATGGAAAGCTCCTATTTTGTACGATATCATTTATTCTTTTCGCAATCTTTAATTGCAGTCCATATTCTTGAAGTTTATTGTAAAATGTATTGTTAGTGGATGTTTGTCATTATTAGAAGTTTAAGTTAAGTTCTCGCGGAATATAGTTTGAAGGCAACTGGGAATAGAATAACACCTAATTGCTAATTCTGATTGTCACTCTCCACCATTAGAAAATCTTTCACCGAAGTAAGAATTTCTGATTAAAACCAACTTTTTTCAATGCAAATTTCAAAGTTAGTGTTACCAGAATACTGATAAATTGTATATCTTTTATATTATACTGAAATAAAATGAAAATTTCTTACAAAAATGATTAAAATTTCAATCTCATAACATTCACATACATTCTAAAATATTTTTAAAACTCTGTACGAAAATATTAGCTATTTTATATATTTATATGCAGGTTACAATATAACTAACAAACTTGTATGATTATTTTAAAATATTTCACGGAAATCCCTACAAATCTATAATTATACCATCATACATAACGATATTATTATTATTATACTACCCTTATAACAACTATATATCATATAACCATCAATAAAACAAGTAAAATTGTCTTCCCAGCGTAAATTCTGATTAAAACTTTAATTTTAAAATTATATATCTAAAGAACATTAAAAAATTTCTATCATCATAAAAATTTCATAAATAAAACTTCCTTATTATAAATATGCCATCATATATAAAAAAAAATCAGATGAAAATCTTGAGAAAAGAATCTTTTATATAGAGTCCATTATATACGGGCTATATTTTCTGTTATATATGTTTGTTGTCAATCTAATAAATCAACAACAACAAAATTATATATAAAATGCAATTATCCAATAAACACACACGAAGCATACCCCAATCAATGTACTTTCATATTGTCTCTTTTTACAACCAGTACTGTACATATAAATTCTTAAGGATTTTTATATAAATGACATTTGTGATATTGATGAGCAAAAAAACAACAATAATAATATACAAAAATTTTCAATGTAGCCAAGAACAATTCATATATTAAATAAGAACCAAAACAACTATCATTATCTTTGGAATCACCATTTGCAAAATATATATTTCATCCATTCCCCAATGGAATTAAATATCATTTGTCGTCAATCGTCATCGATAGCAAAAACATATAAAGAAAAAAATAAAAACCTTCAGTAAAAATCAGTTTCCATAGGATCTTAACACCAAGAACACACACAATCATTCGGTACCATCAGTGGGTACCATCAGAGAAGAAATCATAAAGAAAGAACAAAAAAAAATATTAAAAAATTTGTTCAATATCAAATTTTCTATAGTATTGTCCTTGATATGATCCTTGTTACCAAAATGAATATATCCTATCCAAAAAGTATTATATATCAATGAGGGATGATTTGTACGATACAAAAACCTCATCACCTGATCTGTTTTTTTTTTTTTTTCACGACAATAATTTATTTTATATAGTTTTTTTTTTTTAAAGAACAACAATAACAAAAAATGGCAGTAAATTTGCTGTTTAATGCAATTTTTATTATTATTGTTTGGTATGCTTTTAGAAATCCATTTGTTTAAATTGTTTACTTGGGAGTACTATAAAGTACTTTAAACTGCAATAGAAATCGATTATCTCCTAATAATCGCACCACAAAATGGGATCATGAAAATTTGTATTCATAAGGATTCATAGTTGTAAAATTCATGCTACTAATTCCCTCCGCCGTTTTCTGGAAATTGAAGCTATTAGAAATTGAAAATAATAGGTTACCAACCACTAAGTTTAGGCTTTGCAGTTCTGAAAAGAATGCTACTACTTCCTTCCACTGCCACCTTGTAATTCAGCGACAATTTAAAAATAAGAAAGCTTGGCTAATAATTTTAAAACAATCGAGTGTTAATAGTTTTCAATAAAATCCGCTAGGGTTTTCGTTATCATATTTTAATATATTTTTTGATTTATAAATATGTAGCTAAATAAATCGAAAATTTAACTGACTTGAGCAATAGAATAGGGATACATTTTTCAGTACACAAAAAGGATTTCTCAAAACTCTTAAAAAATTAATTAATTTTAATTCTTACGAATGTTCTTACTATCAAGTGTTTATAATTAAATTATTTGTCAGTATTTATCCGCCAGATGGCTATTGTTAGTTAAATGGTTTTTAATGTAAAATTGATGCTGAATAGTTTGTTGCCAGTACTATTAATTTACTTTCAAAATAAGCCTTACATTTATTAACTATTTCATAGTACTCTCGAGTACTTTACAATGCCAAATGGATCACTGCTATATTTTATATATGGCACAGCCTAAAAAAGGCAACGAATAGGAAAATTATCACAATAAATTTTATTTTGTATAGTTTAGTTAAAAGAAAAAATAAATTTATTATTTTTCTCTGGCTTGTGTTAAAATATAAATCGAATCCAGGTGCAACGCGTGCTCTTAATTCTTTTTTTCTTTTTTTTTTGAAATTCAATTAAAATTTTTTACAGTTATTGCAAGGGTGATATGGTCTTTTTTTTTTTGTAATATTATTATTTTTTAGGGGCTTTTTGGGTCCATTTCAGAAAATTTATGGAAAAATTGTGTAATAAATCAGAAATAAAAAAATAAGCAAATTTCCGGTGTAAACTGGTTTATGATTATTAAGCAATTTTGTTAGATATCATAACCGAATAAAACAAAATAAAAAAATAGATTTAAATAAGGCATTAAATGTTGTCCTTTTACAAAAACGGGGAGGGTTTTTAGGACGGGAACAATTTATATTTTAGAATTTTTCGAATAACAACTAATTTTTCTAACCAAAATGGTTGCATTGAACGCATAGGGTGGCTCAAAGTAATGGTCAGTTCTAGAGAACAGATGTTTCTATAATAATGGAACTATAAACCGGAACAATAATTATGTCATGGGTAAATTTGAATAATGTAGAAATGGTCACGTGCCTATTGAAGTTATTGTCTACCCTTCTTGTATTAAGTCATAATGAATTGCATTTGCTGAAGGTTATATTAAAAATTGTAGTACAAGGAAATATTCAAATATTTTTAATATTTCGTATTGAACATTTGAATTTTTCCATATTTCTGTTATGCTTTTCTTAGAAGATAAAGTTGTGTTATAAAAATTTGCAAGGATTCGCGGGTAATCAAAATGACAGCTTCTTATTCGAGTGGAACCTTGACATTGTGGATTGTGTTTCATTAAGTAGAATATGACCTCTGATTTCGAAAAGGCTCAAAAATCCCTTACTCTGATGTATTGGTCTTTATCGAGCTACAGTTTCTTAATTGCAGAGGATGTGTTCCGGAATTTCTTCATCATCTTTATTACTAAACTTTCCAATTTTGTTTAAGTAATATCTGAGCGCACAGTGACCTGTGAACAGGCCAATCATTGTACGTAGTTTGGTTTTGTTCAGTGTGAGAAATCTAAGAATCGCTTTCCTTGACGTATGTCTGTCTGGTATTTTGTTCCAGGATGTGGATTTCTCATTATTTTCAACTTCCCTATACATTATGTGACTTCTGGAAATGTCGGAGAAGGGTTCGGGGTCCAATAAAGGGCCGGTCCAACCCCTGTTCTAAAAAGTGATTGTATATAGTTTCCAAAAAAATGTGATTTTAAAAAGTTCACTATCAATATTAGCAATATGTATCAGAAACTTACTACATAGAAGCCAAGTATTTTGTAATATCGTTTACCACATTTAACCTCATTCCACAATCTAAAAAATTTTTTTTACAATATTTGTAAAACTTTAAGTAATTTCTATATTTCGATATTCAGTAAAATTATCAAATCCTTTCTATCAAATAACATTTTAAAATCAAATTCAATTTAATCCTGAATGATACACGAAATTTTTGATCATCATTTATATTAGAAAAAATAAAAAATAGATTTCAAAATAAAAACAAAAAAACCTTAAGAGCATCAAACTAAAATATAAATGATTTGATGAAAATTTACAATTTCAGACAAAAACCTGAACGTTCATGACTTGCCATATAAAAGGAACAAAAAAAAAACTTTGTTGTCTGGCAGTCATTTGAAGCATTAACACAGTACAGCTATAGCAAAAAATAAAAAACACTGAATTGAAAAACAATAACAACTACATCCAGAGTGTCGAAAGAAAAATGAATTTCAAAATGAAAATCCTTAATCAGAAAACATTAATCCATGTCCTCACTCAAAAATAAAAACATCAGTGAAACAAAAAAAAAATTATACCCTTTCCAAAAATAAAAAATAAACCAAATGGACGTTATTTAAAAAGTACGTAAGAGAAGGACTTAATATACAAAAATAAAAATACAAAATAAAAAAATAAAAATAATCCTTGAATTACCCGCAGATCCTGGAAATCATGAAATCCTTCTGTCACGAACTATTTTATATAATTTTCAACGTATATATTTTTTCATCCCTTATAATATTTATGTATATACAAGTATTTGGAAATAATATATTGTCTGATGCAGCTGCTGAGAGAGGTACAACAAATATTATTATAGAGCCAACCCTTAATGTATATATTGGTCGAAGTGGTTGTTAATGTTGTTTTTTTTATTCATAAAAAATACACCGTACAACGTACAAATATACAATTGTTACCTATCTTTCCAGTTTATCAAATTCAGTTCAAATTTTTAGCTGGCTACAATAAAATAAATACAGGGTTATATTTTATATTGTATAATTAAAATTTATATATTCTTAGCTGTTGGTTTCTGTCTATTTATTTACATTGCAGGTGGTCATGAGTGGGAAACAAATTAATTTTATACAGTTTTCTTTCATATATACAAACAAATAATTGTGATTTAAAATATTTTGTTTTGTCCTTACCATTTTGTCCTTCTCAATAGTTTTTGGTAAGGATCATGTTGTCCTGCTGATAATAGTTTTCATTTGTAAATTGGTGTAATTATAATAAATATACAAAATATAATTTGAGGAAACAGTGAATGTAGGACGACCCATACTATATAATTGTTATAAAGAAACTAATTAACCAACTTAGAAAATTACAGAACTTAACAATTGGGTAATATGACGTAAAAGTAAGAATAAATATAATAATCAAAATAATAAATATAATCAAAATATGATACCTTATTGTATACAGATTATGAAACAGAAGCTATTAGATGAACATATTTATATTTCTGCTAGTTCTCACTAATCTATACAAATAATTGGTTCACTCAGAAGCTCTTATTTGAACGTTCTCGAAGATAAGAAATCTTCTGTTTTGAATTAGTTGTGGATTAGAAACTCAATAACTAAACATTAAACTTTATTAAATTATAGATGCAATCAAAAATGCATGAGCATTGCAACAACGTACAACGTACCAGACTTGCCAAAAAATTCGTACATATTCCTTGATATGAACAGATTTAAAATATACAAATTATAACTGGGTTACTTACTGGACACTGCAACCTGAAGAAATATAATGGGAGGAACTCTCAATAATGTCTTTAGAATGTGCGAATAGGAAGAGGAATCGGCTGAACACATCTTATGCGAAAGTGATGCACTTGTCGATATATTCTTCGTCATCTTACACACGGATTTAAGGACCTAATAGAAAATTGTAGTCGAACCCACTGAAAGTTTTCTGTACTTCTTTGAAAGTAAAAGTCTCCAGAGAAGGATCTAACTTTGTGTACATCCCCAAGGCCGCATGGATTTGGGACAATTTGGACCTACATAAACCTTAATCTAATCTAATTGAAAATTTTCGAAATATTATGCAAAGTCTTTGGTCCAATAAGAACCAGTAAAGATTCATGGAGAATTCGATGAAATACAGCAATAAATTATCTCATTAAAAATGCTGATGTAGTTAAATTTCATTAAATCGAAAAGGTCATGTACAGTGAATGCCGGAAAATACAGTAAATACTTAAAATATGTGAATAGAAATATAGACGGAAGAAAACTGCAAGACAGATCATGTAATTAGATAGTGTCTAACAAGATTTATGAACCATAAGCGTGTGGAATTCATTGGTAGTGACCAATGGAAAATTATTATACTGGAAGCCAAAGTATAATTTTGAAATTTCAAGATATTAGAGTAGAATGAAAATGCTCTTTATGACTATTTTTCATATATAATAATTCCCAAAAATTCTATCTTCAAAAATTAACGTAATCACTTAAATTAATGTACCCTGTTTTTTCTATATTTACATATTAAGACATAATACGTATACATAGAGCCATCATAAAATTATGAATAACAAACAATGCAATCTACAATATTCAATGCAATTTTAGAGGCGATCAAATAAAATGTTATTGGCAGGCAGTACTATAGCTATCAAATTTAAATGCTAAAAACCCGTCATCATTATTAATACTAAAGAGTAGAAATTTCAAAAATATACAAACAATTTTCATTTTAATTTTCTACTTTGTTAAGTTATACTTCAAATGTAAATATCAATTTTTGATAGAATCAATAAAGCTTACGGCTATAGCAAAAAAACATAAATGTTAATTAATTTCTGATTTTATCAAATAGCACACTACGTACTGATATTGCCTAAAAGCGATAATTTTTTTTTTTAAATTGATTAAAAATGTACGATTGGTTTTTAATTGAAAATTTATAATAAATATTGAAAAGCCTTGACCTTATCGACTCTAATACTCTGGCAATACGAACAAAAATATAGAAATTTTAAACTAATATATTTTTCTGTATCAATTTTATTTATATTTAGTTGGTTTTTATTTTACTTCCTTTTCATTTAGTACTCTTATTTTATGGTAGTACTTTTCATCGGCTTTTTTATCATTGGCGGCTTTATCATTCCATCTGAATCTGACACCGCACAGCTGCCCATTTATAAAAAGAAGATTAATAGGTTTTTGTCAGAAAATTTAAACTAAATTGGTTTTAATTTAATATCAGAATTCATATCTCAACATTCGAAACGCCAATGCGTTACAAGGTTACAACGCAACATTTATAGCAGGTTTATAGGCACTCTCAAAATTGTGTTATTTAATATTTCAGCAATTTCTTCAGCATTTTTTTATTATAATTTATCTAGCTTTTGAATTTTTGCGGTCAAATTTCTGCGTTGTGAATGTTTGCGTTCAATTTTTCAATTTTTCGAACACATTTGTGGCGTTTAGTTCATCAACTCTCATACATATTATATGGGTTGAACTTTTAGCGCTACGCGTTGTAGCGCGTCGCCGTTGCTTATGTTGAGAGTAACTGAAGTATTAAATATTATAACGCATTTTAATTACAATATAGAATGTTTCCAAACTCTTATATCATTAGAAAGAGAAGACCAAAATGGTCAAATTTGTGTTATTCGTATCATTTTTTTTCTATTTGGACAGACAGTTGCACTGTTGCAGTGTTAAAGAACCATTTGAATTCAAATCCAACTGAAAAATCTATTGTTCTATTTTGTAGGCGATCATTTACTATGGTAAATAATGATTTTGAACGGACGAACACTCGAAAAATATCCTTATTTATTTGATCTTCATTGACGATAAACTAATGCCAATTCCGGGTATACAAAACTCGCTTAAACTTTCCAAAAATTTATACAACTTTTTAGTTTCAAGGATTAATTTTTAACTTATTAAAATATAAAAATTATTATTAACTCTACATGATACTGAAATAACAATCAGGAGGAGGAATATTAAAAAAAAGGGAAAATATCCTTTTGACATTGTAGTTTTTTGAATAGAACAACATAAAAATGTGATTAAAAGTTTAGAACTTTTGAAAAAGAAATAATTAAAAAAAATATAATCTTCCCTGTATAATTTAGGGTTTATATTATATTTTTTTATTCCCTCTGTGTGCAGTTTTATAGTGGGAAAAAATGTCCTTTTTTAATGATATATAGACAAGAAAGAATTAACTATAAAAATTACATTATTAGTTTCTGTTTTTATCATAGTTATAAATAATTGTGTCCTTGTTTATTCAATCCGAAATAATTTAGGCGCGTGCTAAAATAAAAATCTGTATATCCTTTTTTCTATAGCCCTTTATAATAATAATCATTTTTATGAATTTTAAATACTTTTTTTTTTTGTCCTTCCGAATATATTGAATTAATGTAATTCGACAGATGCATTTAGTGAATTGATGCTCATAGGGTTGTTTTGTTGAATTGTATTCAAAAATTTAGGATATTTTCGAATATAATTCTTTTGTGTTGGGGATAATAAAATGTGTAGGGTGCTGTTCATATCAATCATCACATATGCTTCAAAAATTTCTAATAATAATTTTTTCGTAATTTTAGCTGGACCTTGAATATTTTATTAAAATAATAATATATTTAGATAACATCGAAAGGGGTTCTAAACAATACAAATATGACATAAAAACAAATTCTAATCTTCAGCAAATTTCAATTTATATGACAATTATTATAGTTATCAAATCATTGCTTATGTCAATGACGATATAGCTATTGTAGCAAGAAATGAATGAGATACGATTAAAGCATTTCTATAATGAAAACTAAACAAAGAAATTTGGAATGTCAGAAGATATCCTCAGAATATTACAGTTGAGAATTTTAATTTTGTAAGCGTGATGAATTTTAATAACATTGAACCTTGGCGTATGCAATACTGTACATAACATCATTTAAAAGCTGTAGTAACGAGACTTGAGTATTACAACCAAAATTTCAATCATGGGATAGCAGAATTAACGATTTTGAATGCATTATCACAATGTAGTAACTTTAGACTTATTTCCTTTAATAGGGGATGCTAGAGAGAACAATGCGACCTTACCGATCTGTTATGCATTTGCAGCCATGTTCATTACAACTTTATAGACTTAAAAAACCTTAATGTTTGAGGAGACCATATTTCCTACAAGATTTTTTCGTCTCGCAGTGGCAGATAATATTTTCTATCAAAGATGACAGATGTGTATTTTAGCTAGACTTATTTTGTTGCGTGGTAATTCTGTTCTGGCCATTTTGCTGAGTTTTAGTATATCTTTCACAGTTTTTTTTAGTTTTTTTTTAGACTGACAGTCCCGGTGGTCTATACCAGTAAATGATGTGCTCTTGTTCAATCCATTTGCACAAAATGAGCTTGTGTCCTCTTGGTTTAACACCGCAGAACGGCTATAGTTTTAACTTTAGACTGATGTGAATTGTGATTAACGAAAAATAGTACAATAAATTTTCGGCACGAAAAGACAATGCCGAATATGAGAAAAGATATAATTACAAAATATGAAGATATAATTCCATTTGTAAAGAACTATAATCAGAAGGGATGATAGAGAACAGAACCACAATGGTTTGAGTAATGTAGGGTAGGCAATGGCAGTCGAATTTTACATATACGATGCTGATGATCAGTATGTGAAAACAGAGATATGAATAGAGAAGGTTGTTAGGAAGGCCAACGTGCACCCTGAGCTGTATAATATGATGATGAATTATTTTATAGTTAATGCACATTATTTTAGGCACTATTTAAGGCATTTTGAGTATCATTAGTCACACTTATTTTGATATTTCTATGTTACCTTTTATTATTTTGACATTTCCGCTGAATTAAATAGATAATGAAGAAATGTCTTTATTAGAAATAATCCTGATTTTTTAAAAATGAAGTATTACTTAAATACATATCAGCAAGTCACTATTTATAATTATAATTGTAATATGCTAAATCTCTACCAATATAAAAGTCATATTTGCAACTATTTTTTCTTAAGAGACTGAATACATTTTTGAACTCCCTGGATATGTGTTAAACAAGTGTAAGGTTTGTATATCTTTTATGTTCAGCAAAAACAAGTTGAATTTTTGATAAATATACCATGATAATGACACTTTATAATAGTACATAGAAGAAGTATATTACAATATTGAATGTTATACCTCTGAATACTAAATAAAGTTTGAAATTTATTATTTATAGTTAAATAAACTCTTAGTTCCAAACTTCATTAAATCTACAAATTCTCTAAGAATACAGAAATCCACACCTAAACAATAAAGACAAGAAGTTTTTACAACAACAAAAAATTATAAAGTGAATTTACAATTATTCTTGTCACCAGGCAAATAAATAACAAAATTTCCTTATATAATGAATAATTGTCTTCCCACCAATAAACCATTTTCTCTGTCAATCCCACACTGCCCATTACTCCCAAAATATCTCCATATAATAAGTAACTCGATGTCTGTTAAAGTAAAACCATTATTCCAAATATTTCCGTGCTTTAATATTCAAAAACATTGAAGATTAGTAAAAAAAGATTAATTAAAAAAAGAAACACCAAAAAAAAAAAGGATACGCGCGGCCATCATGTACAAAACAAAATCGATCGAAATGTTATCAAAGCGGAAGAATAGTCGTCTAGAGAGTAATAGGAAGAGTATGGTTAGTTTTTTATTCGCGCTTGATGTCTTGTTTTTTTTTTTTGTTCCGTCTGGTGTTTCTAGTTACTTCCTTTTTTATCTGTTTTTTTCATTTTTTTTTTTTTACCATAAAACTAAAATACTTAAATGAACAGTTATTGCTCGTCCGGGTTGTGTGTACCTTATACGTTTTGTATAGTAATATCATATAATAAAAAAAAAAAAACATTTCTTTTTTTCTGTTTTGTGTCTGACTGTAACGTCACGGCGCGGTTTACTCTTTTATGAAAAAAATAGCTTTTTTTTTGTCTTTGTAGCATATGTACAAACGTACCACTTTTATATATATAAAAGAGCATTGTTTTTTTGTTTTTTTAAGGAAAAAGGATATTCGGTACATAATTTTGTATATATATTCTGTATATGAATGTAAATATAGACATTTTATATACATAAAAATACCATAAAGGAAAGAATTTCGTCTAGACAACTCCCTCATAACAATCCCCCCTGTCATTGAAAATTTATATATGTATATATAAATTTTGTTAAATACATATACATATATAAAAAATATTTTGCAATTCTGGGGATTATTTTAGTGTATGTCTGCAGCCAATGTACGTACAAGGAAAATATTTTTGGTAATGTTTGATTGTTGCAAATTTATTTTTGGGGTTTTATCAAACAACAACAACAAGAAAAAGTCAATATGGTTTTTGATCCCCCCTCAACCCCAACAACATTTTCATATTTTATCCCAGTTAAAAAAAAGAATAAAAAAATTATTAGATCCCTGGAATTGCAAAATGTCCGTATTTTGTATGTTTCACCTATAATCAGGATTATTACTATTTTTGTTTGAATAAATTAATTTTATATATATAAATATTCTTATATGTATATATGAAAAACGGTTTATTATATACTGATGATTTTGAATTTATATTTGTTATTAATGTGTACAGGAAATATATTTGTGTATGGTCACTGTGGCAACACACCATCAGTAATAATATAATAGAAACAAAATGGTGATGCTGCAATTTTTATATTTAGGGTATAATTTCTGATGTATAGCAAAAGCTATATATAGAATTTTGTAATAAAATTTTAATTTAGTTTCCAATTTTATGTAAAAGTAAAATTTAAAGTAATTATAATAAAAATTATAAAAAGAAAATTCTTGAATAAATTAATATTTTAGATCCTTGATGGTTCAAACAAGGAAAGAAGTTTTAATGGAGACGGATAAGAAACGAATTTTAGAATTTCCGATTTGGTAAAGTCGACGTACAAATATCAGTCGATGACAGTTCAAACAACTTAACAATTTTTTTTTTAATTTTTCAGATCACATTTATGTCAATTTCAGTTAGAAAATGTTTTTTTCCAAATTTGTCAATTTATAAAAATCATTTCCTTTCATATCCATTGTCCGTCGAAAGTTCAAATCAATTAAACTTGAACGTCGAAAGTTTAAATAATATATTCCTACATTCAATTCAATGTCAAAAGTTCAAATCAATTAAACGTCGAAAGTTCCAATCAATTAAACGTCGAAATTCAAATCAAATCTTGAAATCTTGTTTGTAAAACTTTTGGTTGACATTTCTAACCGTATCCTTTGCGCCCATTCCGCATATAAAAATGCACAAATTAATATGATTTTAAAAAAAAAAAATCTTTATATACATTTTAGTATAGAGCTTATCGATCCATCGTCCCTTTCTCATAAACGACATCACTTTGAAATGGCTTGATTTCTCTTAGTGAGATAACTGAGATTGTAACACTCTATATTTCGTATTCTAAATTTCTACACAGAAAGACAACAACCACAAAATGGTCGAATAATTCCGTTTCATTCTCACAACTTCTATGTAGACCAAGTTTGTTAATTACAATTTACAACAAATCTTGTAGCCTGTTTTCTGTAGGCAATTCTGCCCTCTGTGGCAATTCCAGTATGAATTCTGGCAATTTTCCTTTCCATATTTAGGATAATCTTTTTAACTAGGATAAGGAATAACTCAGAACAGTTTAGTGTTCCTACAGAATTTTGATTGCAGACATAGAAAACTTGTTGTCAGCTTTTATATCAGTTCTTTTGCAATTAGGATATCCTACTGTGTTGGTGAATAACGAGTTGTTTATGCAAATAAAATTTAGTACAAACAATTTGACTAATTGTATAAATCTTGTAAAGGTTTTTCTAGTTCATAATTATCACCATGAGTTTCCTCGTTCAGAAGTACAAGTGAATTAGAATTATTTATCTTCTAAAAATGTTGGAAAATTTGAAGGATGTTTCACAATTAGTTAAATTATAATTTTGTTAATTATTTTAAAAGTTATTGGTTCGAAAGGATTATAAAGAAACAAAATTTCTTATATGTTAATGGTTTTTTCATTGGTCTATCCTCTAAACTTTTCCAAATATTTGTTCGGAGGCAGTTAATGTACTCCAAAATAATGGAAGACAAAAACAGAAACTTGGACATTTTGGAATCACTATCGTTATCTAGAGCATCGAGTGATTTTTACGAAAAATTACAATTCTACCTTCAAAATTGATTATATAGAGCCATTAATAACAAGATTATAAATAGTCGAATCAAATACAGCTTAATATAATACAAATTCCTGTCACTACAAGCGCTGTATCACAAAATTAATTAAACTTTAATGAAACTTTTGCACAAGCTCTTTCATTATCTAAAATGTTTGAGTCAATCCGAAATATTTGTAAATTCTCGAAAACCAAATTATATTTTTATTTATTACTTCTAAACTTCTAATACTTCTTATCTTTATTCTCTCACATAATTTCTAAAAATCTATAAATCTTAGTTTGATATCCGAAATAATCCTGATCCCCTACTACTTCACTGTGGATCCCTTTATATTTTATATCCAAAAATAAAATGAAAGGGAGTTTAAAGAAGGTACCAGAAACACAACAGCTTCACCATATTTTCATCTTGTTTTTCCTTTTTTTTGCTCAATTTTCATTCATATATTTTATAATACATATAACGTTCAAAAACATTTTCCGGGTATAACCGGGCTAGGATTTTGATAAATTTACGTGTTTATTCCATCCATTTATTATTTTTTTGTATTTGTTGCTTTTTTTGGGATCTGTGTAACATTATTATTATTATTATTATGGTTTTTGTTGTATTAAAATTGTAAATGGATTCTTTTATCGTACGCTTTAACAATTCTGCATATAAAACGGATGAGAAAGGGGGATTTGATGGATAAATATTTTTGTGTATGTATAATATCCAAAGTACAATGACCTTTTTTGCAGAATATTTCTTCTTTCCTTTTCTCATATTTACAAATCGATTAAAATTATATTACCAAAAAAAAAAAATGAAAATGATAAAAAAAAGGAAAATGCTTTTTAAGGATGTCTCCCCATTATTTGTCCATCAAATTTTTTATTATTATTATTTTCGTTGTTTACGGATATGACATTTTTAATGGGGACATTTAATCTATTTAAAGATTACTGGCAAATATGAAAAATATTTGAAATTTTTTTTTTATTAGAATTTTTTTTTTTATAGAAAATTATTAGAATTTTCTTCATTTTTACGATATTTTCTTTGAAATGAAAATATAATTTATTTATTAAATAAAAAATTAATTGTTATTATACCACATGTATTTAAATGCAATAAAATAAATGGTCATTTAATATCCTGTTCGTATAAAACTTGTAAAAAAGGACAATTAAATTATATACAATAAAAGAATGTAAATTAAAAAGGAATTAACGTAAAAAACTAATAAAAAATAATTTAATGGAGGAAAAAAATAAATAGTTTTAGATAATTTTTGTATATAATAAAAATTAAGTAAAACTTAACAACGTTTGGACTATTAAAATGTTAATTTGTACTACAAAAATGTAAATCCTAACAAAAATTTAATAATATGATGTCATATTTTAGTATTATTTTATTTAAGGATCGAAATAATATAAAATATTACTTAACATTGATAACAGTGAAACTATAGTAACTTAAAGATAATATTTGCAGAAATTGGATACCATCTATATCTTGCTGGAATTAATTCTAATTAACAAAAGATTTCGGTACTACGGGAGAACGTTGTTTTGAAATTTCTAGTCCTTCTGATCATGAAAATAATCAACAGCAGAGTAGACACAGACGAACATAGTGAAACCATAACTGATTTTGTAATACAGGATGTTAACGTTCACTAATTTATTTTTGTATAATTGTTGGGAATTGGGTATAGAAGACAATGCGAGATAAATGTCCACCTCTATTAGACTCACTCACAATTGCGGGATCTTTTTTTAACATTTTTACACATTTCAATCGGTATGGGGTTAATTTCATTACGAATATTTTGTTTAAATTGTTCAATTGTTTCTGATGGAGTGTTGGCATAAACCTTCCTCTTAAAGCTGTTAAATGGGCGGATTTGTTAAATGGGCGATCGTGGAGGCCAACAACAGCACCATTTCCGGAGATAATTTGTTATTGAAACAGATCTATCAGTAATTTCATTGTAACATTGGCTGTATGTGAAGTTGCACCGTATTGTTTAAACTATATGTTAACCAAGCGCAAAGAAACAAAGTCTAACAATTACTGTGATGTCATGTTCATCAATGATTTCTCTAGATTCTAGAAGATCACATAGCGCATCGTACTGTCTCTTCTACTGGATGCAAAGGCTTGTGTTTATCTGCTACAAAGTCTTTTTGTTCAAAATCAATGATAAAAAGTGGACTTTGTTATGGCATATTATTTCTACCGAAAATTTTGCCACAATAATTGAAATATGAAGTGTCAAAATTCATGTAAACCAAAATGGCGATCGAACAAAGTAGTAAACCTTCCCTGCGAATACCTTGGCGTACAAATATTGACTAAATACATATGTAAAATATGAATTAAGTATTGTCAAAGTTTTTTGAATTGAAAATGATTCTCAAAGATTTCAGTATTTTTTGGTTATCAAATCAAACATTTTTGAATTTATCATAAAGCTGGAATCATGTGCTACCATCAACGTCGTGGTGGCAGCTGTGTAAAATACAATATAATTTAAAATTCAAGTTCACCGTCAACGCATATTAACGGAGACGGTTTGCACTATAAATCCAAAAGTGATTCGTTATTTGTTAAACTGAACTCATACTTAAGAAGAAAATCGATAGTTTATTTTTCTAAGAACAACGTTTAAATATAAATTATAATTAATTTTTTATAATTAATAAATAATCGTCAATTTAATATTATGGATGTAATTATTTTCTTAATTTTACTGTATATTTAGTTAAGAAATTTTAATAATGTGTAATATAAATCTTTAAATATATATAAGAAAAATAAAACTTTTATTCCCACTGGGAATATACTTAAGAAAAACTAATCCAATTTTGTAGAAAAAGTTATGTAATTTTATGACCTTTTATTCTAAATTATATAAATAAACATGTTTATATGCCAAAAGTTACAATTTTTATTATTTTGGGATTTTAAGTATATTTTTTATACTATGGATAGTTAAGGTTAATAATAAGTATATTTACGAAATATATGCTTATAAAATGAATTTAATTGAAAATCTTAAATTGTTTGCCATAAAAAATTCATTTATTGTCGTATTAGTAATTTCTAATATGAAATCGTTTTATTTATTTTGAAAGTGTCCTTTTTACTTTCAGATTAAAATTATATTTATTAATATCCTTAAAATCGTATTTTAACTGTAGATATTAAAACTGCTTTGAAATGAAACTAATAATCAACATTTTCGTATGCAAAGATTAATTATCAATAACCGAAACAAATATGAGATTAGATTGACGAGTCCCAAGCGTGGTAGTGTTTATTTCATCAAAATCGGATAGAAAAAGTTTTATTTATTCACAATAAAAATAGGGCGCCTATACGAGTACCAAGGATTCGTGGAGAACCAACTAGAGACTTTAAGGCTTTAATCTTTCGAATGGCATTGATTAGAAGATTCTAGTTCTTATCGGGAGAATAAGTGAAAGTACAAAATTTCTATAAAGAAAATGTACAATTTGAGTACTGGTAGTATACAAAAAAGTGCGTAGAAATAGAACAATTGCAACTATAAATTTCCATTTCAGATTTTTAATATCCGGAAAATTGAATATACAAAACCCAACCAAAAATATTTTATAATTAATATCATTAGAAATTAAAAAATTCCTTACTATGTAATCAAAAATGTTGTCAATCATTCATTATATTCATTAAATATAAAATTACAATTAGAAATCCTGTTTTTTCTATCTTTTTTTTTTAATAATCTGTTCGGGTTGAAAAATAACAAAAATATCAAAAAATGGTTTTAGTCCCTGAAGACACCGTAAAAATACAAATAAAATTTTTTTTTTATTACATATTTGAACACTCATTACCAATGAAACTCCATGTAAAAGTTTCCAGACATAAAAAAGGACTATGTGAAAATAATAACATAATTATAGAGAAATGTTTAGGCAGGCATTCATTACATTAGTATTTCAAATTTATTATAAAATTTTGCATATTTTTAGGAGAAAAATTGTAAAACGCTATATTTAAAAGGTGATCACTTTTATTTTATGGACCTCGATCTGCTGCCTTTCACAATATTATTGATGAGTAAATCCTTTTGTACTTCAATTATATTTCTGTAGCCTGAAATTAGTATAAAATTTAAATCTAAATTGTTTGATTTAGCTTGGTTGGTTGGTTAAAGTGACGAGTTCCATACAACATGACGGTGACCACAATTAACTCATGTGACCACTTGTCGTGGCTAAGACTGAAAGTAGAAAGTAGATATATTTTAGAACCACCTCATAGCATTCAGGAACCGTACCATACCTCAAGGTTTCTTAACAGCTATATCGCTAAGGTTGTTGACTCTTGCTTGGAACACTTGGTTAAATGGACTGCCTAATTTGTCTGCGTGTTCCACGTGAACACAGTTGTTGATCTAACTGTCCTGGACACGGCTTCTTAATCGTACAGCAGATTTTTATATCTTTCGATCTAGCGTTCGCCAAGTACAGAAAGTATTAACGTTGTGAATCTTTACAAAATTTCATTTAATTGAATCTTACTGGCAAATTAATATTTGCCTTAATTTACAATTTTGTCATTAAACATAAAATCTAAAATAAAATTAATAATCAAATTAATAAAAGGAATCTAAAAAACCCCACAAAAGAAAATTATTTCTATTTAAAACCAAATAAAACCCAATCGCATTATAAAAACAATAATACTACAGCAACTGTAAAAATCATATCAAATCTGGCAATACCACAATTCTATTTCCGACATGCTATTTTCCATATATTTTTTGCCCTCTACCTACTTTTTATATATATATAAAATATAAATATTAAAACACTAATTTAACAACCCCTGTTTAATAATTGCAAGAACGCCAACAACAAACTTAAAAATAATATAATATATTAAAAAAAAAAAAATGTATAGAAAATTTATTGAATCCTGCAGACAAAACACAAAATAATAGAAATAAAAAAAATATCCAACAAAAACCAAACATTTTCATTTTCACCCTTAAGGTTTTTATTTTATGGTAAAAATACGCATGTGCCAATTTTCTGCAAAATTTATTCACCCTCTCTCTTAACAACAACAAAATTATATACAATCATACACCAACAATATAAAACCACCCTACAGAATTAACAAAACATAAAACCACCCTACAAAATTTAATTTATTTTCTGTTTTATAACAAACAACACAAAATTCAATATGATCTCCGCCATTGCAAAATAACAAAATCCCCTAAAATACACAATACACCCTAACAAAATACACAATTATAATTATATATATATATAAAATGTGTACAGTTGTGTCGTGTGCCACCAACCCTCATTGTATTTTTGTGAAAGTACAGTCAGATTCATAGCTCAAAATTGATAGATAATATATAAAAAAAATATCTCTGAGTAAACAAAATATTTCAGTTCAGAGATTGGAATACGTAATTTCAAAAACCCCCCGAAATCTTTACTAATATTCCTTTTTTATAAATTCCATTTCATCCCTTAACCAAAACCTATACACTAACCGAGACTGGCTTGTGCTCCCTAGACTTGAATGAAATTTTTAGTATCACTTAAATAATACAAACACGATTTTTTGAGGGACGAGTTACGACGGATGTGCATTACATGAAAATTTCATGAAAATTTAAGCAAAATGGGAGGATTGAAAATTGCAACGTGGCGTTTGCCACCACCCACTTGTAGAATGATTAAAAATATTATATCGAAATTTTTGTATGTGTATGTTTTTCTTATAACTAGAAGAGTGAGCTAGAGGGGATGTTTTTCTATATATAAAGGGAAAAACGATTGGAAAAATATAATTTTTCTGTGTTTGTATACGTTCTGGTTTGATTGTTACCACCCTCACTCATTTTCTCTTTATTACTTTGTCTAGGACGAACTAAATATATTTTAAAGCAGCGAATATTATTTTTTTTTTCGGCGAATTATAAATTATTGTTTTCCTGGATATAAAAAAAATGATATCCTTTAAAATTATTTGAACTTGTATTTTTGTAATGTTTCTAAATATGGTTTTTATGCTGTGTGTGTATGTGTGTAGTAACTATAGTTTTTTTTTTAGAGGAAATTGTTTATTGGTCTTTCACAAAGGATATTTTCCAAATTTGGACTCTGACGACCCCGAAAATTTTATATTATATTTTTATATATATATTTAACATTGATTTTATTATATAGATGGTTTTTGTAAGTTCCGAGAAGGGATGAAAAAAAAACACATCCTGCAGAAAATGTGGTTTTTCTATCAATTCCATAATAAAAAATATCACTCTACAATAATAAAATGTAATATCCACGAAATTCAATAAATAAAGGATATCTTTTTGAAATTTTGTATAATTAAAAAAGGACATTTCTGCAAATTTACTGTTTATGCAGGAGATATGGAAATATAAAATAGTCGTAAAAACACAAGAATAGGAAATTAAGTTTTTGAAAAGATCCTTAGCGTTCTTTTCAGTACTAAACTAACACATAACTTTCAATTATTACAATTGCATATTTAATAGTTAATATAACTGATTTTGAAATTTCTGTGTCCTAAAAGTAACATTTAACATATTTTGTCCTTAATACAACATTAAAAACAGACATAAGTTAAAAAGCTGTTAAAGTTAAAGTAAAGTCCTTTTTTATATACGAATTTCATTATTGTGACTAAGCTGGGGAAATTTATATGAGTAACTCACTCGGCTATTCACGTTAACAACTGCTTAACAAAACCTTATGACTCAATAACAAATTGAAGTGTTGTGGAAATTGTATTAATGTAAGAAACTATATATTTGAACTAGTTTTTAAATTTTATGATAATTAATTTTTCTGGGGTAATACTTTATAATTTATAAAAATATCAGGTTATTGGAAATTATAATGTTAAAAGTTGTAACTTGTCACATTAAATTCGAGTTAACAATAATTTGACTGAATCAACTATGAATTTGAACTATTTATTTCCTTGATGAAACTAAGGGTAAATTATTGGGAATTATTGCTGTCTGTCCAATCTATTTATTATACAGGTAAACGTTTTGTCCAAACCCTTTAAAAATGTTTAAATGGTCTCCGTACTGCCAAAAACTGGTAAAAGTATATACCTACTATTTACACTTTTCAAGAATTTCTATTCGACAGATTAATTCGTAAATTTCATATCTTAGATATTCCCGGCAGGTATTATATAATTTACAAAATCATGGTAGAGTTTATCGAACATACCGAAAATGATAATTAAAAATTATATAAATTTAGTGGTAACTGCTGACCATATTACACTCAGTCTTCTACCATTTTTATATAATTTATTAATTGACTAAGTCTTTAAAAGATTCAAAAAATCTTGTAAATTCTATTATTAAATATGGGAAGTGTGACATTTTTTGCTTAAATTAAGATTGAACTAAATTTTAATTTTACAAATTTTTTATTTTGTTATATTAATAATTAATTACTTGTTTTTATGATCCAAAAATTAAAAGTAATTACAAAATAAAATCATATTCAAAATATTTAATACCATAAAAATCTTAACACATTTTGTCTCCTTATATTTTTATTAAAATTTACAAAACATTTACTTTATATAATTAAAATTGTATACAGGGTGTCCCAAAAAGTAGTATGAAGCCGAATCAGGGAGGTAAAGGACCTAAACTACACCTTTAACAGTTGCTCATGTCGAACTATCGAAAATAGGCAGCAAAAAATAGAAAAATGTTCATAGTTCCTTAGCTATTGAAAATCGCTCAACAGATATAGGTAATTTTGATAGCCCTTGCTACCTTTTACTTTTTGGAACACCCTATATAAAAGAAGTCCTGTTTCGATTTAATTTTTTTTTTTGAATTTCCATATTTATATTTAGTAATTATGAAAATTTTAATATAATTTCTTCTAAAAAAAATTCATCTGTTATTTTTCCTTGTCGACTTCTATAGTGAGAGACAAATTTTCTTTATATATACAAAAAAATTAACAAATTTTCCCTTATATCAAAGTTAAAAGTAATAAAATTTATATCATTTTTAAAGCAAAAAAAAAAAAAAACAATAATTCTTTACTATATAGAATTCATTTTATTATGTCTCAAAAGGAATAAGGAAATTCAACGTCATATACTTTCAAATACATATATAAATATATATATGTAACACAAAATGTCTGACAAAAGAAAATTTGCAAAACGACGACAAAAATTGAAATTATATTAAGGACGAAAGCACAAAAAAAAAAAAAAATAGTCAGTCACAAAGGATAATAAATATTACGTGATGCACTTACATTGTTCTGAAATTGTTATGTGCCCGATATTTTGCGGAGGGTATAGAGTGTTTCTAACCGAAATAAAAAAAATAAGGATATAATGTAAAATGAAAATAAAAGGACTAAAGACAAAAAAAAAAATGTATTAAATTTATATTATTTAAAATAAAGAAAACCAAGGGTAAGGTTGATGATGATGGCAACAATGAATGACTGGTGCGCATTCAAGGAAATTACTATTATACTTACCAATACATATACTTATTTTGTATGTATTGGCAATATTGCAATTTCAAGGAACAAAATTGTATTAAGAAAAAAAAAAAAAATAGAGTGATGATGAACATAACCAATTTTTTTTTGGTTTAGACAAAATTAGAATTTTTCGACAATAACTTTTAAAAATATGGTTACAATTATAAAAGTTTACTCCCTTACTCTTCTGCAGAACGTGTGTGGTAAAAATTTAAAGATATTTCAAGAGGATGCAATATATTCCAATCGAATGTCCAAATTACAAGAGTAAACCTCAAATATTCTTGATGGCAATATTAATTTAGAAATTTTCGAAGTTTTCATATCATTTTCAAATAGAGAAGGTTAAAGGTACAGGATTCAAGGAGATGTAGTTTTATTTACAAAAGCATTCCCACCACCGTAGCCAATAGATAAACGAGGGGAAGTGAAACATGTTCAGTGTTTTATATTCTTTGCATGTGCAGCTTCTGATTTATTAAATGTCATTAAAAATTGACTTTATCTATAGGCGTAGTTTAACGAGATCAAAACTGATCATTTCCGAAACCCTTTCCAGGTTAGTAATTGAATAAGTGAAAAAAATTATACCTAATAATTATAGTTTAGTTTTTAGTTCTTATTTTAGCTATGTTAATTTCAAAATCGCAAAACGCATACTAGCGATTTTGGTCAGCGCACATAAAACAATAAACTTTGTAGATTTGGATTATTGATGTCTGAAACGGTTCGAAAAACAATTTGCAAAATATCAAGTCGACAATAAAACTGTTATAGATATGATACAAACCATATCATAACAAGGATAACATGCATATTTAGTGTAAAAGTTATATTTAAAAGGATAAAATTTCAAAAATTTATATAGAGTTAAACAAAGGAATTTTTTTACACTATATTAAGAATATAAATAAAATTTAACACCCTCTTAGAAAGTTCAATTTGCATAAAAGGTTATAGAGTATTACAACAAACATTTTGAGACTTTCAAGGAAATTGTGGCTTCGTCATATATATAGATATATTATTTTTTGACTCAATTACATATAACATTTAGTAATTTATATATAGATGAAAGGATATTAAGACTTTAAGGATATATTTTTGGACTGTTGTTATTTTACTTTTTAGATTTTAAAGTAATTAGTGCCACTATTTGAAAAATTTAAGTATATGTAAAATGTTATGACTACTTTCTTATAGAAAACATAAATAATTTTTTATATAGGGTTATAACTTCCACTGACTGATGTAAAACGTTTATAAGTTTATTATTTTTAATATTTTATTAGATTTTTTTTAACGTCTATGTGCGGAAAATAATATCTTTTAAATGGCACTTTCTTGTTGGTAAGTAAAATAATTAATGACGTAAAAGTTACATTTATAAAAACAGTCCAAGTAGGCCCACGCTGTAAGTTGGGATATGTTTAAAAAAAGAAATGACCACAATAATTTCTACAATTCTTTTACTGGTTTCTTCCTACAAAGATTTCTATTTTTTAATGGTTCAGGTATGAATAGCTTCGAGTGCCGTAGCCTTTGATGTATGTCATCTAGAAGTTTTATTCTTTTACCAGTCTCCTTAAGTAGCAGTTTTAAACACCGAAAAATTGTTGTAGTTCAATTAGGTTTGTTATACTATAGCTCCATGAAAAAAGTCTGTATTCTCATATTTAAAAAAAAAAACTGTTTTGTAATTGCTAGAATGTTACATTACACTATACATTACGATAATCTGGAATATTATAGATTATTTAATTTTTGAACTGTGGCCTTTTTGCAATGACAAAAATAATGGACCTTTATCAGAAAAAACTTTCAAACTTTGCAACATATAAACAGCCACTTATTGCAGATTCAACAAACAAAAAATATGATATTAAAGTTTTATGAATGGTGTAAATATTTTGAAAATATAATAGGCTTTTTGTTTTTTTCGTGGACATAAGCTTATTTCTAATATTAAAACATTTCTCAGATAATTTTGACGTGCAATCAGTGGAGAAAATTAATGATTAGGTTGCCTAAACATCTTCAATCAAATTCTTTTCACTATAGTAAAATTGGCTTATTTAGCTTGTATAGCTACACTTAAAAATATTGCAGTTGACGTTGTCGTCTAAATGAAGAGTTTTACGCCAAGTAAATTAATATGTAATTTAAAGTTTAGAAATATAAGAAAAGATATGTTTTTATGATTTTGGAATTCACGGGGAATGATAAATGGGATACTAAGGAAAAAGTTACGAAAAAAGGAACATCTTCCATCCCTTTTATAAAAAATATTAAATTACTCTAACTAGAAAATGTCTCTTGAAGAAGGCACGAATGGTCCATACACTTATAATATTTATTTCTTATACATTTTATATGTTATTCTAAATTGCAGAAAATACAAAATTATTTCATCAGATATAATTAATTATTTTCATAAATTATTAATCATCATTTTAATAACAAAGTTTCGTCTATACTTAAATGTTGTTCAATTTCAAATAAACAATTTGAGAATGACATATTTAGACAAACTTTTGTCTGCTGTTGTCTATATCAATTATTAAATTCACAATAAAACTTAAATATTTAAGTATAATTTACTTAAAACTATATCTTATTAAATAGCTTCCAATATAAAACTTAAGATTGACATCTCATTTTATATCCAAAAGTAAACGTTCTTTTCTAATTTTCACCCTCCTATTTTTACCAAAACAAAGATAAATAAATAAAATATTACATACTTTCATACTTAACCAATAAATCATTGATTCGATTTAATTATATATTCCTAAAGCTTTTACAATTTTCTACCAGTTGTAAAAATATCTTGTGGCATTTAAGAAATCTTTATTTGTCCACCCTTCAAACTATAAATCTATGTAACCATGAGCCACATAAAAAGTAATAATTTATTTTCTTGGCGTGCGAATCTTTTAGTATACAATGTTTACAAAAAGAAAAAATCGAATCTTTACTATACTTGCTAAAATGCCTAATATGTATACCTTTAATAAAAACACCGTCTAAAGAATTTTCCAAAAAATAAAGGTCATAAAGAAAATAAAAATATTCACTTTATCTTAATTCTAACTTAATGTATAGGGTGGGCCAAAAATCACGTTTGTGAACCTTTTGTTATAATAAAGTGATAAATTTAACTAACAAAAAGTGGTCCGAAAATTGTAGAATCAATCAATATTGCTAACTCAACCATCGTAATGGCTATGTGACGAATAAACAGATATAGAATACTCGATTATTGCAAACCACCGATTACCTGACCTGGAAAATTGCACGCGATAAAGTGCACATTATGGTTCGGATTGATAGCAGAAGGGATTGATAAATAATTATCTAAGCTCTGTAAAAGACAATTTGTGGCTCCAGAAAATGTGACTCAATCATGTCGTTCCTGTTTATTTACTATGGAGTTTCCTCAACTAGCGTCTTTATCCAAACAAACCTCGGACTATAGATCATCTAAAGTCCAACATCGAAGGCTGAAATCAAGACGATAACTTCACATAAATTACATGCTGTTATGCAAAATGCCATTAACAGCACGCAACGTGCCATTTCTTTAAGAGTTTACTAATGTACAGAGAAAATTGGTGGTCATCTATTACAATATTAATTTTCATATATAAAACTTAATTCGTACAAAGCTGAAATTATATTTATATAAAGAAAAATAAAATGAAATTAATGAATAAACAAAAAAGTTATTCAATTTTTACACATAAATGCGTGACTTTTGGTTCACCCTGTATATAAGTATATATTTTCTTCTTTTTTTTTTAGATTAGGATATGACAACTTTAAATGGACATACAATTTTTTGATTAAAGTTTTATTTTGAGGGAACCAATTCTTGTCTTAAATTATATTCGTATACGAACGTCAATTTTCATTCTCTTCCATCCATAAATACAATTTTGTACAAAAACTTACAATCAAAGATTTTCACCCTCTTTTTTTGTCCACAAAAATGATAAAAATTTATTCACCAACCAACGAAAAAGATGAAAACGAATCTGAAATTTCTGATATTTTATGCCACTGACAAAATTCAACCTAAAACCCCACATCAGAATTTTTTTTTTTTTGTGGAAAAGTGATGAAAAATTATTATATGATTCATCATTTTTTCCCGGCATTTTTAACCCAAAACGAAAAAAAAAAAAAAAAAAACAAACAAAAAAATACTAAGGGGAAGAAATAAAATTTATTCAGACCCTCGATTTCATTGAATATTCTGTATAAGAGCTTATGAAATTCACCCCCGTGGAAATACCCAAAAGGATTTTTCACTTATGTTTGTTTTGTTTACTTCGTTTTTACTTTCCGGCTCAATTTATGTATATTTTTTTAAAAAAAAAATTATAATTTTATATTAATAATATTATATTTTTTCTTAGTTTAAATTTATTTATTTAGATTCTCTGTATTGAGGGTTAAAAGTCGTCCTTCTGACGTCTATCTTCTTAGATGTTAGCAAAATCATTTTTTAAGGATCCATTTTTATTTATAAATATTTTATAAATAGCTAATTTATTTAAATATAATATTTAATTTTCATATTTATTGTTACAACGAAGTTCACAGCCTATTGGACACCACTAATTTAACAAAGTGCTTGAGAAGAACTAAGCCGTTTAAATGAGCTATAGATTTACTTCAAAATCAGTAACATATACAGACCAAAATTAAACTAAAATTAATGGTTAATTCAGGTAACTAGTTTTAATAATCGGTGGACAGAAGGTCCTTTTAGTAGGTTAAAGTCTCTTATTACGCGATCATTGATATATTTCCACCTAGGACGTCATTTGACTATTAATTTTCTTCAATAACATGAGACAATTGTAATAATTAACGTTACACAATTTATAGAATTACATTAAATGCTAACAAATGTAAAGAATACTTTATAACGCAATATTTTATAGCTTGGTATAGAGAACTTTAAGCATCAATAATCAGTACTAATGACTAATCAATTCATTATTATTTAAATGCTTCTAAATCGATCATATCATCGCAACTATCTCGAAAATATACCTATTGTACGGTACCTCATTTATAAAAACAGAACTAAATTTAAACTAATTTAAACTTAAAGATAAAAATCCCAAGAGAGAATATTTTTGTTTTTGGGACAATGTCGATGTTTAAAAGGAATTATCCTTCCGGGATTATATTTGTATACGTAAATTAAACAAAATATAAATTTCTCGTATAACAAACCTAAAATAATATAATAAAAATAAAAATATATTTATAAATGATATGAAATAAAGAAATTAAGAATTTTTATTTATATATTTTATTATTATTTTATTTAAAGAATATTTTTAAATGTACTTCGTCCTGGCGTTGAATTAATATATACGAATTCAGAAAATGAAAAGTTAAACCCAAGAATGGAAAAATAATATTTAGGAAAATTTTAAAAATATAAATATAAAATTACAAAAAACTTTGATGTGTGGGAGATATTTATTTATGATACAGAAGAAAATTGTTATAATATCAATTTATTTATTTTATCATTTACTAATATTTATATATACATATTAAAAATTTGAAAAATTAAATATAGACAACATATTGAGATGAAAAAAACAATAATGCCCGATTTCACAATGAGAGCATAAGCTTAAACTTCGATTTAAACTGTTTCTCAGTGCAAGCTTAAAGATAAACCTTCCTTAAAGTAAGGTTTAATTTCCTTAAAGTGAATTTTAAGTGAGAATGGGTAAGAGCATATCGTAATTCAAAAATTGATTCATTTGTATGGTTCATTATCATTTACAATAATACAGATTTTTCGGTTTAGCTAATCTATGAAAAATTGTAATGAAAACTAGCAAATAAGTTGGCTAAAGATTTCAACCATGATAGAATCAATTTAGCTAATTTTAAACTTAAGCTCGCACTGTGAACCAGATGGACTATTTATATTATTAAATGTTTTTGAACCATTACCTAGAATATTACCACTTCGTTATGTTAATATAAAAAATATTTAAAATTTGATAATTAGAGTATCGCCAAATTTGGTATTTCTCTAGTCCTTGATTTTGTAATTTTATAATTTTACAGGAACCATATATAATAATAAATATATTTACCAATATAGCGTTAAAATATATAATTTTGTCAGTTAACAAAACTTATTTTTCAATGCTATTGAACAAATAAGTATTGACCAATACAAAAGTAATTTAACTGACATAAACAAAAATCTGTTACGATTGTCCCTATACAAAACAAAAAACTATAAATTAAAGGGTGATTTAATAAGAACTGACCTATTGGACTAGCATAGCATGTTTTTACTTATAATGTTAGAATAGTTTTCTTTAAATTGAAAAATATACCAGAATTTATTTTGCAAGTATTCAACAACGATATTCATCAAATTGATGGTTATGGAAAAAGTTCAAATAACAAACATGATTTACTGTTTTATCAAAATTTCCAGATCACGATTTGGTAACACAAATTATGGCCGCCTCTAGATCAAGCAATTGTTAATTTAGATTTGTATGGGTGTATTAAAAATAAAAGTTTACACTAACAATTGAAGACCTTATACGCGAAAAAATTATGAAAAATAATGGAAAATAATTAAAAATATTCTCTGATCCGGTGGCCACCATTTGTCTGATATTATCTTATATACATAAAAATTAAAACTTTATGATTATGCCCTACTTATTCTCAACAAACGCAACGCACTACAACACAACGGCGTTGTAGTTAGTCAGAAACTTATATTATCATGTTAATGATATAAACAGCTGATTTTATAAAGGATTGAAGTTTTATCCATTTTATCGCGTTGCCGTAACCTACGTATAACTAATTTTAATGGGTCAGATTTAACTGAAACATCCTTTAGAAATACATATTTTAATACTTATATATTTAAAATTATATTGTTTAACCGTCCCCTATATCCTTATTTGAAGATTTTCACAATTTTTGTGGAATGAATATTTATGTTTTTATATTTTAAAATTACGAGCGAGTACACTTAATATGACTTATGTTAACGTATAAGTAAACGAAAATTAAACAAAAGTATTAAAAAAAGAACCCTGATTATTCAAATTTTTATTCATATACATTATACTTATTTCTCAGGGTTTGAGGACATTCAAGATTACTTTTTCTCAACTCATACAATAATAATACATACTTTAATTTATTAAAATTAATAACACATTCCGATTTAGTTATTTATATGCGTTAAATATGTCAACGCTTTTATAATAACAACGCTTTAAGCTAATGAGACTTAGGTACTTGGGTATAATTTTAAAATGCATAATATACCTAAAAAATATTCATAGTTAAGCAATTTTATAATATTTTTAAAGTAAGTAATAATTAAGTTATTAAATTTTAAGTTATTAAGGACAATTATTTGGGTTTAAAATGTAGAAATATACGGAAGCTAAATTATTTAATTATACATATATGTATACTTATTAATTACATGTAAATTTTTATAATTTATATTTAAGAAAATACATTTTAAGTATATTTTATAACGAAACTTATTGTAGGTTAATTAAAGAATGTAAGATTAGATTGGCAGTTCATTTTATATACATACGTCTTTCAAATATTCAATTCGAACATGAAGCCTTCTGATTTTGGTAAGGTAGCAAAATCAGGATCTACCACTACCATCTGAGTTGTTAATATGATTCGAATCTCAAGTGTTTATTTCACCAAAATCGGATGGTAAATAACTTAATTATTCGGGACGTGACTTATCAAGTGCAAGGATTCGAGAAATTAAAATCTGTATTCATTTTAATATTGCGTTAATTAAAAAATATTTATGAATTTTAAACTTATAAATAACTATTGAATTTTTATACAATATATATAAGTATATCCTAATTCCTAATTACCTAAATCTTAAATTGGCGCAGAAAATGTATATGTATGGTATAATCCTTCTGAATTTGATTATAAATTTGGACTAGATTAGTGATGTTTTGAGTTTTGAATGTATGTAAATTGTTTTTATACAAATTTAAATGCGCTTTTCTGAATAGTCCTTAATACAGACAAAATATTGAATAAATATAATGAAACAACATTTAAGTTATTCATTTAAATGAGAAATTTAAAGGAGTGAGAGCGTTCCGATTAGAAGTATTAGATTATTTACTTATCTTTCTTACATTTATATCAAAAGTAATTCTTTGATAATTAAATCTATAATTTATAAGGTTATATTGATTGATACTATTATTAAAATTCATGGTATAATATTCGACAATAAAACCTTCCCTCAGCTCAGCTATAATTCATTATTTATATTTATTTATTTATTATGTAGAAAGGTAGAAAGAAAGACGAGTTTAACAGCTGGAATGGAAAACTAACTACTTTATCTTAAGAAAATTTTCCCGCGCAAATTTCATGTCAAAAATTTGATTCTGATTTTTCATTGTCGCTAACTTTGACAATGACATTTTATTATTTAGTCATTTAGTATAATTTTTAGTATACAATTCGATTTTTCATGTATTATTTCATTTTTTTATTTATATTTATAATATACTAATTTAAATTAAATAAATAATTTTAGTTTAAAATTACGTACCAAAAAAAGATTCTCGAACCATTGAACAAAATCACTTTGAACTTCACTATTTATTATTTTTTCTAAGACTTCTTCAGTCATTTTGATTATTCACTTTTAATACGCACAAAAAATAAAACTATTTTAATATACACTTATTTTATTGTCACTCTTAAATTAGTAAATTAATTTAAAATATAGTTAATAAATTTCAATCAGATTTTCGCAAAACAAAAAAATTTGCACGATATTTCAATACAAGAAAATGAAAACATTTAAATGTCATATGTTAAAAGTTGAACTACATTATCGATGTGTCAGTCTAAAAGTCAAAATGATTGGCAGAAAAAATTTCATAGAAAATTTCTTTATAAAGTGATACATATAGTACAATTTTAAAAAATAAGGTACCATTTTATTTCGCAAATTAGTTGTCCTTCCTGATAGATTTGTTGTTAATATTGATAACAAAATCTTTAGAATTTCGAAATTTGTAAATGATTATATTAAACAGTGAATAAAGCATACAAAAAGTATGGTTAAGAGTTCTGTACCACAAGTATAACAAAATTTAATATAATTACAAAATTAATATAAATAGGAAGCATATTTTTTTTAGCTTAATAGTGATAAAGATAATGAAGACATTTGATAACTAAAACTGCTTCCATGTTTTTAGATCCGTGCACATACACTGCATTCAAAAAGAATTTTATCGGTATGAATTATTTGATGGATTTCAATGAGCTAATGTCGATGTTTTACATTCAATGGTTTTTCAAGTATAATATATTTTTATTGCTAGTGTTACATTTCGTATAAAATTTACATTTAAATGATAATAGCTAATTTAATTGTGATGTTGATTTTGTATTTAAATATTAATTGACATAGCGTACATATAAATTCGAATGTTCATTATGGGCTCTTAAATGCTTTTTATATCCAAATTTGCCATTCAAATAGTTTTTTTAATAATATGAATACAATCATGAACTCTGCGACTACGGAAGTACTTTGCACATAAGTGACAAATAAATGGATTAGTCCTAGTAATTGTCAATAGCTTATTCAGTATGATTATCCTTTGGTAGTATACTATTTCTGTATTAGATTTACTTATTCCAGTATCATGGTCAATTATAGATTTTTTTCCGAACTTTATTGTTTTCTTATTGGTATTCTCTTCCATCTATAAATTCTATTACAATATTCACATAAACACAGTTTGAATAAAATAAATAATTTACCATATTTCGGTTAACAATCTGTAAACTGTAAGGTGTTCCACAAATAATGAAAAATAAACACCTCGTTAGATATTCATTTTATCGGAATCGGAAATGTAGAATTTGTGTACATCACATGGATAAAATGTATTAAATTGTCCCAGAACTTTTTTTTACATCACTCTTGTTCTCCAAATATGGTTCCTGTTTTAGTTGGTTTTTTCTAAAAATTATAAATTTTGTAATTGATCTACCAATATTAAAACTAATTACATCTTCCCGAATTTTTATTCTTAAGAAAATTCAAAAAATCCTTAAATTGTGAATTCTCCATATCAAGATTTTAAAAAAACTATTTCTCGTTCTCAGATTTCTATTTCCTCCAAGCTCGATCTCGAATTTGTATTGTTTATTGTTTTGTAAATAAATAAAATAAAAATGTCATCCTATTCTATTCATAAATGAAGTTTACCTATGTCGCGCACCAGAACTACAACAAGAATTAGATACAACAAGACTACACACAACAAAGAAAATATAAATTATATAGAGATAAAAAATATCGAATTTTGTTTGAAGATATATCGATCGATATTCATTAACTTTAATTAACCCTAAAAAATCGAAGTGAACAAATTTGAATTTTAGAGTTGCATTAAAATTCTAAATTCAAAAAAATATTAAATATTTAAATTAAAAAAATCCAAATGTAGTGGTTTTTATATAGAAAAATATAAATGGTAATACAAAAATAATATTTGAATATTAGTTAACTAATGGAAATATTATAGACACTTTTCTTTATTACGATAACAGCACTATATCATTCTTTTTATGGAATTTTTTTATTCCTCAATTAGTGAATAAAAAGCTCTATAATATTCTACTGTTTCTGCTTTATATTTTAATCAAATATATGAACAATTTAATAGTATCTACTTTACCTAATAATACTGATATCAATGTAGTTATACCACCAATTAAGTAAGTCATGGTAAACTTAAACACTTAAACTACGTATACAACAAACTTCATCAAATTTGGATGGTAACGGCGACTTTTATGTATTATCTGATTTCAATGAAATTTGGTAAATATATTAGTATTGTAATTTTGTTATCCAATTTGTGTCTATAAAATTGCGGTTCCCTATCAAAACTACGAATGCTAGAAAATGCATTATAAATGTCTTAAAAGACAAATCCGCGCATAAAAACAAACTACGAGTTATCCGTACCCCTCCTAATTAACAACTTTTTAAATGTAGTGCCTAGTGTTTTCGGAATACTATATGAGCAAGTCTTTTTTTATTTATCAATGTGTATAATCATGCAGTAATTTAAATCTTATAATAATGCTGTGCAGATTAATTATATAATCGACTTTTTCAATACATTACGAATTACGAGTATTGTGTACCTTATATTTTTTCAGAATACATTCAAATATGGACTATAACTATATTATTGTAGTAGGAGGTTTTGAAACTTAAGAATAAATTAAATAAATTTTGTTATATTTTATATACTTTTACTTTATATTTAGTATATATGTATATAACTAAACTAGAGAGTACAGGTTATACAATTAGACTGAAATAAATCTTCCAAATATATTTTGCCTTACGATCAGTTCGTTTCGTATATTTGTGTCCCATTCATGGTTGCAATTGCAATGTTCTGAAAATTCCAAATTCAATACAAAAAAAAATATATTTATCATAAAATTTGAATTGAACATTGCATTTACATAATTATTATTTGATTAAATTATTATATTTGTTAAGTGAGTAAAAAGGACTCAATGAAATTTACTATCACTAATTCTACTTCATAACTACAATATATATGGATCACTATATTTGCATATTTGTAAATATTAATAAATTAAATGTTACTATGAATTGTGTTTTCGGTTAAAATTTAAGGTGTACCAAAATAACTCACTTCATTTGTTTTTCCAACTATTATTTCAAAAATGTAATTTTTTTTATATTATTTTAATGCTACGGCAGACACAGCAAGAGCAACTATACATAAATTAATAATTAAATTGAGCTCGATAGTTTCGAAGGCCCTGATTAATTTCTTATTTAGAATACTGGAGTACAACCATTTATATAAGTACAAACTGCAAAGCTGAAACTCATAAGCAAACATTCGAAAGTTGATATTGCAAGTATATCAGGTAAAAAGTGTTAAACAATAATATGGTAAAAATGACATATAAAGGACTATAATTTGCCAGAACAAACAAGGAAGCTATTTATTAAATATTATGTTTAAGAGATGCAATTTATAAAATTAAATATCTATGTTTTATATAAATGTAAAAGATAACTACATACTTTTTACATTTACATAAAACATAGTTTTGTTTAATGGTTCAAATGGTGTAATAGGCAAAACAAATTATTTTCGTATAAACTTAAACGATGAAGAATTATGTGAGTGCTTTTTTCTCCCAAATGTAAAGCCTCAGCATTAGCGCCAATATTTATTAACAGAAGATTTATTTTTGATCAAAAGTTTTATTGTTTTTGTGATGTTCAACGGAAAAAAGATTATTCAAAAAGAAGAAATTATTTTTTTGTTATAAGTGGCCAAATGTTAAGTGTTAAAAATACTAAACATATGTCCAAAATTATGACATCTTATATTCTAAATTTAAGCTTTTATGTACAATGAAAACTCATTTTTTTTTTTCAATATTATATTTCTTTCATTAATTGTAAATTCCCAGATAAATTATTCTATCCAATTCAGAAAATTCAAATTTAAAATTTATTTCTTATTATATTATTGTTGAATTTTTCAACTGAATTGAATATTTCATATAATAATTGCGAAATATATTAATATTGAGCATTTAGATTAGATTATTGTATTATATTTATAGTAGTTTGAAGTTTAAAAATAGCATGAAAGGAAAAGTCATTTAGGTTCTTTCTTTACACAGTGATTATCGCAACCTCCACACCATAAGACACACAAATTATTATTTTAATATTATTTCTCAGATCATTTATTAATAACATAATAACTCTTGAATCCAACAAATGGAGGAAATTTCCTCTGATGGTTATACGGTTTAATTCATTTACAATGCTGCTAATTCTTGCTCCGATAGTTTGTTGTATTATTCATACAAGTTTATTATACATGTATATTATTTTGTATAATTGAAAATAAAATATATACAAAAAAACTACTTAGTAAAGGGACTAGATAACTCGTAGTTATGTTGAACAATGATTTATGTCGAACACATATAGATTTGTAATTAATAGTGCGTACCGGAGATTTGTAAAAAAAAAATACAGCTTTGTTAAGAATTTTCCATCTTTTAAGACATCAATAATTTATTTTATATACTGGAACTATCGATCCCAAATTTGTACAAAGTAGATTTAAAATCTATAGATACCAAATTTAATTGAATTCGGATAAAAATTACACCTTCTAGAGTCTAGCTAGAACATAAATCAAATATACTTCGGAAACTAAACTGTTTATATATATCGGTTTTCCAAGAACCCACTGAAAGTAATGATTCCAAATTTCTAGAGTTCAACTAGATGACAAAATCAATTTGTGTGTGAAATATGTCATTTAAATCGGGTAACAATTATTGTATGGTATAACTACGGTGACCATTTTTCAACGACAAAAATAAGGGACGAAACTTTTTTTTAAAGAAATAAAACAGTTTCCAAATTTAAAACATTAACATTCTTTTAATTTATGCTTAGAAATTATTAAAACAACTTACAGTTTAAACCATTATTCTTAATTAGATTATTTTGAAATATTTACTATTAGATGTGAAATAGTTTTTTTTTGTTGTGATATCAATATTAAAATTATAAATACAAAAGAACACATCAATTTTGGTTTTTTGGCACCTATATAAACATATTAGCTTTTAATTTCGATTATTTGGTTTAGTTGTAAGCAATTATGGGGAAATTCCAAATTCTATTTGCATATTTCCAAAATATGTAATTCATTTTATTTATCCTCTAGAAAAAAAATAATTTTTATTTTTGAGAATAAAAATAAAATATAATTTATACTTTTAATAGTTTTGAGTAGAGTACAGTGAATTTTTTAAGAAAGTAGAAAAGAGATAATTTGTAATTTAGAAAATTGATATAAAATACATTTATATGCCTTTAATATTTTTGAGTAGAATAAATTTTTTTTAAGAAGGTCGTTATCTTCTTTTAAGAAATTATTGACCAACACGGTACTGTTCGCAATAAAATCCATTCAGCAACAAGTATATCTTCGAATTCTTTTGTCCACTGGGTTAAATATTCTACACAAGTATCATAAAATGTAAAAACAAAATATCTGCTTTTTAGCTACAAAATAGTAAAATTTCCAATGCAGTTACAAAAATTCAGAGATTAAAAAGATATGAAAAATTGAAACAGAAATATGGGACTTTAAGGAAAATATGACAGAACAAGGGACATTTAGCGTCCCTTTCAAAAAAAATAAATTTAAGGAATGCCAAATTCAAACAAGGGACTGTCCCTTGTAAAAAGGGACGATTGGTCACCGTAGGTATAACGTGTAAAAACATTGAACTTATGAAATATAATTGGCGATTTTAACATAGCACCAATGATACACCGACTTCAAATTTTAACAGGTACCAACAACATTAACTAAAATATAATGTATGCCCGAGAACATATGAAATATGTAGCTAGACCATATGAAATATAAATCAGTAATTTTAACTCAGTAATCAGTAATTTTAAGTTTCTATTAACTATGCGCCAAATTGCATTTTTTGACTGGCCGAGCATGAAAATTTCGAGAAATTTTTTTTCAGATAAATCCATTTTTGTTTCACGATCAAGTCCATTACAAAACTTTTATTTATTCAAACTATTCATAATAAATTATAAAAGAAGTTGGAGTGTATGACAAGTGCCTTTCACATAATAGTAATTTTAAAATTATGGGATTCTGCAACAGTTTTCTCTTGAATAAATTTCCAAAAATATGATTATTTCAATTTATAAAGGTTGAATATATAAAATAAAAAATAATTATATATTATAAATTAAAATTATTGCTAGTTAATAATGTTTCGACTAAAATCTTTCCCCAGAATTGGGATAAGAGTTGGGTAGGTCTTATTTAGGTCTATGCTTTCTACTTGGAATTAAATTAAGAAATTTAAAGAAATTTTTTTAAACTATGAAAGAAAATTAATTTGTTATACCGACCTTTAAAACATCATATACTTTTTAAATCCCTGATCTAGATCAACAAAATCTTGATCTAAGAAGTAAATAGTATACGAACAAAACTTCTACATTTTATAATGGATCAGATATAAAAGGTCAATAATTCCTACAATTTCTTCGAATTTAAACATAAACAATTCCAAGGCAACTATATAAATAATTCAGAAAGAACTCACACACAACTGTCAGCTTTGCAGAGCTTTTATTTTCTTGTTTATAATATACGTCTGGACTTTCTGCATTGTGTATTAATATATAACTGCTTGTAACTCTCACATTTTTAGTATATTGAAATCGACATTACTATGCACTCACGCCACGCCAGTCTTGCTCTTCTATATGATCTACAGTACTACAGTATTATAGTAGTGCTTCTCTCGAGTAAGGGGCTATTGTGGATTTTTAGGTATTATGTTTATTTGGATCTGTTGTCGTCCTACAAATATATAGTATATTAGTACTCTCAGCATTAAAATTATAACTCAATATGATTCAATATGTTGTCAACCGAGTTGTAAATTTCGAGTACACACATTTAAACATTTCAATGGATAATGTCAAACTAAAAATAACTTATTAAAGTTAAATTAAAGTTAAAAGATAAATTTAATATAAAATAAAAAGAAATTTAAGTAAAAAACGTGGAGTTTTGATTTTAAAATAATTTTTTTGACAGTCAACATCATTTTGTACAGCAATCAAACAACGATATATTTAAATATTTTAATATTACTCCAACTGATTTGTTGTCAACCGTCAAAATGAATTGTAAACGTGTTGTAAACTTGCCCATAACGATACAATTTGACCAAACAAGTTTTAATGGGCACCATAAAAGTGACAATAAACAATATTTATATTTGGAATTTGTATTTTGTACTAAATTTATTTATAATTTAAATTATTTCTTTATACAGATTCAATCATTTTATAAAAATATTGGCCACGTTCTCACAGAGCTCACTGCGAAATATTACAAGTAATTCCACGGTTGCTTTATAACTATAATGGCATACTCAATACATTTTGATATTAATATTTAATATCCAAATATTCATTGGCTCAGGAGAAGCACCAGTATTGTCTTCGTAAAGAGAAAAAATATGTCGCGACAACTCAGCTGGCTAAACGGATAAACGAAAATGCTGGCAAACAAATTATTTTTAGTCGCGATTTATAATTCATAATGAAAACATACAAAATATTACGGTGCTCTATCGTTTTCAATTACAAATAAAAATAAAACAAGAAATTTTTATTTATATATAAAATTTACAATAATTATAGAAGCCAAATTTAATTTTTAAATGTTTGACAGACTAGACCGTCTAATTTGAAATTAAAAAATAATGTCGTCAATAACGAATATTACCTCAGATATTTCGACTATGAAATTATTTGATATTGGTAAAGTGAATTTAACAAATCGTAAAAATTTATCATCAATTTATGTTTATAATAATAATAATAATTATGAAAATGTTATGGACAATTCAATTGATGCAATTAGAACAGCAGGTGTTGGAGCTCTACCAGAAATATATATTTGGGGACTTTTAGCTACTATATTAACAATTGGATTTTTATTTAATATTTTAGCTATTTATACATTATTTCGTGCTAGATGCAATGGTTTGTAAAGATTTTTATTTTGTTTTAAATAATACTCTTTTATTTCGAATAATATTTATACACTGTTAAGAAAAATTATATTAAAAATAATTAAAATATGAAATTATGATATTTCAAGACAATTATAAATGTTGGATATATTATATAATTATAATATATTAATTAATTTTATATAAAAATCGGTTCATCAAATGCGAAAATAAACCAATCAATTATCTCGGTTTTTTAACCGTCAAAATTATGGATAGATAAACAATGTCAAAACCTGAAAAGTGTCAGTTTAAGTATAAGTAAAAATTTATCATTTTCCGGATTGTCTAACACCACTCACTAAATTAAAAAGTATTACGTCTGTAAAATTAGGTTACTGCGTGTAACTTGTATTGGAGTTTCTAAGGAAATACTCAACGTACATACGCCGAATATTCGAATTTCCAATTTTAGCAAGCGTATAAATTACTCAGTTTTGTAATTTAAAATTTCTGAAGATTTGTGTCATTGTCAAACGTAAATGTCGTATTTGAGTTCTACAAAAGAACTTAAAACTTTGACATTGACATAAGAAACATCGACTTACATAAAACATACGTGATATTTTATTTTGGAAGACGCCAGCGTATGGGGGTATCGAGAAATACACGTCATACATTTTGATTTAGGTAGAGATGTAAGATTCGAAACATACAGATATCGAATAATCTGTTGACGGAACCATTTTAAAGGTGTGAGTAATTTTACTCGTATACTTAACTTACTATTTTAGTGTTTTTTTTTTGTAGGTACAGGTTTTGCAGATAAACCTGTTACACATTTTAAAAGGATTTCGACAAAATACTCGAAATCCGTAAATTTGTATTCTTATATAGAATAATGCCATTGATTTGATTCTGTAGGAATCATATAGATGTTACATGTGTGGGCTTTTTACATACTAGAAACCAATTCCTTTTATCGTAACCAATCGAAAACAATCGCCCAACGATTTGCTCATAAATTTCTTACCGAATTTTCGTCTCCAATAAGCTCATAAGGTTTCGTCCTCATAATGCATCTTAGGTCTTATAAAGCATCTTAGGTCTTATGTTGCTTTCAACATATATCATGTTCCTGTAGTCATATACTGTAGTTTTCCGCAAATCTTTTAATTTCTTCACTGATCGTATTAATTTAACTATGCGTTCACAATACCACGTAATACTTTGTTTGGAAGTGTTCGAATATTTTTTGCACTGATTCTCTTTATACAGCTCCAGAACTGTACGATATAATATCCAAACGGAGTTCAATATCTGATTGTAAATTTTTAATTTATTTGTCGATG